>OU612059.1:84430303-84997803 GCA_914767635.1 Melanostoma mellinum | reverse complement strand
CTGCTAAATGCAACTTCATTAATTAATTAATGCAGCTGCATTTACATTTTTCGCCACAAAATGTCTTTGAACTCCGATTAATCTTTGCTAATATTAACTAAATCTAAACGATTAATTATGAAGCAATGAATAGTTATTTGTTTTCTAATTTTATAATATGCTAGATAGTGTTGTTTAAAAATATAAACTCCCACCATTGAAGCCACCGGCTGATGACATAATTGAAGGGGCTGAAGCTTCTTCGGTGTGTACCGGCAACCGAGCACTTTTCTCTGGCTCTAATTGCAACTTCTGGTCGTAGCCCGATTAGAGCTTCATCGGTACCATTTCTTCGTTCGCAATAGCTCTTAATACTTGTGGTAAACAGTCAATTCAAATTCAAACAAAAATTTCTCAGACTCAAAGACAAATTAACTGCATTGACAAACGATGAAATATCAATGAGCTGCAAGCAGTCACAAATCATTGCGCTGTCTTCAGGTTGGAGCTCATCACAACAATAGTCTGGATTTCCAATATCATCACTTACTAATCATCAGATTCATATGAACCCATCAACACGGCAATTTTTTCGTCATTCAAGGTAGATACGTACACTTATTTTTTTTCGACTTATCACAAGACCTGTTTTTAGCACTTCGACGAGACATTATTATTAAACTTAAATAAGCATAATAACTATTGATTCCGGTTATAAAAATAAAACTATGCTGACAAAATTGGACAATTTTTCATAGCCAAACTACTTGGACAGACGGTCTTCACAAAACACGATTTTCACAAAAAATTTTATTGCGCAAATGAAACAAAAAACAAAATATGGAAACATATTCAGCCTTATTGGGAATTTCGCCCGAACAACATTCCACATTGAAAATTTGACATTTTATCTTCGCATATTGGGAATTTCACCCGAAAAGTTATGATTGTTCGAAAAATAGCTTGCGGATTTTTTAATTCATAAACAACATAAACGCAACCCTGGATAGAACAAGTCTACTTGCTTTGATACTGCTGTTTATATTTTGTTTATAAGTTTAGTACCTACTTGACTTGTATTCGCAAACCAAACATTAAAATCGCTCTCCCGAAAAGCTTATAAAATTGACCTATATCGTGGGTTATTCTTTGTTGTCATATAATGAGACCATTTTGTTTGCCCTAGAACCAGCCAAAAGAGCAGGCTTAGGAATGAGAATATGAACAATAACCAAACAACCTTGCCCTTGCCATAGTTTCATTACATAATTTTAATTTTTTTAGGGAAAAAGTTACAATCCAAACCTGTTAAGCCATCCATTCACTTCCGAATTCACTTTTTGGAAAAACACAATGGCTCCATTAATTAAGAGAAATTCCAAACAAAACAACAGCACCGGTTGACCGAGGTTTGTTTTCTTATGTTGACTGAGCATTAGCGCAGCCATTCATGAATCATGATCTGATCATGAGTTATGCAATTCGTACCTATCCAAAGGTAAAGATTTTACTACCAGCTACCACTGTACCTAACTCTTACATAAGCGCTTAGTGAAAACGAGTTTGGTTTAGTTAACTTAAGAGAAACTAAGAAACTCTCTATGTTGGCGCTTGTAGAGCTCAGGCATATCTTTGAGCTTAACTTGAAACCATACAGAAATCAGCTATTCAGTGGTGTGGTACTGAGTATGGTCACAGGTGCAATGAGAGCACCAACCAATAGTCCGGCCCCAGCCCCCTTCCACAAAATAATCCAACACAAGACAAGAGGCCCATAGACTTGTGTAACAGCGAGCTAAGCCTCACTCTCTTCTTGAGGTTTTCTTATGTATCTCTGCAATATATGCTTGCATAAATGTTTTTTTTTCGGTGGATTGAGCTCCAAATGCAATGGTTAAAATAAACCTGCCAGTCAATTAATCAGCTTGCGACGCGTCGAATGATCACTCCGGTGCGAATCGGACTGTTACTAAAATCGAGTGTTTTCATTTGTAGTTTTATAAATTTCTGTACCGTTCGGGTTGGTTTTTTCTGTTTTTGTTTTGTCTTTTATTTACTTTCCATACAGCAACGTATCTACCCGTTTAGTTTATCCACAATACGAAGGCGGTGAAAGTCTTAAAGTATAATAATTGTGTTGTATAATTTGTTGACAGAAGTTAAAATGTTTGTGGCTTAATTAGTTGTTGTACATTTTTTGGGAGAAATTAATTGTGTCAACAACGTGAAATGATCGATTTTGCATCGCATTAATCAGCAGGTTTATATTCTAAAGGTGTGGTGAAACTAATAGTTGCTCTTAAAAAGGATTAATAGCTTCAGCGGAAACGCAAAGAGAATTTTAATTTAGAGACTTAAATGAAGGTAAGCCAAGTGGTAATATAGAGTTCAGAAGGATAACCAAAGTTTGATCAAAATTAGTTTTCAATCTCTCAATTTTTCCTGTGGGTTGGGTTTATGAAAAAGCCAGTTATTTTTTTAAGCTAAGGTTGTCAAGTGAAAAATTAAATTAGTTAATTTTGCATGTTCCATTCTCCACCTAGGTATGGTAAACAAAAATTCGATAGTCCCCGCGAATGCCGCTGTAATGCAGCACCCTATTTATTTTTTCATGCTAATATAAAAAAGTGCGTAATTATTACAGTAGGCCATTTAAGAGTTGCTCTGCTGCCAGTGTTGTCGATATAATCGTATATGTATCCACTCTATCGCCCTCCTCAAGTCGGAGAAGTGAATAAAGCTCAATCGCATTTGTAAAAATTAGTGTATAAAGTAGCTCGGGAGATTTACATTTTGCTGTTTATATAAAACCCAAAGCATCAACATGATGCAACGTATGTAGAAAGATTTCCTACATTACTGAATCGAGATCAATGATTTAAAAGAAAAGGCTACGTTTCGCTGTCTTGTTTTATCGGTTGGGTTATACGAGTTACTCTAAGAGGTTAATAGTTTTTAAATTCATTGCATGCACCGTACATAAGTAAAATAAGTTCAAAAAGGCAATAAGGAGAGCAGCCTCACGGTGTTATGATGAATTCCAATCCAACCACTCACCACGACAAGCCCATTTAAGTTATGTTATGCAATCGATCAAACATTTAAAGACATTTAGTATTACCATTCGATAAGGCTTTGGAAGAGGCTTTTTCGGATTAGTTAAAAGATCTTGCTTAAAACAGCAGTTTACCATTCCTGGTTTTTCAGCTATAAAAATACTAATGGGTGAAGTGGGGTAGTTGAAAGAATTTTTTATTTTCTATGAAGGTACACTAAAAAAGGTATAAGGACAGTGACTCCAGCTATGCGTTTACGGAGAAAAAAAAAAGTTTTCTCCAGCATTCAAATAAATTACTTTATTTTTTATTTTTAAGTTTTATGAAATGTCTATACATAAATATCAACTTTTATGAACAAATACCGGATACCGTAATTGAGATCAAAGATTCACGAAAAATATCGTTTTTTGTAATCTAAGAAATTACAAATGTTTTAAAGAAAGTAATCGATATACACATAAGAATAAGAGTCCTTATGTATCTTGAAGTGGCTTAGCAGCTTTTCGGGTTATATTAAAAACTAGAGCACTCTAAGATATAATATCTTATTTGGGATGTAGCTTTAAAATAGTACATCAGCTACTATATTCTCGTATTAAAAAAAAAAGAATTACATACCATGCTTCATTATTCAAATTCAAATCACACATTATTTATTTATTTATTTATTTCGCCAATCAAGTTACAAGACTTTATACAGACTACAGTAAATTAAAATATCGTTTATACATTATTATATATTGTACATAGTGTTATACCACATTAAGTATTGATTTCTTAATATCTAACCTACTTTTATTAAAATCAATCATAAAACAAAACTCATTGAAAGCAATAAAAGACTCAGTGATTGGATTATGTTTTGCATAACTTCTACTATGATGCGGAACATATAAAAAAATTTTATCTCTTGGTCGCAGACTACGAGAAGGCACGTATAATTTGAACATTGAAAGAAGCATCGAACAATCTATATTACAGTTAAGGACATCGAAAGCAAAGAGTACAGAGTATAATTTTCTTCTCATTGCCAAAGGTTTCAAATCGATTAAAACACATCGGGTCTCATAAGGAGGAACAGTTGAGTTTCTAAAAATCTTACGTAAAGCAAACTTAGTAAATCTTTTCTGCACTTTCTCAATTCGATTGATATTTGATTGAGTGTAAGGATTCCATATAATGCAACAGTACTCCAACAGAGGTCTAACTAGGGATACATAAAGGGTTTTCAAAGTATACGGATCTTCAAAAGACTTTGAGTTTCTTATTATAAAACCCAACATGGAGTTTGCTTTTGAAATAGCATGGTCCATATGTAGCGAAAAAGTCATTTTGGCGTCAAAAATGACTCCAAGATCTCTTTGGGTTACAAGTCTCTGTAGAGAGTGATCTTCAATTCTGTAGTCAAAACAGATTGAATCAACAAGTTTTGAAAAAGTAACAACACTGCACTTGTTTTTGTTTAAAAAAAGCCCATTTAATTTGCACCATTCAACTAAATTATTAAGATCAAGCTGAATTTTACTTGAGTCTAATGGAGACCTTACAAGGTTGAAAATTTTAACATCATCGGCATACAAAAGGCACATTGAATGAGACAAAACATCTGGTAGATCATTTATAAATAGATTAAATAGGAGCGGCCCGAGGTGACTTCCTTGAGGTACACCGGAAAAATTTTGTATTTCATTTGATAACACTTCACCAATGCACACATACTGTTTGCGTCCAACCAAATAACTTTCAATCCAATTTAGGAGAGCAGAATGAAATCCGAGTAGTTCGAGTTTTCTTATAAGAACATTGTGTTGTACTCGATCAAAAGCCTTTGCAAAATCGGTGTAGATAACATCAACTTGCGAACGGTTTTCTAAAGCACACAAACAATAATTGGTGAACAAAGACAAGTTAGTTGCTGTTGATCTACCGCTTACAAACCCATGTTGGAAATCGGAAATATAGTTACGAACTAAATTGTAAAGTTTAGTCTTCACAATTGCCTCGAATACTTTGGGAATCAACTGAAGTTTCGCAATAGGTCTATAATTTTCTATAAGTGCTTTAGACCCAGCTTTATGCAGAGGAGTTATCAGAGAATGCTTCCAAGTATCTAAAAATATACCTTGACTCAACGATAAATTAAAAATATAACAAAGCGGGGCTGCTATATTAAATTTGCAGGATTTTAAAAGAATTGGAGGAATGTTATCCGGTGCAATAGAAAAACTGTTATCCAGAGATGACAGAGCTGCCAATACATCATCTATAGATAAATACAGATTACCAGCATCGATATTCGATCTAAAGTTACTGCTAGAAAAATTTGCATAATTTATTCCTAAGTCAATAAAATTTGATTGGAAAAATGACGCAAAATTATTGCAAATGTCACCAATATTATCGGAAGAAACCCCATTAAGCGAAAGAATAGATGGAATCCCAAGTGATTTCCGTTTTCTATTTAAAAATACCCAAAAACATTTAGAATTTGCTTTAATTTTCGACTCCAGAGACCAAATGTATTGCTTGTAGGTAAATTTTTTCAAAAATTCATACTCCTTCCTTGTTCGATAAAATTGTTCGCGAGAAGCAACCGAATGTTTACTTTTTTTATGAAGCTTATTCATATAATTTTTAAGCCTACATAAGCTTTTATTAAACCATACTGGTCTTTTTGAATTTTTAACATATTTTATGGGAACGAAATTAACTATAGCTCGATCTAAAATGTTCCGAAACATAGTAAAAGCTTTTTCCAAATTATTACAATTATTACTAAAGTAATTTCTAAGTTTGCTCTTTAAAAGTATTGTACTATTTGTGCTTCTTATATGCGACATTTAAAGTTTCGTTCCTTACACCTACATTTAAGGTGGGTTCTAGACAAATTGTTTCCAATTATAGGCCCATTTGCAAAATCTCAACAATTCCAAAAAATTAAAAAAAAAAAAATAATAAGTGAAAAAATACTTTTCGTTGTCCGAGACCACATATCAGCCTTTCAACATGGTTTTAAGCCTGGAAGATCAACGGCTACTAATTTGTCTATCTTAGTAAACTCTGTTATCTCGAATTTCGAAAATAACTCGCAAACAGATATAAGGTCTGTTTCTTTACTTTCTGGGTAAAGTTTTGGCAAAAGCCCGGGAAAAAGTTTGGGCTCGAGCTTCGTAATGTTGTTTTTGTAACATCCATCCGAAAATGAAAGGCAAAAATACGCGTTTGGGATGTTTCTTGCTGAATGACATTAATGTAATCACAAGGAGAGATTACAGTCTCCATTTTTTTCATTTTATTTCAAATATAATTTAGAATTCAATCAAAATGTTTCGATCAGCTGATTTCACAAACAGCCGGTTTGACAAGCAAGAAAGTGCACGAGGAAATTGTTCGGATAAATTCTTACTGGAGGGGAAGTGACAAAAAAGCAAAAGCTCTGCCACTTACGTCAAAAAAAGTAAAGATACACGTTTTGGGATGAGTAAACATACAGACCTATAATTTTCACTGACTTCAGAGTGAAACATAAAATTCTAGTTCATAAGCTCGCTTGCCTTGGTTTCCATTCTAATCTACTAAAATGGATTGTATCTTATCTAACTGGGCGTGTTCAGATCGTAAAAATTGATAAATATTTTTCCGATTCTATCTATGTGCCATCGGGAGTTCCACAGGGAAGTCACATTGGACCATTGCTATTCCTTTTATTCATTAATGGTATATCTGATATATTCATCAACTCGCAGTGCCTTCTTTATGCTGACGATTTAAAGCTCTTTAAAAAAGTTGAATCCATACACGACTATATACTCCTTCAGAATGATTTTCTTAGGCTTTCAAGTGTCAAGTGTTAACATGTCTTTTTTTTATTATGTCAAACTTCTTTATAACGAACCTTCAAGGGAACACAAAATTGCTTCGTTATAATGAAGATTTATAAAAAATTCGTTATATCGAAAATTTATTTTTTAACACTGCAAGTATTCTTTTATATTAAATGAAATTATTATTATTATATTTTTTAGTAAAAAGTTTATCAATTTTTGATTGAGCATGAGCAGTTTTGGTTATTGTTTTATTATAAAAATCTTCCAATTTAGAGAGATCAAAATATGCATTGAGTTGAACATTACTTTATCCACATCAACGTATTTTATTTTTCTTAATTTTTTGGGTTTCTGTTTGAACTTGCTTTGGCAAACTTTAAAATTTTTCATGCTTACTTTGACATTCTATTCGATAGAAAGTTAGTCGAATTGGAAAGAAGTGCGAAGTTCGAGTGTTTCGATTGTTTAACATGTACAATTTCGAATCATTCGAGTCTCAAAATGCACTTCTTTCGAATTCCACTAAACTTTCTATCGAATAGAATGTCAAAATAAGCATGTTTAATTCATCCTTTTTTCTTTTCTCTTCTTTTAACTTTTTCGATAATCGCTAGTTTCTCTGACAGCGAAATAGCCTTGCGCTTCGACATTTTTGTATAAGTGATTCGCGAACTTAAAATGTAAACTTAATCGATTCACCTCCCTATAAATGTATCCATACATATATAACACAATGTACATTACATACATTAACTTCTAGAAAATTATTCTTGCCAAAACGGGGAGTTCCCTATTAAATCTAGGAATAAAAATCTTAGTAAGCCTTGTTTTCAAATTTTTTGTAAATTGACATTGCGTTATAAAGAAACAAATTTGCGTTTGGGTCAAAAAAAATTAGTTCCTTATAAAAAAAATTTCGTTATAAGGAACTTCGTTATAAAGAACCTTATTCGTATAGGATATTTTTTAAGGGGAAGGGGAACGAAATGAAATTCGCTATAGAGAGAATTACGTTATAAAGAAGTTTGACAACTATAATTTGGGGGGTATTATCCTGGAATGACTCCATCAGAAAAAAGATTTAGTTGTAATTCTTGATGAAAAATTATCCTTTAAACCTCATATGGATCTAATTATTAGCAAAAGCAATTCGATGCTAGACTTCATTAAAAGAAACGCTCAGAAGCTACCTTAACACTTAAAGCAATTAACTTTACATTAGTTCGATTTGTTTTAGAGTATTGTTCAATTGCTTGGAATTCTTTTTATTTTAATGCGTTAGATAGAATATAAAGAGTTCAAAGGCGATTTACTATAGGTACGCTATCTTTAAACTCGGTTGGAATAGTGAAATCCCTTGTTATAATGCTAGGTGCTTATTAATGGGAATACAATCTCTCATCATAAGAAGAAAATTTTTCTCGATTATGTTTGTTCGTGACATTCTTAGATTTTTTAGATTAGATTTATTGACTTCAATAGTAATACAATTTTCATTGTCTTTATTTTTGAATGTTACATAAGTCTGTAAATGGTTTGGCCGAAAGCCGTCTACCAGATTAACATTTATTTTATAAAAGATTTGAAACTAATATACATTATCATTATTATTATTATTTTTTTTATTAAACTAAATTTGAAAGCAAAGTACCTATTAAAAACTTTCTCGGACTATACAAACATGTAACGAAAGGCATTCAGACAATACTCGTAAAGACGATCCCAACCTCGTTCTCCATTCAGGATGCTGATTGTTTCCTCTAAATTGGGATTTTCAGCGCCCAAGAAGCGCTTTCGGAACTCCTTAAGTATTGGGCAGATTCCCAGGAAATGAAACACATCCTCACGTTCTTTGCGAATGCATAGATCACACAATATTGGCAGCTCTGGTCGATGTGAAATGTAATTCAAACCGATGAGTTCACCCCTCACTTTGAAAATCAAACAAATTTTTCCAGAAGTGTTTTCAGCAAGGAAGTAGGTTTTATCGTTTAGGAAGTGGTTTACTTTACTGTAGTAGGCTCTGTACATATACCTACGATTCAGCCTCTTTCATGAATTTATCATACATCATATTGCCAGCTTCCTTCAGCAAATCATCAAATTTCACCTTAAGCAAATCGGGGTTTTCGTCTCCCAAAAATTACAAGGTAGATGAACACTCGGTTGCCAGATTCTTCCACTCTTTTACGCATGTTCTTCCCATGTTTATAACTTGCGTTAATACTATCCGCGGAATCCTCTCTTCGCTCATTGCCATAACTCCTCTCCAAAAATAGCGGTGCTATACCTGTCTCAACGTGAATCATATAATTTGGAGCATTACTTGGTAGTCGAAAGGTGCTTTTTATAAAAAAAAGGAGAAACTTCTCTACTGCTTTAAAAAAGCAATATCCCCATACCTAAGCGCCGTAGAACAGGATTGCGATTGCGGTTGCTCGAAAAACTTTGCATTTAGCAACATGTGAAACATTATTCTTTAGAATACAACTTCCAAACACAGAACACATTACACGCTTAGCTTCCGCCAATTTGGCTTGAAGATGTTTTTCCAGATTTAAGTTGACGGTAATCAAGATTCCCAGATATTTATACTCCTTTACGATTTCTATCGGCTCCTCATCGAACGTCGATTTCTCACTCCGAGAGTATCTCCCACCTCCATTTCTCGATATCATCATTTTGGACTTTGAAAGATTTACCGACAACTTCCATGTTTTACAATACTCTTGAAGCCTATTTACCATCAGCTGCATCCCACCAATAGATTAGAAAAACGATGTCGTCTGCAAACATCAGCGCTGGAATATTCTTTCCTCCCACGGATACACCACCTTTCACGGTATCAGTTACATATATCATTTATGTATAAAATGAAGAGGAGGGTACTTAGAACACATCCTTGCTTGACGCCCATCGACGTTTCAAACTCATCTGAAAGCGATGTTCCATCCCAAACTCGTGCTGTATTTTCTTTGTGCATTGCTCTTATGATCGATACAATTTTTGATGAGATTCCATATTTGCAGAGCTTATAAAAGAGTGCTTCTCGGGGTATTGAACGCTGCTCGAAAATCAACAAAAAAAGCGTATAACCTTTTCCTTTTTTTTTTATAAATATCAGCAATATTCATCAATGAAAAAAATTTTTCCTATTGTGGTTTTTTCGGAACCCCGCTTGAAAAACATTTAAAATTTTGTTCGATTCAACCACTCGCTGAGTCTGTTGCATAATACTGATCAAAAGATCTTTGCCACTGTATTTAAAAATGATATTCCTCTATAGTTTGCTGGATCGTTAAGATTGCCTTTTTTATGAATCGGGAAGATGATGGCTTTTTGAAAGCTAGCAGGAACGTCAGCTGTCTCAAAAATTCTGTTATACTCCAATGTTAGTAGTCGTATGTATTTTGTTGGAAGGTCTTCTCCTGGTGCTTTATCATCTTTGGCTATTTAATAACCCCTTCTATTTTAGATTGCGAGATAAGTGCATCTAGATATTTATCCAAGATTAAAGGTGCTGCATAGTGAAACGATGGAGCTATTTGGTTGACATTCAGCAGATTCGTAAAATGAATTTTCAGTACTCCAATGCGTAGACCCGAAGCTATTAATGTCTTTCTGCCACTAACAATTCTAACTGCTTTCCAGAATTCCGTTGACGTTTTCGCTTTATTTATTATTTCAATGTTTTTCTCATCAATATATCGTTTTTTAGCATTCCAAAGCTCTTTGAAGATTTTGTTTGCTGTTGCATAGAGGCTTCTAAAGTAGCAGTGACATTCTTAGTTTTCGTATGAAGTGTTCAAGTGGCAAGTGATCTGTTTTTATACGTTTTAAAAACAAGGTGCATCAGAAAGGCAAACTCAGTTTGTAATTTAATATATTTTGTTGAAAATTGTTCAAGAGATGCGTTCAAAAATAAACTTTTTTTTAATATTAGCTAGCCTTTAATAAGAAATTCTCAATTCTTCGATTATAAACTACTCTTATTCATTGTATAATTGTAATTTAAATAATTTATCCACTTTTTGTAATTTAGTCTATAAATCTACTAAATAAACTATGTTACGCATTTATGTATACATATAGATTCTTTTTTTTACGTTATTATTAAAGCAGAGAGGCTTATTTCTATGTTTTCTGTCTTTAAATGGAATAATAAAATTATATGCATCCTTCATTCAGTGGCGTAGATAGGGGGGGGGATCAGGGTGATATATCCCCCCCCCCATTTTGATCGACAATTTTTCAACATAACCAGCCATGAACCAAAAAAATAAAAAAAAATACACTGTGAAATCTGGTACCTACTTCCTACGTGAATTAAGTCTTATTAGTGCTCACAGGATTGTACATTCCAAACTTTCATTCTACGGGGAAAATACAAAGTCAACTTCATCTGAAAGAAATTATCATTTCGGCAAATCACCTAATCTTTTGAATTTCTTTTTTATATCGATTTTCCACGACTGGTATGAATAAAATCTTTTCCCTTAATATCTCTAAAACAGCAGTTTACCAAACATTACTGTATTAACAATCCAGGTCTTGCAAAATTTATAGTAGAAAATCTTCGAAATTGTGATCTTTTTTAATTGGCCAAGGATATGACGGAGCAAGGAATATGTCTGGTCGATACAATGATGTTCAGGCAATTATTTCCCAGCAATTTGCTTCGCATGCTCTTTACGTCCTTGTCAATCCTTGCTTTATCTGTTTCCATCAAAATACCATCCATAAGAGTTCGTCTAACCACAATTGAAACAGTTGACAATTATTTTAATACACCGAAAAGAATAGATATGTTGTAAAAAACAGTAAGCGAAAGCGAAGAGACTCCACAAAAAAGATATTAAAAAGGCTAATTCTGACGCGATAGATCTCAAAACATCAAGCAGTTGAAGATTTTGAGGAGCTATTTTCGTTTGTGGTCGAAACTCTTGACCAAAGAAGAACATTAGAATGTGACGCAAGGAACTTAAAAAACGCTATGGATTTCGAGTTTTTGATCAGCTTAAAGGTGATAAGTATGGTTTACCAACTCTCGTTGTCATTAAGTCGTGAGTTTCAAAGAGTGAATTTAGATTTGGTCCAAGCTATGGGTCTCGCCAAAGCTTTAAGGGATCAACTCTTTTTCGAAATTGTTTGAAGATGCAAAAATCAAATAGCTGAAGTCCTTTGTATTGACGTTAAACGTGAACCGACAAAAGAATAGTTCGAAACCTTTGGTTCCCAGTACAGAAGATTATTTCCGTGTTATTGTCTTCAATCCTTTTCTCGATTTGTATGTAATGAACCTTGGAGAAAATTTTACAAACCATGAAAACATACTAGAATGGTTTGCGATTCTTTTCAAAGAAGCATTACCAACGAAGTGAGATTCTTTAAAATATGTCTTTTTTAATAACAGTGTGAAAAGCTTTGGATGTTTTTTTAGTTTAATTGATACTATTCATTCATTACATCAATATTTATTCTAGTTCACATTCAAATTTGTGGTATTGTCAGAAGAACGTTTAGGCAAAGAATGACATTTTATTCATTGACATTTCAAGCTTAGCCTAATACTTAACATAATATGTAATTCAAGAGAAAGAGAGAGAGTATACACCAGCCATCTATACTTCGTTAATAGTCATGCAAAAAAATTTAATGCGTATAATATATTATCTTTAAATAATATATTTTTCTATGGCATACATATTTAATTCAACGAAGTCTTTTTATTTGTTTCTTTTTTTTAATTATTAAAACTTTAAAAAAAATAAGCGAACTAGGTCTATATTCCACCCCCCCCCCCCCCCACCCCTATCTACGCCACTGCCTCAATTATAGCAGTGAAAGAATCGTAACACTCCTTTAAGTCACGTGAGCAAAGAGCTTTATTAACTCCAATGGACAGCTTATGTACAATTGAATAGCATTAGAAGTATAACGAATGAAATTTGATCAAGGTCAGCAGATTGCCGAACATCCTCTGTTATACTAAGAAAAATCGTAATACAATTATGTTAGTAGATTTTCTGAGGAGACAAATTCATTAATTTATTTTTGAATGCTTTTTTCAAAAACCTTTAACAAAAATAAAAGTATAGATATGAGCTAAAATCATCACATTGAGAGTTCTTTGACACTGGAATTATTTTGGCTTTTTTCTATTGTGACGGAAACAACTGGTAATCATAATACTGACTGTATGTGTTTTATAAGAAAGGAGAACCAGCTAACAAGTTTTTCCAAGTTTTAAAATGAAGGATGCATATTATCTAGCTTAATGCATTCGACCTAGTGGAGAGAACTCCTTCTACAGCATCCACAGAGCATATTGAAGAGAACTTAAGGGGGTAGGGGTAGTCAGGAGCGTGAAAAAATGCCATTTTTCAATAATTTTTTTTACTTGTAATTAATTTTTTTTTTTTTTTGTTCACAAAAGCAAAAACATATAGTATCATTTCATCACCTGTGCCCCTATTCTGTAATTATCGCCACGGTAAAGATCGGCGATAAACGGTGGGAAAGGAAAGAAATTCTATGAATTTAGTAGTAGTACCTAGACATAAATCTGAAGAAGTGTTCTTCTACGCTGGCAAAATCACTGCGTAGTTTTTTCTATCTTTCCTATTTTCTTGGGCTCTTTCCGAGCAGATGGGAAACTGCATTGATCTAGCCCGTCCCTAAAAAAGCTGAATCTTCCTCCAGATCCAGTTACCGTCCAATTGCACTAACGTCCCTTATTTCGAAGAAACGTTGATAAATCCTCAACTTATAAAATATCTTGAAGAACGAAAGCATATTAATGGCTGACAATATGACTTTCGTAGCAAAAGGTACACTGGTGATTTGATGGCATACCTCACCAAAAATTGAAACCAATCTTTACACTATTTTGCAGAAAGTAAGATTATTGCGCTCTATATTTCAATGGCATTTTATAAAGTTTGGCATCTAGCTCTAAAGTCCTTTTCAGAAAAAATTATCCCCAAATTGCATTCAACAAAAATCTAAAGGGCACTATTGTATCCTGGTGGCAGCATTGACTGACACATGTATAGTTTTGTTCGTTTGCGAATGGTTGATCCGGGTTTCCTTGACAACCCTAGTCTTCTGAGCTCTCTGAACGCTAAAACACAAGATTACTACACTTCCTTATCATTTGATAAAAAATACCTGCCATTCGACAACCATGCTCATTACTCGAACTCGCCCCAACGAAAACCTACTGATACTTCAGGGCGATTTGAGGATTGCCAGGGCAGAGGTAAGCCCAAGGCTAGGTTTTTCAAAAAAAATCTTTATGGCGATTACGGGACAAACCCAGGGCTTCAACAAACAAACCTTTTATTTAAAAAACTCTTGCTTTACGATAAGAACATAAATTTAGGTTCCTATGGATTCCTACAAGTTTCTTTCTATTTTTTCTATTGCTATACGCCTACACATACATATGTATGTAATGTACGTTGAAAATAAATTTCAAAACTTAAGTTTCCTATCTAAAACATATTTTTTGAAGTTTCACCTATTATGTATTTTCCACGATCTTGTCTGCTCTTCAAAGTGAAATCTTCGCCAAAGCAAATCATAATGTGTTGTGTTTTAAAATAGACCTTTTCCATTTTTATGTGTCGGTTAGATCATAATCAAATCACAAATGATATCACATAGGTATATAAAAAAAGTAAAAACAGTTCCCCAGATCAGTACTGCCGGAGTACAATAATTCGATCTCTTACATTTCTAGATTGTCTAAATAGAGAGGGTCAAAAAGTTGAATATAAACATGTTACTGCAAGTCAGTCTGTCAGGGACAATGTCTTAAAGCTGTAGACCTTGTATCGGTTTGTCTACATACCAACAACTCACATGGGTGCTAGTCGTATTTTATATTTTAATTACCTTGGTTTTGCTTCTGATCATTTTACTGGCAATGAATTAAGTTTCATTTAGTCTTTTAATAAAGATTTGTCTAATAAAATATTATAATATTAGTGTTAAAGATGAAATGAGATGGGAAATCATTTAAAATACTTCTATTTTAACTTTAATGGCTATGGCTCACACCATTTCATATTTCAGATCGACATGTTTACTAAACAAAAAATTTTCGGCGCGATGACGATTGTGTCTATTTTTTGTGGAATTTCATCGTATCCAACAATACCAACGGATTTAAATAATTTGCAGTCAATCGATGATTTGTCGGATAAAAAAAGACCAATGCCCGATGTTGCGGCCACAATTGAACAAGTGCGGAAAATGCTACAAGACGATCCAACACTACCGCGACTGACAAAGTAAGCATCTATTTACTCAGAAATGTATTTGAATATAGTTTTTTTAGGCGATATCATTCGTTGAATTAATTCAAAAATAATATGTAATCTTGTGTCACAACTAGAAAAATTCCTAATCATTTTTAAATTTCAATTCATAACTCACGAAACTTAAGCAGGCATAATAAAGTTTATGAAGTCTTTTATTGTTTTCCGTTGTTTACATATTTTAAGAACGATTTATTGTATTATTTGGCGTAATCACCTCATTCATAAAGTCTTTCTTCTTTAATGTTATCTAATTTATTGCTCTTTAATGTCTTCCAATTTATTACTTCCTCAAAGAAAAACTAAAGAACCTAGGCCGCTTTTCTTTCTGTTGATAGAGTTGATTATATTCAATTAGAGAGTGATATAAATTGATGTAAGATTTGAATTTGAAAATAACTGTGTTGACAAAAAAAAACCAACAGTTTGACAGCTCCATTTGCCCGCCTAGATTTTGGTTGCCGACGCTTTCCGTCCAAATGGCTGCAATTTCATATTTTATAAATGAATTTTGAAACAACTTTTGTAGAAGACCAAATGTGCTTTAGACTTTCTTATTACAAGTTTGCATATTATGGTCTTTGGTCTTATATATGCATGCATATAATTTAAAGTAAACATGTTGGCATGTTCAGACTAAATATTAACAGGTTTTTGATTGACATTCCTAACCACTTTTGGCCTCTTTTGAGAAAATTAATTTTTATAGTATTGTTACACTCAGATAGCTCAAAATTTCTTTTTTCCTGTACGATCACCTTTAAGGCCCCGGCCCATAGGACGCGTTGCGCGCGTACGGCACCGCTTCCAACTGACAGCTCGATTAAATACACACGTTCTTATGAGAGGTGACCCATAAGCACCGCGAGCAACGCGACGAACGCGCCGAGTAGCCCAACTTCCTACTTTGCCGCGACTCTCAAGCGGTGACATTTGCTGTCAAACCAATTTGAATTTGAAGTTCTCTCTAGTGATGAGATAGGACAAACTGATACCTCAGAGATGTGACTTAACTGTGGTTGCTACTGCTGCTAAAATAACAATTTAAGTAGCATTTTCTATCAGATTTTACTGTCAAACTATTTTAAATGTTGAAAAGTACAAATCATTTCTTGAAAATATGCTAGTTAAGCCATACATATTAATTTTCGCTTTGAAAATAATGAAACAAAAGCATTTTAAAGTTTGACAACAGCAGAAAAGTATTAAAATACGTATTTTTTGTTATATTTTACTGTAGGTAGTCACAATTTTAAAAGATTATGTTTCATTTGTTTTAAATTTAAATTTTAATTCTTTGAAGCCAAGTCCCAGTATTTCCGCCAAATTTAATAAACTATCTACAAAATACAATGTTTTTTTTTTATATATAATATGAGAATATATGAACTCAGACATACACTTTTTAGGTTTGTAGTCTATTCCCACTGGGACAAAAACGTGGTTTTCGTAAAAATTCCCAAATACTAACAAATTTTCACATACATTTTTCCCGAACCTCATGTTTTCAGTAGCGAGATGTTTTCAAGTTGCTTATGCTGAAGCCAATAGCAAATGAGTGACGGAATAGAAGCTATTTTATGTTCTAAATTTGTTCAGCAAAAGCAAATGTTGTAACAAATCCTTTCTTTTCACTTCCAACACATAATTTTTTAAGTTTTTTATGATATAAACTATTTTGTGTTTAACTCAATCTTTTCATTCTACATTAAATCAGTATAACAATACAATACAATTAATAGGCGTGTTTTTTTTTAAGCTAGTATATAGTACAGCATTCGAGTTAAAAAAAAACGATCTGTCCACAGTATTATCAGTTCTATTTTCAGCAACAAGATGGAGCTCAACGTCAAAGCTTGTTGCTACTTATCAAAGCTCTCTGTGAAATTCAAGATGAAACAAAATCAAATTCATACCAGGTTTGTTTCGTTAATTGTTCAATCAAATGAATAACGATACAAAGCCAGGTATAAATTTGTACTTTTTTTTCTTATTTTCCATACATCAGATTCTCTCTTACAGCTCTTTTTTACTATTTTTGGAGGCATCGTCCAGCAGTGAAGAAAGCTCTATGTCAAAGTCAGCTGTTTTGTTGAAAAAAACTTTTGGGTATGTTCGGGGAGTATGTAAAAAGATATTAAAAACCAATCTCTGATGAGATTTTCCATTGGCAAACAGAATCAATTTATTTTTTATTCAAACCTGTGGTAAAGCAATTTTACACTATTGACCAGTTTTTTCCATAGGTTTAGAAAGAAAATAAGTTGATTCTATTTACAAAACCGTGAAATTGAACTATAATATTAACGCACAAATAAACACAACCCAAATTAAATTAGGTTGAAACACGTACTGCTAGTCCCAAACTTGAAGAATGTTTAATTTTCATACATATTTCTTTCCCTTTTAACCATTTTTTACTGCTTCGTTTGTTTGTTTGATTTGTTTTTTGCTTGCATTGGGCTAAATTTTTTAGTCAAATAATTCCATGAGAAAAGCTATTAGCTTCAGCAAAAAAGAACTAGTGCAAAATCCTGTATTATATACACCAATAGGTAAGAAACAGTGCGAAAATTCAATATGAATATAGTTTTTATTTCTTTAATTTTTAATCAAGAGAAAAAATTTCTTTGCAAATACCACATTTTTTTTGAACACGTCCTTTCGAAAAAGCTTTGATGAACTGAAATCATTGGTGGTGCCATCTTATTTTCAAAGCTGGAAACTATCACTCCACAGCAATGCCATCCCTGTTTTCACTGTGGAAAATTACGACAGTAAAATGCTTTGTTGTTGTTCCCCAAGGGAAATTTTTACTGTACTATATACTAGCATAAAAAAAAACACGCCTAAAGGTGATTTTTCTAAAAACATAAAGTGCAAAATAATGAGGCGTCAAACAAAAACTTATATGGAACGGTTCACTCGTTTTCCTAAAAGAATTTTTTGTCCCAGTGAGAGTAGCCTATTTAGAGTTTGGTTTTTTTTTTTCAATCCAGTACTAAGCAAAGTATTCGAATTTAAAAAAGGTAGGGAAAACGCTGGTATCGCCACCTATATTCACAGTTTCACGAACAACTTTTTCAAATCAGAAAAGGCGAATCGTGAAACCAGTGGAACGCATAACTTTATAATTTTGCAATGGCAAAATTGTTTCAACACTCCTTAAAAAACACACATCCCTGTTCAACGAATCGACCGCAAGTCAATACCGACAAATTGACCAAGAAAACAGTCACATATATTCGCACGAAGTTTCAACAAATCGAAAAATGTGAACTTCGTCTAAACAAGCTCAAAACAAATTTTGATTGCTAAAGTCAAAAAATTTGCTGTTTAGTTTTTAACGTACATATTGTAACGTGCGCTTTGTTCGCAAAATAAAACTCTACCTTTCAATTTAATTCTACCACTTTATTCAGTATCTACTTTCGATATACACTTTATTCGAACTCAACTCAATTACGTTTATCCAATATTCACACTATCACTTTCTAAATAAAACTGACTTCTGGTTGCGTCAGCTCCCTCTTTATATAGGAAAGTGAACCATCGAGAGATTTCTAGTAGTTTTTCTATGAACCATGATGTCTAGACAAGTTCCCCTCCCGGTATTTCTGCACACATACACACTCACTCACAAAAGACGTCTTCTTTTAAACCACTCCATTATAGTGCTCCCAGATGTGTTTTTCGGTGGAACGTTTTCGATTAGGAAATTGGTATTAAATGTTGGGTGTACATTACACTGCCCCCTCCTTAAGATTGTTCGTCCCGAATAATTTCATTTGCGGCCTCCCCACTATATCGATGCAGCCGGTCACAATGCACTACTTTTAACTTGCCTCTTAGTCCTCTTTGGATGCGGTAGACCACGTCGTTAATCCTCGTGACAACAGTATAAGGACCTTCCCTGTTCTGCTGAAGTTTCGGTGACAATCCCTTTTGACGATGAGGATTATAAAGCCACACACGATCTCCTGCTCGGAATCCTGCCGTTGTCGCTTTTGTATCGTACCGTGTCTTCATTCGGTCGCTGTAGGTTTTCATCCGTTCCCTTGTTCTTTTATGGATGTCAGCGAGTCTCTTCTTGAGGTCGTCCACATAGGTTAGGTTAGGTGGAAGTGGCTGTCAGTCAATGAGTACATTGCCTAACACACTTAGGCCGCAAGGGCCCATTGTGATACCACAGAGATCAGCAAGTTAATCGCCTACTGATCTCAGAAACCCGATGTAAGATTAACGAGTTGATCACTTATTAATCCTCCATTACGGCACTAGCCGGTTAATCACCTGCTATTCGAACCACGTGGAACTTTTAATGTATTTTGAAAGACTTTTAGGGTCTATGTACGCTAGGTCGCTAGTATCATCGAAGAAGAATTCACCGAGATGAGCCTTCCTCCTATGAAGCAGTGCAGGGCATAACAAAGAAGGTGTTGAACGGTCTCTTCCTCCTCCTCGTCCATGCAGCTTCTGCAGAAATCATTGGAAAACACACCAAGTCTTTTGGCGTGTCTCCCTATTAGACAGTGTCCTGTAAGAACACCTATGGTAGAACCTAGACACAGACGGTTCAGGGACAACAAACTCTTTGATCGTTTTGAGTCCACACACGGCCAAACTTTTTTGGTTGCAAGGCATGTGTTACTCTCAGTCCATCTAGTGTTTGTTATCCTTGAAGCGTCCTGTCTAAGCAGGAGTTTACATGTAGCGATAGGTACACCTATGTTGTTCCATTCTGAGCGTAGGGAAGTGGTCGTGCCCTTTTTGGCTAGTTCGTCTGCCATACAGTTGCCTGGTATGTCCCTGTGCCCTGGCACCCATGAAAGGTGAATGTTAAACTGATTTGACATCTCCCTCAGAGACATCTGACAATTTTGGACCGTGATGGATTTTGTAGAGACAGAGGCAAGAGATTTAAGGGCAGCTTGGCTGTCTGAGAAGATCCGAATATCCGTGGAGGATATGACGTTTTCTTTGAGCCAAGACAGCACCTCCTTAATCGCCAGAATTTCCGCTTGGAACACACTACAATGATCGGGTAGGCGGAAGAAAAGACTGAGATTCAGCTTTTCTGAGTAGATTCCACTTCCCACACCTTCGCTGGTTTTTGAACCATCGGTGTAGAAGTGTATTGCTTCATTTTCCAAAAGAGCGCCATTTTCCCAAGCTTCTCTTGAAGGTATGGTTACTTGGAAATTATTGTCAAACACCAACTTGGGGGTGGTGTAGTCGGATCGATTCGGTAAGAATCTAAAGTTATCTTGAATGGTAGTGTGGCCGATTTGATTATTGGTCCACTGTGATGTAGCTCTGAGTCGAGTAGCTGAGCTAGCTGCGACTTGTTTGCTGA
Organism: Melanostoma mellinum; assembly: GCA_914767635.1. Classification (NCBI taxonomy): domain Eukaryota; kingdom Metazoa; phylum Arthropoda; class Insecta; order Diptera; family Syrphidae; genus Melanostoma; species Melanostoma mellinum. Next base: position 84,977,258 of record OU612059.1, on the reverse strand, counting down.
AGATATCTAGGGGTGTGAGATCTAGTAGTACATTGAGGGCGTCCGATGGGGTTGTCCTCAGTGCACCACTAATACACAGACTAGCCGTTCTTTGAACTTTGGCCAGCTTGTTGTAGTTGATCATCTTGTCTAGTGCTGTCCACCAGACTATCACCCCGTATGTGAGTATCGGTCTAATTACCGATGTAAACAGCCGTCCACATACTCGTTTGTGTCCTGTGGCTCCTCGGTGGGGCATCCAAATTTAAGTTCGCTGGGCAGCCGCATGGTTTTCCCGAACAGGATGTCAGATGGTGTTTGTCCTGTCGAGCTATGTACTGCACTTCTATAGGCCATCAGGAATAGCGGTACGTGCCTATCCCAGTCTCTTTGGTAGTCGCCTACGACCTTGGTGAGGTGTTCTTTCAAGGTTCGGTTGAATCTTTCAACCATCCCATCAGATTGTGGATGAAGCGGTGTGGTTCTTGTCTTCTTAATGCCTAGTAGTCCGCACACTCCTTGGAAGATGTTTGACTCAAAGTTCCTCCCTTGGTCGGAATGGAGTTCCATAGGCACGCCAAACCTACTTACCCAGTTAAACACAATCTGGTCGACCACCGTTTTGGCTTCTTGATTTGGAATGGCATACGCCTCAGGCCACTTACTAAAATAGTCCATCACGACCAGAATGTACTTGTTTCCAGCGTTGGTCTCTGGAAAAGGCCCAGCCACATCTACTGCAATCCTCTCAAAAGGCGATCCAACGTTGTACTGATGCATCTTACCTTGAATCTTCCTACCAGGTCCTTTGGTTGCAGCACACTTGTCACATGTTCGGCACCACTTCTCCACGTCATCTCTAGCATGTAACCAGTAAAACCGATGTCGCACCTTCTCCAGTGTTTTGTTTACTCCCAGGTGGCCTCCAGAAGGTCCGTCGTGCATCTCCCGAAGAACTTCACTGACTTTCGATTGCGGTACGATCAGCTGCATCACATGTGACTTACCGTCAGCGGATTCCCATCTTCGCCTGAGGACACCTTCTTGCACATATAGTGAGTCCCACTGTGCCCAATAGGCTTTGAGAACTGGACTCCTGTCAGAAATGTCTCCCCATTCCGGTTTCTCTTCATTTTCTTTCCCTGCGAGAATGGGTTCGATATCTGGATCTTCCTGTTGAGCAGTCCTCACTTCCTCATTGCTCCATCCGCTTATTGGATCAGCTCTTAGTCGCTGAGCGGTAATGATTTCTTTGTCTTCTTGCCGCCTGCAATGCTTGCAATCCACTTTGAAAGGTCTTCGGGATAATGCATCGGCGTTTGAGTGCAGCTTTCCTCTGCGGTGTTGGATCTGGTAGTCATAGGTCTGCAATCTTTCTATCCACCTTGCGACTTGACCTTCTGGATTTTTGAAGTTCAAAAGCCAGCTCAGAGCACCGTGGTCTGTCCGCAGAAGGAATTTCTGTCCATAGATGTACTTATGGAAGTGCTTTGTTGCCAAGATAAGAGCTAGTAGTTCCCTTCTGGTCACGCAGTAGTTTCTTTCGGGTTTCGATAGGACCTTGCTGTAGTATGCCACCACTTTCTCTTCGCCATCATGCACTTGGGATAGTACCGCCCCGATTCCAACGTTGCTTGCATCTGCGTCGACGATGAATGTTTTGCCAGGTGTTGGATGTGCCAGCACTGGAGCGTTACAGAGGCGGTATTTGAGTTCCTGGAAAGATTTCTCACACTCACCTGACCATTTAAACTGCTTCCCCTTTTCGGTGAGCTGATGCAAACTCTTTGCAACTCCAGCAAAGTTCTTAACAAAACGTCGGTAATATCTGGGTTAGTTTTTTTGTTGATGAGGTTCACACTGAAAAACAAAATAAAACAGAGCTAAAATCTAAAAGAATATATTTGTTTAATAAACGTATAATGAAAATGAAAATTACCTGGCAATTTGTTGATGGCTGGAATGGCTGCTGGTCTGGTTGATAGACGATGGAGTAGTACTCACTCATGCAAGATGCAAGTAAATAGAATTTTTTTATTCATGCCAAAGCATGAATGAAAAAGGGTATGAGTAATACTCTACTAGAGTAAAGAGCGCCGACATATAGTTGTGGGGCATTGTTTCTGAACAATGCGTTCCACTTTCGCTTTGTGGGTGGTTGAAACATAAGATGCCACAGGGTGATCAAGAAGACAAAATCTTTTGGGAGAATCCCAAAAGTAGATTACGGAAGTAGGGCTATTAGTGAGCTTTTGTTTTTTTTGTTTTTTTTGGAAATGGGTGTAGGAGGTGAAAAGGCCAGTTATTGAGAGACGATTAAAACAAAAGTAATGGAAAATGAATTTTCGGGTGGGTGGAATGCCTAAACTTTGAACAGGGAGCCGGCATTCATTTCTGTAAATCAAATTAGTGCGGGAGGCAGCAAAATTGCTCAAGCAAGAAAAAGAAAAACTATTAAGAACATTTTAAGTGAAGGTTTTATTTATAAAGACCTTTATTAAAGGCAGTGCCCAATTGAAGCAATTGAAAAGTTAAAAGAAAAAAATTTTAATTGTTCGGCATACGATAGGCTACCGCAAAAGAAGTTGGAAAAGAAGCAGAAAATCCACGGGTAAGGGCATTGGTACATTGTGTGGAATTTTGGTGTGTAGTTATTTTAATGATAGTCAGTGTAGTGTTTTTTTTTTGTGTGGTTGATATTAGGCAATTTGGTAATGTTAGGCTATTTTTTTTTTGTATAGTACTACCTTCCGGCGGTCACATATAGACCAAGGACAAAAAGGTCGTGGCCGACCTACATCAAACGAACGGGTTGAAGCGGCACCGGCACTTTTGAAAAGAAAGGAAAATCAACGGTTTTGCCGCAAAGTCAAAAGGGCAGAACAGCAACAGCAACAACAGGAGCAGAAAAAACTAGAGTTTGTGTGAGGGATAAAGAAAGCCCGTGGGAATACCCGGGCTCCCCAAGTAATACGTTTTTTTTATATTGCTATTTTTTTTGGGTGCAAACCGCAAAGTGCTAGAAGGAAGGTAGGCCGTGGAATTTTTAAATTCGTACGCGGTCAAAATAAATTGGCTAATGATCCGCGAATACAAGAATTTTGATATTGAGAAGGAAACAGTGGCGGCCCGATTCAAGGGAAACCGCAACATTATCCAGAATTGCTGCGAAGTCGTTCCGGATGCAGAAGGCGAAATTTATTAAAATTTAATAGCGTGATATGTTTTCTATTTTTGTTTATTATTGATTCTTCATGTTAAATTTTTTTTTTTTGTATAATTTTATTGAAACGTTGGAAGTTTTATTGTGGGTTTGCAAAATACGATACGGCGCGCGAAGGGATTTTGCAATTTGGGTGTACTGGTTCTGTTTTATTAGTGTGGCTAAGCGGGAGATACAAAGAAAACCCCGCCTTTTAAAAAGAGCTCTTTTTAGGAGATAATTAAAGTAGGGTAGTGAGGGTGCGAGTTCATCCATGCAATAAGCAGTACACTGGCGTTGGGAAATCCAGTATAGCGTTGCTTCGTTTTGCAAGAAAAAAAAAAAACCTTAAATTATTTAAAGTTCGTTTGGTTCGGAAGAGGATATTTTGTTTTGGTACTTCCTTGTTTTGAACGAGTGATAAAAAAAAAGGTTTCACTCGTGGATTGTAATTCACAGATGTTTTTTTTTTATAATTTTATCGTTTCCATTTGTTTTTAATACCGCTTCATTTATAGTTTATTTATCATTTATTGGCGCTATGCCGCCACTTGCGAATATAAATATCCTTTTATGATCTTTTTTTTTTTGTTGTCGTTTTACTTGATAACTCTTCAATTACTATTACCTTTTTGTATTTACCGTTCTTTTATATGATAGTTTATAAGTCTAAATACCACTTTATCATCTTACATTTTTATTTTTTTTTGTTTTGTAGTTAGTAAGTTTAAAATTCTCTTATGTTTTTACTTTGCATTTTTGTTTTCTTTAAATTCTAAATTTTAACAATAAATGTGAATCACGCTATATGTTAATGAAAAGAAGCGTGTGCGATTCATTTGAATTTACGGGTGATCATGCTCAGTAGAGAGTAAGGATCACAAGGGGTGGTGAGAAGGGGGTAGTGATGCAGTGGTAGAAGGTTGACGGTTTCGCATTTGTTCGGGGAATTCCAGACCATCGGCCGCCGGAGTTCCAGGCTGGGCGGGCTATAGGCCACGCTGCAATAAGACCCTGCAGCTCCTGGAGTGTGGAGTTTTTTTGGTGGTGGTTGTACATGGCATGATATTAAGTTTTGGTCGAGGTGAGGTGCGACCGGGAAGCCAAGATCCCCCCCTACATCCGACGAGCTAGGCCGTGAAAGCAAGCATGCCAGGCTTCCCGGCGTACATTCTGTTCCCTTTCCCTTACCCTTCCTTTCGTCCACATCCCCTTTTCCTACCCTTCCTTTTCCTAGTATGAAGTTCCCTTTGCTTACCTTTTATGTTTGGATTCTTTCCAGTGGTGTTCCTTTTTCCTCATCCCTCCAGTTTCCTATCCTTACCTACCGTTTCCTTCTTTCAAAATTTCCTATCCCAACATACCTACCATATTCATTTCCTTCCGATCCAATTTCCTATTTCCTTCCTGAAATCCAAACCTTCCTTACCCTTAATCCTCTCCTTTTGCCTCGCATCAAATGGCAAGTCCCAGAAAACTTCGGAGTTGATGTTTGTCCTGTGGTGTTGGCCAATTTTTGACGGAGTCAACTTTCTCAGGATCAGTCTTTACTCCTTGGGATGAGATGATGTGTCCCAAATACTTGACTTCGGTTTTGAAAAGTGCACATTTTTCTGGATTCAGTTTAAGGTTAGCCTCTCGAAGTCTCTGAAACACGGCTTTTAGGTTCTTGCAATGTTGGTCAAATGTTTTCCCGTAAACAATGACATCGTCCAAGTAGACTAGGCACGCTTTCCACGTCAGTCCTTGAAGAACGCACTCCATCAAACGCTCGAATGTTGCCGGAGCGTTACATAACCCAAACGGCATAACTTTAAACTGCCAGAGCCCATTACCTGTAGAAAACGCCGTCTTTTCCCGATCATCAGGGTGGATGTCAACTTGCCAATATCCGATCTTCAAGTCCAGCGTCGAGAACCACTGCGCTCCCTCCATGGCATCCAGGGTATCACTGATTCTCGGCAGGAATTAGCTGTCCTTCTTAGTTACATCATTCAGCCTTCGGTAGTCCACACAAAAGCGAGTGCTTCCGTCTTTCTTTTTCACTAGCACCACTGGTGACGCCCAAGGACTTTTGGAATTTTCGATGAGACCGTCCTTTTTCATTGCTGTTATCATTTCCTCAACCTCACCTTGTTTGGCCAGTGGAAGACGTCTTGCGGGTTGACGAATCGGTCTTGCATCTCCTGTGTTGATGCGATGCTGCACCAACTGTGTCCTACCATATTGCCCCTTTTGCGATGCGAAGATATCAGTGTACTCTTGTAGGAGACTTTCAGCCATCCTTGTTTGTTGGTGATCAAGGTTGGATGAATTCAGTATTTTAGCTCTGATGGTTTCGAGCTCCTCCGGAGTTATAGGTTTTCTCGGAGCTTCGTCTGTGATCTTCGTAATTGCTGCAACCGATTCGCAACGTCCAACGACTTCTCCTTTCTTCAACTTTACATCGTACGGTCTGGTGTTTAGTAATCGTACGGGGACCATTTTGTTTTTCGGTGCTACCAGTGTTTTCCCAATGATGACGCTTTGGGAGGAACACTCTGGGTCTGGTTCCACCATGAGGTATCGAAGGCTTCCAAACTCACCCTCCAGTTTCGTCCAAACGAACACTTCAGAAGAAGGAGGCAGAATAAGATCTTCCTTGATGACCGTTCTCAGTGTCGACGTACTTTCGTTCGAATAAGTCATTGGAAGTTCCTTATTTTGGTACTTCAAAACCTGATTACCGATGTCCAAAATAACTCCGTGCTGTTTCATAAAGTCGATTCCAATGATGCACTCGTCACATATATCTGCCACCAGGAATTGATGAGTAAACACTAGGTCGGCCAGTCGGATCTTAAGACACACTTCTCCATATACTCTTGCTGCTTCTCCCGTTGCGGTTTTTAAACGGTAGCTATTGGTGTTATGAAGCCACGTCGTCTTTACCAGGTCTCGACGTACTATGGAGGCTGTGGCACCGGTGTCGATGGTAGCCACATGTTTGTTCCCGTTAATAGTAGTCTCCACAGTCAGACTTTTGTTGTCTCGTTTGGTCTGAGAGACCTGGATGGTGGTTCTGGGGCCATCGATACAAGAAACCAGCCTCTGGCCCTCGAAGTTGGTTCTTACTCGTTTCCCTGATGGGAAACGGGCTGATAGGCAACGCTGGTGTTGTTGTTACCTTGCTCTGGGTTGGATCTCTTGCTTCCACAATGTTGACAACTGGCTTTGTTTGGTGGTAGTCGGCATTGACGCTGTAAGTGCCCGGTCTTGTTGCAGTTCCAACATCTTGCTAGTCCGCTCCGGTTCTTTTGTATTTCAGCTATTTGGCACGAGCATTCTTCGACTATGGCCTCTCTAAGTCGATGTACTCCCTGAGAAGCCTGTTCTGCTGCTTCAATTGTCAATGCGAATGCTAAAGTTTCGGAAAGAGTACGTGTTCTAGCAGTTCGCACAGACCTCTGAAGATGTATATCGGAAATGGCACGAACGAAGGACTCAACAGCGAGCTGGTTGATGATTTCTTCTCCAGCATCCGGGTATGCCAGGTGAACCAGTCTTTCGACGTCTGCTTGGAGCTGCTGTAGACTTTCACCCCTTTTCTGGACTCTGTTATTGAGTTGCACTCGGAAGACTTCTTTCAAGTGGCTATCTCCAAAGCGTTTATCTATAGCTGCCACGAGAGAACTGAAATCGCCGCTCTTACCAGCTGGAACTGTTTGAAGTAATTCAGCTGCTGGTCCTCTAAGAGCAAGAGTCAGTGCAATGTACTTGTCTTCGTCATCCCAGCCATTTGTTGTCGCGGCTGCCTCAAATTGTCTCTTGTAGACTGGCCAAGAAGACTGTCCATCAAATGTTGGGGGTTTCATCTCCTTTTTCCTTGCAAACTCTCCAGCAGATTCTCGAATTTTTATTTTCCGGATCTGGTCTAATTCCTTGGTGAGAACATCACATCGACTTTCTACGCCTTCGAAACGATTCTCTACAACAGAAAGCTGTTTTTCCACACCTTCAACGCGTTCGTCAATGGCACATACATTTTTCTCAATGTTGCCCAATTTGCCTTCTAGAATGTTTTTCTGACTTTCCAAAACATTCTGTTGCGCCTCAAGTCTTTCGAGAATATTCTGTTGTTCTTTCTTTTGTTCGTTGCGTTGTTCTTCAATCAGCTTCTTTTGCTCGTTTCGTTGCTCTTCCAGATTCTTTTGTTGTGCTTCGAGTCGTTCAAGAACATTCTGCTGTTCCTTCTTTTGATCGTTTCGTTGCTCTTCCAGACGTCCGAGAATATTCTGCTGTTGCTCTTCAATCAGCTTCTTTTGTTGTTCTAATAAAAGCTTCATCATACTAGAAAAATCTACACTTTCACTTACTTCCTCTTTTTCCACTTCTGTTTCAAAAACAAAAGTGCTTACGTCTTCCCCTTGCTGTTCCAAATAGCTGCGCAAGCGCAGGACGAGCTCATTTTTCGATCCCGCTCTAGAAAGATTTCGCTTACCTAACTCACTTTTAAGCTCAATGCAGTTGAGCTCTTCTAACAACTTACCCATTTTCACTGTATATAATTATTATTTTCTTTTTACTTTTTTTTTTTTTACACTTTACTAGTCAAATAAGTTTTATTTACACTTCTGACACCAATGTAACGTGCGCTTTGTTCGCAAAATAAAACTCTACCTTTCAATTTAATTCTACCACTTTATTCAGTATCTACTTTCGATATACACTTTATTCGAACTCAACTCAATTACGTTTATCCAATATTCACACTATCACTTTCTAAATAAAACTGACTTCTGGTTGCGTCAGCTCCCTCTTTATATAGGAAAGTGAACCATCGAGAGATTTCTAGTAGTTTTTCTATGAACCATGATGTCTAGACAAGTTCCCCTCCCGGTATTTCTGCACACATACACACTCACTCACAAAAGACGTCTTCTTTTAAACCACTCCATTATAGTGCTCCCAGATGTGTTTTTCGGTGGAACGTTTTCGATTAGCAAATTGGTATTAAATGTTGGGTGTACATTACAATATCATAAAAAGGTTTAACCTGACACTAGTTCGATCTGAAACAGGATTCAATCCTGAGTAGAAATGAGGTATTTGAAGCATTCAAGAAAATATAACCCATGTACTAATGAAAACCTCACCCACCTCTAGTTTGAGTGAATTATTGACTCATCCCGTTTGAAGTTTGTGTTGGCTATTTCAAAATAATTTTAGCAAATTCACAACCGTCAAAACACCGTGCCACATTCATTGGGTCACCCCCATCAGTTGGGTGCGGCAAACCCCACCGCATCAGTTGCCGCGCCATTCTCACCGCACGCAACGTGTTCTTTGGGCCGGGGCCTTTAGTTTAGCAATGGTTTTTGTTCTAAAAGACTTGAAAGTATCTTGTTTATGAAAAATGAATGAGAGAAATTGTTTCGATTTGGAAATATTTGCGAATTTTGCTTCGGTGTGAATAGAATTTTATCTTGCCTGTTTACTTCTTTACCTACAGATTTTGACCGGAAAGTTGTGGAAAAGTTTGTTTTATATGCTGCTACATAATAATCAACCGAAAATATAAATTTTTTAAATAACTATTCCTTTTAAAATGATAAATCAATACAGATATCAATTAATATTAAAATTGGCCTAATATAATTCTTTCACGATAGTTTAAAGTAATTTTACAGAACTGAAACAATTTAGAAACATCCAATTCATTCAATTTGGTTATGACTTCATCTGCATCCAGAACTTCTCTCCCAAAAATGCTTCTCCTTATTTCCCTTAATGTGGGGCACTTCCCTAAGAAATGCACTACGTCCTCCCTCTCCTCCAAGCAACATACATTGCAGAATATAGGCAAGTCTCCTCTATGTGGTATAAAATTAAGATTCAGGATTTCTGACTGTACCGATACAAAGAGTTTGTGGCCTATAACTGCTTTTAGCTTGTTCATCGACCTTTGCAATTGACTGATACCTACAAGTCCGTCTAAAATTTGTTTCGATCATCAGCGTTGTAGCCTATATCCACGCCAGTAGTGTTTGCCAACACAAGCCATTCTCTGTACCACTCAATTTTGGAATTTATAGCCTTCAACGCCGCTTTTTTCGGTAGCGGACGGTCTGCCAAGCTTAAACTTCTACATATATATAAACTAATTGTAGTTTGAGAGTTTTCATAAACAGCGGAGACAATCCTGTTTCGAGCATTATCAAATAATTAGGCGTATTCGACGGTAGATGAAATGTTTTCTTAATGTGAAATAGTAAAAGCTTTTCAACAGTTTCTAATTGGTTACATCCCCAAACCGGTGCAGCGTAAAACTTAATGAATCCTACTACTGCTTCATGGTTGACAGATTTATTGTTGAAACACCTCCTCTACGTTGGATTGATCGCCATTTTTGCTTTTTCGAATTTTTCTTTCAGGTGTTTCTCCATATTGAGATTTTTAGTGCAAATAACACCAAGATATTTGAACTCATTGACCACCTCAATCAAATTTCCATCGAATTTCCATTTTTTATTCAATCTATTCCTTCCATCACCATTCTTAAAAATCATCGCCTTAAGAGCCCGACCCAAAGAATCTGTTGCGTCCGTTCGCTGCCGGATTCAACTGACAGCTCGATTAAATACACACGATCTTATGAGAGGTGACCCATAAGCATCGGATGCAACGGACGCAACGCAAAAAGTAGCCCAACTTTTAACTTTTGCGTCCGGCAGAACTGAAAACTGATGACATGCGCAGTAGAAATCAATTTGAAATTTTCTCTTCTGCTGACATGAGTTGTCTTTTTGAGTTGAGACACCGCAACGGATTCTATGGGTCACCTCAATCCGTTGTGTCCGGTAAAACTCACTGCTGTCAGTTGAATCCGGCAGCGAACGGACGCACTGGGTTCTATGGGTTGAGGCCTTTAGTCTTTCCTACATTAACAGTCAGTCCTCATTGTTTGCAGTATTCATTAAGTCTATTTATCATTAATTGCAGTGATTCCGGGAATTGTGCGAGCAAAACAATATCGTCTGCAACCACAATGCTTTTATAAGCGTTCCTGCATATTCAATGCCTCCAGGCAAGCAGTCTGCTATATCCGTAATGAAGAGTGCAAATAGAAGCGGGCTCAGTGAGCAGCCCTCCTCATAGTATAAGGAACCTATAGTAGCATCATGGCGGGGAAAGCGATGGTGTCGCTGCCTTTAGTTCCCATTAAACGTACTACCTTTTCAAACGGAAAAAATTTATTGTAGAACCCTGCCAACATGCTGTCACTACGTCATATGTTATTGTTTTTTGTTAGGGCAGCTTTGCTTCGTAAATGTGTTAGCAATTTAAAAGAGTGATGTGCGAGTGATGTGCTTTTTGATTCTAAATGATAAAAAGTTTGTTGTTTTGCATTTGGCGTGTCATGACATTGTTTGAAAATCATTTAAACACATTTATTAATTGATGAATGAAATACCATCCACATCCATTAAAGCATCCGAAAAAATACCATCCACATGCCTAATTGAACAGCCACAGCAAAATTTTTTGAACTGATAAAACCTTTAAGGGAGACCGCAGGTGGCGACACCATCGCTTTCCCCGCCATGGTGCTACTATAGGTTCCTTATACTATGGCCCTCCTGTTGTATAATGAAACCAATTTGATTTTATACCACCATTCTAAACTGCAGCTTGTGTATCTGCATAAAGTTTCTCAATTATTCTGCCAAAATTTCAGAGACACCCCTAAGCCAAATAATTATCAAACGCTGCTTTAAAATCAACGAAGATCACGTACAGTTTTTTACAAAAATATGATCCACCGTTGAGTAGCCTGATCTAAAGACAGCCTAGAATTCTTTCATAAGCTTGTTTTCATCAATCCAATTCGATAACCACCTTTGTAAAATTGCAGTAAAAATTTTATATGATGCATCCAGAAAAAAAATGCCCCGAAAATGTGCAGGATCTACAGCACTTCCTTTTTTAAAAGTGGGGGAAATCGGTGCTTCCTCAAATTAATGTGGTGTCATTCCAGAATCAAAAACGTTATCGAAAACGATTGTTAGGTTTTCATAGAAGGCATCAGTGGCATACTTGTAAAATTCAACTGGTATTCTGTCCGATCCTGCCGCTTTACCGTCTTTTAGTCTGATCAAAGCCTTTAACTTCTTCGGTGGATATACGCCGCTGATCTAAGGTATTATTTAGGAGTCCCGGTGCAGAATAATGGAAGAACATTCGCAGTCGTATTTATAAAATTTGATTAGAACATCCTTAGACAACTGTCCAGCTAGACGGTGTCTAAAGAGTTGGACAAGCCGTAGCCAATTTCGTATCTATAAACACATTCCAACAGTTGTCTAAATAACCCCTCAAACTGTCAACTTTGAACGAAAAACTAAATGGTGGCGTTCATGATGTATCCGTGCAGTACCATTGTTTGTGTTTTGATAAACGATTACAACAACTAAAAGACTCTGAAAGAGTGTGGCGTAGGACTTGAACTAAATCAAAAAAACTGCTGATTTCACTTTGTGTTACAGCTTTTCCAAGTCTCATAAAATAATGAAATTTGTGCAATTTATAGATTAAGTAGTTGAAAGTAGTATTTTTGCACCTTAAATTACTTCATTTTATCGATCGTAAAACTCTCAACAGTGTGTTATAACATGTCCAACAATATTGTTTTTTGTTGTATCAAATGCCACTTTAGCCACACTTTAGACAACTAATTTCGGTATCTAAAGTTAGACATTCCTTAGGCAGCGATGGAAGTGTTTACAAATACGATTTGGAGTTGGACACTGTTCTAAGAGCTGTTTAATGAATGAAGTTTATTTTTCTTTTGGCATATCAATTTGAAAGTTGTATTGGCTTCAATGTACTGCATTCTATGAAAACTACTATTAAAACCCCGAAGAAACCGCAAATATTCAAAAGACTGATTCCTTGCTTCTTCCTTCTTGACATTCTCTATCAAACCACGGTTCTACGTAATGTTTCGTACTTCTTCTGTTCCGAGTTTCCGCTATATGCGATGATTTGATCACTGCTTCTATTTTGTCCAAGTTATTTACTTCTTGATTTTGCAAGGCATATTCGAGCTGACTGCGGTACCTTTCCGCATCTGCATTCAGACCACATTAGCTTAGGTAGCAAGGACATAACCTGCTTGTCATCTATCGAGGAAGCATCAAGCTGAAAAGACACTGTAAGTGGTTGATGGTCGGAGTACGGCAAGTGTCCAATTTCAAGGCCAGTAATTTACGCGTTCCATTCGCCACCAACCAGACTGTAGTACTTTAATATTTGCTCATCTTAGTGTCTAAAAAAAATGTTCGTCAAAACAACTCTTTTTTTTAAACAATTTTAAGAGTTCCTTTCGTGCTCTTTGCTTAAAGCTGGCAGCACTTTTTATTCTCTTCTTTCTTTCAGTTTTTTGTTATGCAAGGCAACGTTATTTTTCTAACAAGCTAACTAAGACATGGTACACTCGAACCAATCGAGGTTGGTTCGAAATCATTTTCAAAAAAGGTGAATGTTTTTTCTGTACTGTATTTAAATAACTAAATACGAAAGACTTGCCAGTTTCAATCAAAAATGTAACTAATCTCTACCCAAGTAAGCAACAAATAAATAAGATTCATAGGCACACAACCCATGTTATCTCTTTCAGAACTCTTTGAGAGCAAAACCCAATAACTCCTTGAGAGCCTAAATCTTAAAGAGCAATTTAATACTTCTTTATATCTGTTTAAGACCTCTTAACCAGCTCCTTATGAATAACATCTTTAAGAAATCTTTTGGGGGAATACCTCTTTGACAACTCTTTTAAGACTTGTGCAAAATTTAAGACCTGTTGCATGTATCTCTACAGAAAACTCTTTGATAACTTTTGGAGAACTCTTTGAAAATTCTTTTCGAACAGATTAAAAGTAGAGACCTAGAGTATTTTTTAAGGGAGTATCTGAAAACTCTTTGAGGTTTGTTGGATAGTGTTCTTTTAGAATTTTTTTTTTTTAAACGAACCAAAGAATTCTTTAACAGCAGATCCAAGGATGTCTTTAAATGGGTAGATAAAAGATGTTTTGAGAACTCTTTGAAATAGGTAGACTATAGTTGTAATAGTCAGAGATCAGAAAACTACAACAGATGGTTTTGTTTGAAACACCCTTAAACGAAGTATTGGTCGGGTATGCTGGTAAAATAGCCCATATAAATACAATGCTTCCAATCTAAAGTTTTGAGTCTCTAAAGTAGCATCCTATATAATCATACATATACAGGGTGGTACGACGGAGCGGGGAGCTCCAAGGCCTAGCCCATTTCTCACAACCATGACTTGTAAATGAATGGAAAGGAAATACAATTTTTTTCCGTATTTGAAATTCTAATCGAGATAGCGGTTTTAATGGCAATGAATTCATTATCGGAGGTTATATTCGTGGAGAAGCAATAGTATCTTTCAGGAAATGGAACCTGGAACAATCTCTCTCTTTTATGAACTCGCCGGAAACGGAAACGGTATACCTATTTCAAAAAGTGGGTTGAACATGAGAACACCAATGCAAACTCATGCTAGATCCAGATGTCTTGGATAAAACATAAACAGCACTTCTTGTTTTGCACTAAAACAAAATTGACCAAAGCTAGATCTGAAACGCACAAGACACTTGCTATCGAAAAGCAGATTGCAGATTGGCTCCGTAATCGTTGTCTTTGCCGGACATTGCCTGATAAGTAGACATACCATAAGACTCGATATTCCATTGATTGACTTCTGCAGAAGCTGTTGAGGTCAGGAGGAAGAGGAGACAATTCCACCCCTCCTCTGTTCATGTCCTACACTCTCCCTCAAAAGAAAACTGCCCCTAGGAGATTACTTCTTCGATCATCCAAGTAATCTGGTGAACACAGATACCCTTCACTTCTATCGCTTTGCTAAAAGTTCTAAATCTAGTTAACAGAGGTCTCCCTTACACACTTCATATGGTATCACAATGGACCTTATACTGGTCTAAATGTTTCAGTTAGTTTCCAATGAGCCATTTAAACCTAACTCCCACATATAAGGCAGATACCCCTTAAACTTTAAACCCCGGGCACTTCTTGAAGTTACGTTGCCCTGCAAAATATTTACAGAAGTAGGAATTCACCTAAGCGCGCTGAATCTTAAATCTTCTTTGAATTATAATAAAAGCTGGGAGAGCTTGGGAGCCCAAGGCATCTCAGGGACCTGCATTTTTTGCTGATTCCGAATGTATCAGTACGAAAGTTTTTTTTTCATGTCAGTGTTATTACCCTCAGAGCCTTTTCAAGTTCCTCACGAAAGATGTTTTCAAAAGACTAATGCTTACTATATTTTTTATTCATTCATTCATTCATATTTATTCATTCATTGTTTTAGAGGTGAAATAGAAGATCTGTTCGAGCAAGTTGCCAAAGAAGAGTATGAAAAAAGCCTCCAGCAGGGAGACGTACAACGGGCCAATAACATGCGTGCTTTGATGCTGGTGCTGCCCTATAACTCGGAAAACACCACTGATGAGGCCCTCCAAGTAAATTTATTGAATTTCACTCAACACAGTTCATAATTTTCTTTTCCCCAGGAGCTGTATACCCGACCACCGATAACAAAACTCATCGACTCATACTCTGTTCCGCGACCTCAAAAGTTCCAGACAGTAGCTCCAACAGTAGATAAGGTGGAAGTTGTTCAAGTTGGTGACTTGCCCCCAACCACATATAAACCATTCTTTCGGCAAAAGGATAAAACAAACGCCAAACCCACAACCTACCATCCACTAAAGCCCTTACCAAAACTACCAAAGGAGCCTACCACCTCGCAAGTTCCATTTTCCGTTCCGGTAACAAGCTTACCACTTCTTCCTGATATAGAAGAGGAAGAAAACAAAGCAACGCGTTACAGTAGTTCCTACAGTGCAAAGAATGCTGATTGGTCTTTACTGGAAGGAGAATTCAACAACGGAATTCAATTGCATAAAAAATTCACTCCAATGCCCGACCTTCCAAGTATTTTCAAAAGCATTGGTATGTCTGATCCACCAAAACAATTAAAACTTGAAGCAAACCGACAATCAACAAGGCCATTAATTTCAAGTAGTATACGTCAAACGAGCCTAGGAGCTATTGACTTAGCAGATTTCACCCGAGCTCTGCCACCACGTCCAAAGGTCCAAGCATACAGTGAGTTTAAGCCTCTGAATATAGGAGAAGAGATTCGTGTCAAGCCCGACATTGAAGATTATCTAAATCGCTTTGGAATTATAAACAGAAAACGAAAGCAAATCAAACCAGAAGATTCTGGCGACGTTACTATACCGCTTCTTGCCACTCACCAACCTGCTAAGGAACAGCAAATCAGAAGGAGCGACACCAACATAGATGATACCTCACTTAAAAAACTCAATGAAGAAGTAGAACTTGCTCAGCTCAGCAAACTTTTGAATAACCTGCAGGAACTTGAACGTCTCAATGTTAGTCTTACCCCTGACATGATAAAACAACCGAAAACCAATAATTTTAAATTGAACAACGGCCCTGATCCAGTCACCAGTGATGCAAATTTACGGAAAAACGAGTTAAAACGCCAAAGTGAGACTGAGTCAACGACTGAATCGAGTAAAGTAGACTCAGAGTCGGATGATTCTGACACTGATACGACTACAACTGCTCCAGCGAAGGAAGACGAACCTGCCAAAGAATCAAGTAATGGTTCATTATCAGATTTGGAAGATTCATTCGGTGGTCCAGATCCCATCACCGAAGATCCATCACCGCCACCAAAAAAGAACGGCTTTTATTTCTTAGCCGATTGGAATTCATTCCTTGAAGTTGGAGAGGCAGGCAATGATCAAGTTGTTGTGAGATTCGACAAAAAAGTTGGTGACCCAAGGCGATTTTTGAAAGTGACAGTGCCGTAAAACAAAAATTTGTTTAATCCTTAAGTTAAGTTTATGTAAATATTACTTCCCTTTTGTTCTTAATTTCTCTAGACATTTTTGAGAATTGAAATGAATTATTTTAACTAAGTTTAAATTATTGTAGGTCTTGGAAAAGAAAGAAAGAAATTGTAAGATCGATTCAAAACATATTTTTCAAAACATATTTTGACGCGAAAATAAATTTGAAAAATCATATCAGCTTTACAGATGTAACTAAAATATATTTATAAAAAATAAAGAAAAAAAAAACACATATTTTGATTTGCAGTTGTTAAGAAATATTTTTCTAAATGCGAATATATTTGCACAGTCTTGAGATTGTTTTTAGTCGTACTTACTAACCAAGGTGACCATTACAGTTGGGTTGAACCTGGTCCTCATCCTCTCTCCAGTTTCGAACTCTTAGTCGGTTAAGGTCTCTTCCTTCACTTGATTGCACACCTAAGGCGAAGTGTTCGTCCTCCGCAATTGCCTTGTGGGTGCTTTTCAGATCCCGTCGATGTTCCAGGTCTGCGTGCTATAGCCTGAGCGGTTCCACGGCGCGTGTTCTTCTAGTAATGCGCAGCTCTCATATTTTGCTATTGAATCTTTTGTTCTACACGGAACCAAAGATCAACCGGAACATTTTTCTTTCGAAACAAACTAGGTTTTAAGATAAGGTCCGTACTTCCGCGCCGTATAGCAGAACTGGGATGATGAAGATCTTAAAAAAGCTTCAATAGTTGTTGTGATTACCCTTTTGATATCCGCAATGATGTTATTTTCCACGAAAGCTGAAATCAAGTATAGCTGCAGAGGCAACTGTATTTAACAGCAAGCTTTTCAAGGCGGCGTGATATCTGGCGGAAAGTATTAGGCACCAACTGATCTGCATGATATGGTTGGAAAAAAGGGTAGCCCTCACAACTACGCAAATTAAAGAGAAATATGCCTCTTAATCACCACACATAAGATCTTGGCTTTTGACAAGAGAGCGAACTGCCAAGCGACTGATTTTAGATCACACTTAAAAAGGCTGTGCGGTGATCAGATTTTGACCAGCCAAATTCTTTTATTAACTAGTTGGAATGATAGTAGCCGAATGCTTTGCTTTATAATTATGTAAATACTTACAGGCTAACCACCAGGATATAGAATAATTAGGTGATACATCTTTTTTCTTCAATAGGTCCTGACTAATTAATATTATTTGAGAAGTCAATAAAACTGCAGACTCGATTTGCTTTTTTCAGCCACCGGTGCATCGAGTCTGTATCCGTAGTTTACTCTATCAAAAGGTTCAACATATAATTTATGTATTCGCAGCACATTTAAGGGACCATTAGTTTCACCAACGAAAAAACTACCTCATAAGAAACGTCTTCTAGTTTTTAATTGACGAAGGACAAGAAGATTACAACTAGCACCGTAAGCCAATCAAGTCTGTACATAGCTGTTCTATTTCTATTCGATAAGGACGTAGAGCCTAATATGGGTTAAATTTTATAAAGCAATATTCAAGTGCTGGTCTAACATAGCAGTAATATAGCGACTTGGAAGTAAAAGGGTCCGAGAAGTCTTTGGAATTACGGGAGATAAAACCAAGTTAGCTTTAGCTTTTTTGGAAACCATTTTAGTGATACCGTTTATTGAATAAACAAAATTCATATTGTACATGGCGATCCCCAGATCAATTAACCGTCAACCAAATTGACCATGTTGCGATCGACGTAAGGCACTCTTCCAGTGTGTTAGATGTCCTTTGACTTTGACTCGGACCACTACCTTGTTGTAGCCAAAGTACGATTGAGGATATCTTGTTCACGACCTGCACGAACTAACGCAGTGAAGAGATATGACGTCGGAAAGCTATTCCAAGGAGCCATCAGAACCGCTGCCTCTGAGGTTCTGGGTTTCACTCGGCCACCAAAACGAAACCCATGGTTCGATAAAGAATGCAGGCAGGCAAATGCAGAGAAACAAAAAGCACGACAAATGCTGATGCAACAACGAACAAGAGCTGCTTACTATCAGTATAACGACATTTACAAGGAGAAAAGAAGGAAAGAACACCGACTTCTCAAAAAGAAAAAGAAGCAGCATGAGAAGCGCTCGTTTGAGGAAATAGAGAGGTGCCATGACAGCACCGAGATTCGTAAGTTTTATCAAAAGGTAAAAAGGTCCTGCCAGGGTGGCAAGCCCCGAAACTCAAGCCTGTACAGACCAGCAGTGAAACATAGTTATAGAGTCACAGTCACTACTGAGGATCTGGAAAGATCACTTCTGCAGACTGCTTAACGGCGATGAAGACACAAATTCCGCTGTCAGGCAGATTGCCCCATTCAGCTTGGACGATGATCAAGAATGCCGTCCTCCCGACCTAGAGGAAGTTAAGCTTGCCATATGCAAACTTAAATCAAATAAGACTGCAGGTGCAGATGGCCATGATGCCGAACTTTTCAAGGCAGCTGGAGATCAGTTGGAAAGGAGCATGCACCAGCTGATCTGCATCATATGGTCGGAAGAAAGCATGCCCGATGAATGGAACCACAGTATCGTATGCCCGATCCTAAAGAAAGGAGACCCTCACAATTGCACCAATTATAGTGGGATAGGCCTCCTTAACGTCGCTTTTAAGATGTCTGCTGTAATATGTGAACGTCTGAAACCCCACGTCAACAACTTGATAGGTCCTTATCAATGTGGTTTTAGACCAGAGAAGTCCACAATAGACCAAATATAATATCGATATTCACCATCTTTTTATCGATTTCAAGGACGCATATGACAGTATCTACAGAGACGAGCTGTACAGAGCTATGTCTAGTTTCGGCATCCCTGCAAAACTCGTACGACTATGAAGGATGACGCTGGAGAATTCACGCTGCTACGTCAAGGTCGGTAAAGAACTCACCGAGACCTTTGATGTCGAAAAAGGTTTTAGGCAAGGCGATAAACTGTCATGCAATTTCATCAACATCATACTTGAACAGATTGTAAGAATCTCAAACGACAACACCAGAGGAAACAATCTTTCAAAAGTCTGTACAATTACTCGCCTATGCAGACGATATTGACAAAATGGGAAGACAAAAGCGTGATGGCATAGGTGCTTTTCCGAGTATTGAAACAGAAGCGGCAAAAATGGGTTTGATGGTTAATGAGGGCAAATCGAAGTATATGCTGTCATCGAACAGGGACACAGAACATCGACGAATTGGACAAAACGTCACAATAGACAGACATAACTTCGAGGTAGTACAGGACTTCGTCTATCTAGGATCCGCTTTAGAAACGGACAACAACATCAGTGCGGAGATCGAACGGAGAATAACTCTTGCCAACCGTTGCTTCTTTGGGTAAAGAAGGCAATTGAGAAATAAAACCCTCTCCCGAAAAAACAAGGTAACCTAGTATAAGACCTTGATCATACCAGGCCTGCTTTACGTCGCAGAAGTATGGACCTTATTGAAAGCGGATGATTAAACCCTTGGTCGTTTAGAAAGAAAAATTTTCCGAATGATCTTTGCTATGAGTTGTACCGCGACATGGGCATAGCCAGAATAGCACGCATCTAAAGGCTACGATGGTTTGGCCATGTAGAGCCGGTGGACTCAAACGCTCCGGCTCGTCGGGTTTTCGAAAGCACATTGCAGAGAAATCGCGGAAGGGGAAGACCTAGTCTTAGGTGGCGCAAACAAGTGGAAGTGAAGACCTAAATCGACTCAGAGTGCAAAACTGAAGAAAGCTCGCCCGCTCGTTACAGAAGGATTTTGGTTGAGGCCCAGGTTCACCCCGAACTGTAATGCCCACCTAAGTAAGTAAGTAAGTTACATTAGCAAAATAAACCTATCTTAATCGTTTTGAAGAAGAACTCGATCAGATGTCAGTCTAATACACTTAAGTAATTGAATATCGTCCTCAAACATAAGGCAAAGAGATGATTCATTGATGTGAGGAATATCATCAACAAAAAGAAGAAATAATAAAGGCCCAAGGTTATTTCCTTCAGGAACACCAGAGGTGACAGATATTGGAGGAAATATCGACGAATTTAAATTCAATTATTGGTTTTGATTAACCAAATAGGATTTTAACCATAAGAGAAGGCTCGAGTGAAACCCAGATAGGCTATTCCGGACACCCGTATATTAACTACCTTCTTGAACGATTCTGATATCTTCTCCCGATTGCTGCCAACATCAGCTGTGAAATATAAAAAAAAATTTAGTTTGAAAACAGAAAAACTTTCAAGTTATCGTTGCTAGATTATTGGAATTTGTTTTTTTCTTATTCCCAATAACTTTAATTTTGAAATAAACGCACACCAAAACAAAAAAAAAAAATTATAAATTGGGTGATGAAACAGAGCAGAGACCTATAATTTTCTACCGTTTCCGAACGACTAATCGAGAAAGCGTTTTGATGGAAATAAATTTACTAACGGAGGACCTGCCAATTCCTCGCGAAAGGCGATACCCGTGGAAAAACATTTTTGCATCTGTTTGGATTCGAGACACGAACCTATGGGTAACAGCAGATCTTCTATCAGCTAATTACTTCAATAGGTAGATATGTCTAAATATATAAATAAAATAATATATTTAGACAGTTTTTTGGTAGAAACGGGTACATACCTCCACTAAATGCTTAACACGTAAGCAACCACAAAAGGCTATCCGATTATTGAGCGTCCCAATTGAAAACGATTTTCTCAATAACTTTCGAGTTCGCCTTCCATATTTTCTTTCATTTTCGTTAAATACGGGGCAAATTACCTTGAGTGTGGAAATGATATTTTATTACAGCTGTGTTTAAAATATACATCGTAGTTCTCAAACGCATTGAGAGAGGCTAGCTTTTAATATTAAAAACATAGTTTGCAAACAACACGAATTTGTACAGAAAAGATCAACAATGACAAACCTTTTATATTTGCTGTATAGATGTTCCAACACACTTGAAAGCAGAGAGAAGTAAGATTGCGTTGATATAGACTTTTATATGCTTACGACCATGATATCTCAATATATGTATATAAATTACGTGTCACGATGTTTGTCCACGATGGACTCCTAAACTACTTAACCGATTTTAATCAAATTCGTACACCGTGTACATCCGTTTCATCCAACTTGAAGATAGGATAGCTTATATCTCAATTTATGTTACGTTACCCACAGCAACGCGTGGCCGGGTCAGCTATTAGATATATTACTTAAACTGAAATCAAATAGGGTGCTATTAACCTCCGTTGACTAGATCAGTTCCTACCTCACTTACAGATCCTCAGATTCCTAAAAAAAACCCAGCACATGTGTTCGACAGGGCAATCGTCTTGGCGGTTATCCGTTTTATTCTGGGCATAATAAATGAAAGTAAATTTTTTTTCTCTGCTGTCAGATGGTCATTTTACGATATCAAAAAAATCAACGAAATTCATTTAAAATTATTTGTTTTTCTCGTACATTTAGTTTGTTAGTTTATGGTTATTGTTGAAAAAACACAGTCAATTTAACATCAATAAATTAATATATTTCATAAATTTCTTAACCTACAATTTAACAAATAACATTAAATAACAACGGATTCTATTTACACCAGGTACAACTTTAACGGATGTTTGATATTTTCGTTCACTGGTTACCGATTAGATCTTTGCTCGTGAGTATTTCATTAAATCTGCAGGCGATCTTGCATCCTTTCATGCAAAATTTATTGTCACTACACATTGCTTTTGCAAGGTCCTTACGTGCCAAACTAACTGCTCTACAATAATCCCAGCACATGTAACAGTTGGGGGTGCTTTTACACCGGAAATATTGCGTAAGTTGGCCATCGAATACGGAATTCAACAGAATCTAGAAAAGAATAATAAAAAAAGGATTAAATGACTATCTGGAGGAAGTCTTTGCTATTTCTAGTATTACCTTTGACACACACTTCTGTCTACATCTCATGACTACTTCTTTCGCCTGTGGTTCCATATTGTTGTTTATCTCGGCTGTGGTAACACTTGCTTCGCATTTAATCAGTTGTAAGAAAAAAATTAATGTAGCAATCAAACCAAATATTATTTTCGTATTCATTATGAATTCCTGTAGACGTGTTCACCGCACCGAGTTCTTATTACGTATGAATGAGTTTTTTTGGTGCTGTGCGCTTTTTATGCCGGCTGCTCTATCTCATCCGGAAGTGGATATTAAAAAGGATTCCAAACGCCACTACGTCGGCCGTAAGGATTAATCTATATCTAACCGATCAGGTAAACAACGGACTATTAGGAATAGGTATGCTAGGTGTTAATCATTGTGTGCTAATTACCATAGTCTAGAAGTAGCTTCAGATAAACCTGGGTTTTTCCGCTGGAATTTTCATTCATAATTACGGAAAAGGTTTATGACTGCTGAGTTAAGTTGTATCTTCTTTCTTAACCTACCTGTGTTGTGTTGATAGCGCGTGCCCGATTCAAAATGGTATTTTTTTTTTTGTCAATGTTAAACAATCGTTTATAATGCATTTGAAATTTACAATAATTCAAAGCGAGCAACAAACACTTCGTTATGATTTACCTACTGCTGATCGAAAACAAAGTTAGAAGTCACTCTATTGGCCGGCGCGGCGCCTCTCACTGACAGAATTGAGTTTATTCCGACAAAAGAAGTTTTTTTTTCAATGATGTCTGTTGTGTATCAACATTAAAAGACTTTGTTGACCTGGTCAGCAACAACTTTTTCTTATTTTATAAGCGAGAATGTTGGCGTTCAATAATCATATCCGAATAACTTTTTGTAGTAGTTTACTTGTTAAGCATTTAACAGAGGAACAAACCCATTTCTCCCAAAATGTTATCTTAAGATGAAACCCAGTGACTAAAAAGGTTTCATTTTGTATGGCAAACATCTTGGTTATCATGTTGGTTTGGGATAGCATAAAAGCATTCGAGTATTTTTGGTATACCTATCTTTCCATTCAAGTGATAAAATGATAAAAAAAAAACTTATTTTTGTTTACTTTCATGTTGGTTTTTATTAAGGTGTGCATTTTTTTCAGTTTAGAGAATGAAAAAAAAAATGAATATGAAGCTTCTCGCTACCTATCTAAAATATATTTCATTTCTAACAGATAAAAATGTTCATGCGGTAATACTAGCCGAGTTTCATTGAGAATCTATAGTCGTGTTTTATTGGGAATTTTATAGTCGTGTTTTATTGGAAATTTCTATATTCACTTCACTTGCGATTGCGAGTCTCAATAAAATATAAAACGCTTTTTTAGCTATACGTAATATGTATTCACTTACCAAGTTCACTGTAAATTTTATTTTCAAAGTTGGTATCCTTAGCAGTTTACTGGCTGAACACAATGCAAAAACGGAGCTGGACTGCAAAATCGGAACTGGATGAGCTGTTAAATTGCTGTACGTTTCGATTTTAATCGGCCCACAATGCAGCTGTACAGCTCATGACATTTCCATCATTTGACCTATTATTTTGTATTTTCTAAAGTCGGTTCACTGAGGGAAAAACTGTGTCCGATATTTAAATGGGAAAGCATTAAAATTGCAGTTGTTGGCGTTTTTAAAGCAACACATTTGAATTGAATTGAAATTTGTTTGTTTCAAATACAAAGTGCTTTTGCGAAAGCAGATAAGTTACTTTGGCTTTTGAATTGAATATTTCATTTCATTGAATCGAAATCTTACTTTTTCAAATTTAGATCAAAAGAAAACGTATTAAAAATAAACGAGAATACGCTTCAATTTTTGAGAAAAAAACTGCATTTGCATTTTCGTTATTAAAATACTTTAAAATTAAAGTAAAAACACATTTGAAGCAAACGAAAACGCTTTTCTATACCAATAGTTCAAAGGGGTTTTCTTTGTTGAAATCTGTATTGCGACATTCGCGTATTAGTAATAAAAGAGTCAAGTTCTGTAAACGAGTGAAGTAAAATGAAATTTTTGGTAAGTATTGTTCCTTTTTATTACTTTTACGTTTTACCACAATATCTTGGTAACTGTTGCAATTTATTTTTAGAGTACTTTTTTTGAGCAAGCTTATTCAAGAAAGAACACCATACATTTTACGTTAAACTATATGGAGCAACCCTTAAGCCAAAACATAATTTTTTGGTGCACTATCCTACAGGAATAAAGAGATGAGGACCCTTAAAACATATTTGGGTAATGCGCTTGAAGCCAAGCATAAGGATTGTAAGTCTAACTTTAATACCATCACATCAAGACTAGACCCACCTCAGTCTCATGCAATTTAAGTTTCTTTACAGTTTTCCTTTTTCTTAACTCATTAAAAAAATGGAATCAAACCAATCAAAACCAAAAATGGAATCGATGTCAGTAATGTCAAAACTAATTTTTATTTAACTAATTTAAATTTAGATAGAAATAAGTATTTTTAGACTTTATAAATAATGTATATGCTTAGTTAATAACACTTTTTTAAATATAAATAAGATATGTAAATTTAATTCAACAAATTTATTTTTTATTAAAAATTTTTCAATTAGTCTAGTTTGGTATTATTTGAAATTACCATACGGCGATTACTAATTGAAAACATATTTAATTCAA
This sequence comes from Melanostoma mellinum, assembly GCA_914767635.1. Lineage (NCBI taxonomy): Eukaryota > Metazoa > Arthropoda > Insecta > Diptera > Syrphidae > Melanostoma > Melanostoma mellinum. The sequence continues at coordinate 84,952,558 of OU612059.1, read as the reverse complement.
ATCGAAAACGACCCTCATTTAAATTGAAGTAGCGAGCGCAATAGGTTGAATGAATCAAAGCTTTGATTTCAGAGTATTTCGATTGAAATTCAAAGAAGAATTTCATTTAGAAATAATGCACATTGTCTTTCACTTATGGTCATTAAGCATTTAAAAGAAAAGCCATGCGTAATTAAATCAGAGCTAATAGTTTTTAGAACTACAGTTCTCCTGTCATTCAAATCATTGTCAAAAGGCATTTATTTCAAATGGAGTTTTCATTCCATTTTTATTCAAAAGCGTCGCAGTTTTGACTCTAAGAAAAACGCCTTTAGTCTTAAATTGTTGCCTTTTTTCTTTGATTCAAAGCCTTTTTTTTTTTTTATTTGGTGATGTTTTTTGGCTCAGTGTTTGAGTATTTTATAAACAAAACAAATTTGATATTGTTACTATGGATGAGCCTGAATAATTTTTTCGGATTCATCCATTACGTAGGTAGGTACTGCAATTTTAAAAACAAAACAAAAACAAAATTAGTACACCAACCACTCAAACCTTTCATTAATTATCACTCACCACAAAATTGTTATAAATTAAAAGTAAAAACCAAAAAACAAATAACTAAAGTAACACTGGGCTGTCATACAATAATTTACACACAAAATGCTTTTTTTTTCCTTCAAAACCACAAACGTCAAATTTGCTGTACAGCAAAAGTTAAAAGTTCGTCAACTTGTCCAGTTCCGATTCCAGTTGCGTATGCAGCTCCGTCGCATTGTGTTCGCGCTATTGAATTTGTGTGTATTCAATAATTTGACAGCTCTTCCAGTTCCAGTTCCAGTTGCAGCTCCGTCTGCATTGTGTTCAGCCACTTATGTCAAAATTCTCGTGTCAAAACATAAACTAAAATCACGCAAAATGGATAACGAAACGAATAGAATTAAGATAATAAATTATTTCATATCGTTCTTATATTTCAACAATTATTTTCTCTTTGTTCTTACTTTTGTTCATGGATTCATCGTCAAGTAGTGAAGATAGTTCTTCATCCTCGGAATCTGAGAGTTCTATAATAGTTTTTCATCGGCGGGTTCAGTGACTTTTCTTTCCATCAACCGCTGAGAGCGAAATGAAACAATCTTTTGTCTATGCAATCAACGATAGATGATAATCGTCTATAAAGTTACGGAATCCAGGACCAGATTCTATAGAGCTCAGATTTTATACACATATTTGTAATAAAAACGACTACCAGAATAAGAATTACACTGAGTAAATAGATCGCGAATCCGTTTGGATAAAAAAACGCGAACACCAAACCCTGAGGGGTTGGCCCAATGGTTCGACTTACTAAAACGCAACGAGTTGATTAGATAACGATTTATTGATGGTTTGATGCTTTGGAGGTTCCAACAGAACTAATCTTACCTTCGAATTGCACCTAACGTGCATTGCTGGTTGATGGTGATTTGCCTAGTCAGCGACCTCGATGGTGTTGGTGCGTTCTTGTGAACTCTGAACGAAGCGAGTCGTTGATAAATGTGTTTTTTTTCTGGTTAGGTCCGGGCACAGTTCTTGAAAACAACATGGTCATCCCAAAATCAACAAAAAATAGAGCAAAAAAATTTTAAGCAAGCGCTGGAGAGTTACAAAATAGGTATCCTTGCCTCTGACTTCCTGGAAACGCTACTTAACACTGACCAAATGACAGCAGTGCAAGACACCATCTTTGGTTTGATCTGTAGCCAAAAGACAGGGGATATCAGCCCCAAATTCTTTGGCACCAATTTCAGACCAGGATGGCTTGTCTTCAACTGCAAAAACAAGGTCACGGCTGACTGGCTAAAAGGCGAAATTCCAAAATTAAAGCCTTGGGAGAATGCCTCACTGAAGGCGGTTGAAGAGGAAGAAAATCCCAAAAACCAAATTCTGGTCGGCAATTTCCCCGTTGGTCCCACCTGCACGAACGAGCAGATCCTCACGGCAATCAAGGTCCAGAATGAGGGTCTCCCCGTTCCTGAATGGAGGATCATAAGAAGAGAAGCCAAAGGTGCCGCCTGTATTCTTACCTTTTCGGTGGACCCCAAATCTGTGGCTCTACTGAAAACCAGAAAGGACATTATAGACTTTAGGTTTGGCGATGTTCAACTCCGCCATCCTAAAGCCCCTCACAAAACTGGTGCCCCCAAACCCCCACCTAACTCCCCTGTCAAGACAGCCTGTATGACTCTGACGACAGGTAATAGTGCTCCACAGCCTTCACCAACGTCAGATCTACAAAACAGGCTGACAGCTCCAGTAAACCTAGTTCCTCCCCCCTCAGTTGCTAATGCCACACATACCTCACCAAAGGAGTCAGCCGTTAGGCCTTCCTCACCAAAAGGTACTTCTGGTAATGCAACAACAACTCCCCCCCTCCCTCAACAACCGTCACCAATACAACAACAAAAGGCGTAAATGCAACACCAGCTGCAAGAAGCAGCTCAGCCAAATTAATGGCTCCAAAACGGGACCCCAGGCCCAAAGGTAAAGCTCGGCAGAGGCTATTAAAAGCACCAGCGAGCTTTACCTCAACACCAAAAACAAAATGAATTACACCACCCTAAAATTCCTGCAGATAAATCTTATGCACGCCAAAGCTGCCTCAGCTGCGGCAAGCAGAGAATTTGTCAAGCAGGATCTGGACTGCTTACTAGTCCAGGAACCATGGGTGGTAAGAGGCCAAATAAAAGGCCTTCCAACACAATCGTGTAAGTTAATATACGACAACACGCAACTCCAACCACGAGCTGCGCTTCTTATCCATAAAAGAACTAACTTTCTTCCCATTCCAGAATTCATCACAAATGATCTAGTTGCGGTACTAGCTGAGATCCCCACGGCAAGAGGCTTACAAAATATTGTAATAGCCTCAGCCTACTACCCGGGAGATACTACCTCCGCACCTACTGAAGAGGTAAGAAAACTTGTTAGATACTGCAACGCAAGGGGAAGACAGCTACTACTTGGTTGTGATGCCAACTCCCATCACACCATATGGGGTAGCACAGACATCAACAAAAGAGGTGAGTCACTTTTAGATTTTCTTATGCACTCAAACTTAGATATTCTAAACAAGGGAAATGAACCTACTTTTGTCACCTCCACTAGGAAAGAAGTGTTGGATATGACAGTGGCAAGTTTTGCCATAGCTAACAACATTCTCAATTGGCATGTCTCGAAAGAGATATCATTCTCGGACCACCGGCACATCAGATTTGATCTGTCAAGGCCGAATCCCAACAATATAGAAAACAATAGGGTACCAAGACACACGGACTGGAATCTCTACACAGAAACACTTCGTTGTGAATTTGAACCATCCTATCAAAACATTGACTCTCCTTATCAACTTGAAAGGGAAGCAACACGCTTAAGCTCACAAATCACAAGCGCATACGAGTCCAGCTGTCACATTAGACAGATCAACTCAAATCGCGATGTTCCCTGGTGGAACAGTGAGTTGGAGAAGTTAAAAAGAAAGCTTCGAAAGTTGTTCAACAAAGCTAAACGAACCAATTCGTGGAGCGAATATCGAACAACTCTAACGACTTACAACTCGATGATAAGAAGGCAAAAACGACTTACCTGGAAAAACTTCTGTGAAAGTATCGATAACTTGCCTTCTTCAATTAGAGTTCAAAAAGCCTTAGCTAAAGATCATAACAATGGTATTGGTCTCTTAAAAAAATCGGATGGTAGTTTTACCCAAAGTTACAGTGAAACTCTGAGCCTACTTTTGGCCACTCATTTTCCTGACTGTATACATACCACTGATCAATCACTAACCACAAATGTGAGTTACACTACACCTAACAGCACAACAAGAAGTCTAGCTAGAAAAATTTTTAACGAAGACTCCATTAAATTGGCAATATCCTCCCAACAACCTTTCAAGGCGCCCGAGGAAGATGGTATCTTTCCTGCTCTCTTGCAGTATGGAATTGATACCATAATCTGCTCACTTATACTTATCTATAGATCCAGTTTTGAATTAAGCTACATCCCTCAAACTTGGAGAAAGGTGAGAGTAGTATTCATACCAAAAGCTGGCAATAGATCAAACTCAGACCCAAAATCCTTCAGACCAATCAGTCTCACATCCTTCTTTCTAAAGGTCATGGAAAAAGTGATTGATTTACACATTCGCAATACGGCCTTAATAGCAAATCCTCTCAATGCTAACCAATTCGCTTACCAAACGGGTAAATCCACTGTTACAGCTCTCCATCAGCTGGTAAGCAAAATTGAGACTGCGTTTGCTAAGAAAGACATCATACTCTGCTCTTTTCTTGATATTTCTGGCGCCTTTGACAATACTACGTATTTGTCAATTCAAACCGCTGCAACTGTCAAAGGAATTGACACACCAACCATTAAATGGATTGACTCTATGTTAAGTGGCAGAATCATCTCCACAACACTAGGTCAAACATCAATAACAGTTAATGCTGTTAAAGGCTGTCCCCAAGGGGGTGTTTTATCTCCCCTGCTCTGGTCAATTGTAATAGATCAGCTCTTGGATGACCTCAATAAGCTGGGCCTTGATACACAAGGCTACGCTGATGACTTAGTCATCTCTATTCAAGGCAATAAAGAAGCACAGGTCACAAACCGTATGCAAAGGGCCCTGAACAAAGTTAATGACTGGTGCAACAAAGAAGGGCTTAAGGTCAACCCCACCAAAACTGTCATCATCCCATTCACCAGGAGACGAAAAATCGATCTCCAAACACTATCCCTAAATAGTGTTCAAATTAATTTTTCCAAAGAGGTCAAATATCTAGGAGTAACCCTGGATAATAAACTCAATTGGAAACCACATCTAGACAAAACCATAGCAAAAGCAACAAATGCTTTCTGGGCCTGTTCTAGACTTTTTGGTAAAAAGTGGGGACTTAGGCCAAAAATGATTTACTGGACTTACCTCACTATTATCACACCCATCATAACCTATGCTTCGCTGGTCTGGTGGCAAAAAACAGAACAAGTTTATGCCCGCAAATCTTTGCAAAAGTTACAAAGACTAACCTGTGTAGGTATCACAGGTGCAATGCGCACCTGCCCAACTTTAGCGTTAGAAAGCTTATTAAATTTTCCTCCGCTACATCTAAGAGTAAAGAAGACTGCTGCACTAAGCGGACTAAAGCTTCATCTCACTAACTACTCAAGAAAGGAAAACTTACAAGGACATATGAGTATTCTGCAGGTGCTCCCAATACTGAAATCGCCTGCAGCACACTCCTCGGACTTTATGCCTAAACGCATAATGTTACACCACCCCTTCGAAGTAATCTTTCCAAACCGCTCAGCATGGAAGAACCCTGTAATTCTTACAAATAACTTCCAATACATCTGGTATACAGACGGTTCAAAAACAAACAACGGTGTAGGTGCAGGGATTTACGGTCCCAACTTTAAATCATCTACATCCCTTGGTAACACAACTACTATCTTTCAGGCAGAGGTAATGGCTATAGAATTCTGCATTAGGGAATGCATTAGAAGAAACCTCCGAAGATCAAGCATCCTAATCTGCTCTGACAGTCAGGCAGCACTAAAGGCTCTGTCCTCGACAAAAATCGAATCCAAACTAGTTTGGAACTGCCTGACTTGTTTACTTCAATTAGCTACTCACAATAAAATAACTCTTTCATGGGTGCCTGGTCATGAAGGCGTACCGGGTAACGAAGAGGCTGACCGACTTGCTAGACTTGGCTCTCAGTCTCAATTCAAAGGCCCTGAACCCTACTGTGGTCTCCCAATAAGTAGCCTAAAAAACGAATTAGCTACCTGGGAACGACAGAACATGATCAGCACCTGGAACAACTCAAATGGCCATCGTCAGTCAAAACTATTCATTGACCTATCCCACAAACGTATGAAAGAAATTCTTGACATGAGCAAACGTGACGCAAAGTTACTTACGGACTTCTTCACTGGACACTGCTCTCTCAAGTATCATCTTAAAAACATGGGCATCAGCCAAGATGACACCTGTCGTCTCTGTCTTGAAGACATAGAAACAGCTGAACACATTTTATGTGAATGCCCTGCCTTAGCTAGATCCAGGCTTAAAATATTCAATAAAGGGTTCCCCTGTTCCCTTGATATCAGAAACACCTCTTCCTCGAAGATTCTTAGGTTCTTACATGACCTCAGCTTCGAATGAACAAACCTATACACTACGTGTAATTAAACCTAAGGGAACAGCACAAAAGATCTTTCAGGTCGACGTGCTTGTAAAGGTAATTAGGTAATTTTCACCTTCACCCTACAAGTTAAAAAAAAAAAAAAAAAAAAAAAAAGGTCATCCCACCGCCTTTTAATGTAATGAAAATCCAAAGCTTAGAGGAATAAAGAACAAGAGGGAAAACCATTGCTTCTCTTGTCACCACCATAAAATTGGTGCCTAGATACTTCGCGTTTCTTTGGGCTGCCAATCTGGTTCCATCGGGTAGAGTAGTGGATGCGGCTCCGCAGTTACAAGCAGAACAACGGCCTTTTCTTCTGGGCCTTCTGAAGCAGACGAGCTCTGACTTAGCTGAGTTGATCCGGATACCCCACTTACTATAATAAGAATATAGTTTGTGGATGTGAGTTTCCACTCTCCGGGCAGCTATGGTTGCTGATATAGATCTGCTATATGTGAGAGAGTCATCGGCTGGCGTAAAGCAGGTTTTGGCAGTCCCTTGTGGTAGGTTGGTCCGACGTCATGATGTTGAAGAGGAATGGTCCTAGTTTTGATCATTGAGCGACTCCTGCTCTGATTTTCATAGTGGCGGACTAAGCGCTTCCAATTTGGACGAAAAAGTTCCTGTGGGAGAGAAAAGAGAAAATTATTTTTATTAATGGAAAGTTTAGAAGATTTATCTTATGGATGAGTGCCTCAATCCAAACGCTGTGAAATGCTCTTTCACATTTAAAAAGCATGTGGCGGTGACACGATGGCTGTTAAGGTCTTCGGCGACGTCACTGTGTACCTTCATCAGCGTATGCAGGTTTGAATGCTTTTCCCGGAAGTTTGAGGACAGATGCCGACAGATTTGCAAAGCAACTTGAATGGCTCTAAACTGAAATAAATGCACACCTTAATAAAAACCAACAAGAAAGTAAACAAATATAAGTGAAGAGAAATGGGTTTGTTCCTCTGTTAAATGATTAACAAGTAAACTACTACAAAAAGTTATTCGGATATGATTATTGAACGCCAACATTCTCGCTTATAAAATAAGAAAAAGTTGTTGCTGACCAGGTCAACAAAGTCTTTTAATGTTGATACACAACAGACATCATTGAAAAAAAAAACATCTTTTGTCGGAATAAACTCAATTCTGTCAGTGAGAGGCGCCGCGCCGGCCAATAGAGTGACTTCTAACTTTGTTTTCGATCAGCAGTAGGTAAATCATAACGAAGTGTTTGTTGCTCGCTTTGAATTATTGTAAATTTCAAATGCATTATAAACGATTGTTTAACATTGACAAAAAAAAAAAAACCATTTTGAATCGGGCACGCGCTATCAACACAACACAGGTAGGTTAAGAAAGAAGATACAACTTAACTCAGCAGTCATAAACCTTTTCCGTAATTATGAATGAAAATTCCAGCGGAAAAACCCAGGTTTATCTGAAGCTACTTCTAGACTATGGTAATTAGCACACAATGATTAACACCTAGCATACCTATTCCTAATAGTCCGTTGTTTACCTGATCGGTTAGATATAGATTAATCCTTACGGCCGACGCAGTGGCGTTTGGAATCCTTTTTATTATCCACTTCCGGATGAGATAGAGCAGCCAGCATAAAAAGCGCAGAGCACCAAAAAACTCATTCATACGTAATAAGAACTCGGTGCGGTGAACACGTCTACAGGAATTCATAATGAATACGAAAATAATTTTTGGTTTGATTGCTACAATAATTTTTTTCCTACAACTGATTAAATGCGAAGCAAGTGTTACCACATCCGAGATAAACAACAATATGGAACCACAGGCGGAAGAAGTAGTCATGAGATGTAGACAGAAGTGTGTGTCAAAGGTAATACTAGAAATAGCAAAGACTTCCCCCAGATAGTCATTTAATCCTTTTTTTTATTATTCTTTTCTAGATTCTGTTGAATTCCGTATTCGATGGCCAACTTACGCAATATTTCCGGTGTAAAAGCACCCCCAACTGTTACATGTGCTGGGATTATTGTAGAGCAGTTAGTTTGGCACGTAAGGACCTTGCAAAAGCAATGTGTAGTGACAATAAATTTTGCATGAAAGGATGCAAGATCGCCTGCAGATTTAATGAAATACTCACGAGCAAAGATCTAATCGGTAACCAGTGAACGAAAATATGAAACATCCGTTAAAGTTGTACCTAGTGTAAATAGAATCCGTTGTTATTTAATGTTATTTGTTAAATTGTAGGTTAAGAAATTTATGAAATATATTAATTTATTGATGTTAAATTGACTGTGTTTTTTCAACAATAACCATTATACAAACAAACTAAATGTACGAGAAAAACAAATAATTTTAAATGAATTTCGTTGATTTTTTTGATATCGTAAAATGACCATCTGACAGCAGAGAAACCAAACACACACTTCTTGACATTATTCACCGAGCCGCACATACTTCTGAATACGTTTAGGCCCCGACCCATAGAATCCGTTGCGTCCGTTCGCTGCCGGATTCAACTGACAGCACTGAGTTTTACCGGACACAACGGATTTGGGGTGATCCATAGAATCCGTTGCGGTGTGAAGAAAAAACTTAAAATTGGTCTTGACTGCGCATGTCATCAGTTCTGCCGGACGCAAAAGTTAAAAGTTGGGCTACTTTTTCCGTTGCGTCCGTTGCATCCGATGCTTATACATAGGTCATCTCTCATTAGATCGTGTGTATTTGATCGAGCTGTCAGTTGAATCCGGCAGCGAACGGACGCAACGGATTCTTTGTGTCGGGGCCTTTACCAACGTTTGACGCTTAAGCCTCAAATAATTTTTTTTAAATTTTGAATGACCACGTTCCTGGGAACTATGTTCGAAAATCTTAACTTAAGATTCTGTCAGTTCTCCCTTGTAAAAAGTTCCAGATTTTCAGATAACATTCAGATTTTCAGATTTTCGAACATAGATTTTCAGATGGAAAATCTTGGCAGAAAATCTGAACTTTAGATTTTATTTGTCAAAACAAGAAAAACAACATATATGACAATCGAACTTTACTCGGTATTCTTGGGTTAGTTTTTTGTTCTACAAGTTTTCGCTTATTTGTTCAATTTGAAATTGATAATAATTATTGGTGTTTGGATATTCTGTTTTGTAAATTAATTTTAATAGTGAGTTTATCAACAAAGAAAATACATTTTTGAGGGCACACGATTTTCATTTTATATCAAAATTGAGTTAAATGTAATTTCAATACTGCTCAAATACTGTGAATACTGTGAAAATACTGTGTTTTACAAATAATTTTACTACTAACTATGTAGAATCGAAAGGTGAATCACAGTTTCACTTTAAGCCAAAAAAAAGTTAAGATAGTCGTTCATGGGCTCACAGATCTCTTCGAACTTTCGAAATTTGTCTTGAACCCGGCCAATGACGACCAAGAACTAACTATACGTACTGCTGTTTGTGTGTAATACACACTTTTTTCTTTTGTAATCACAAGCTGTCAGAATGCCAGAGTTGTACATTTCGCACGTGAATGAAGAATGCAGATCATTATTATTTAATAAAAGGTCAGACCATATTTGAGAATCGTATTCAAGATGGGGTAGTTATACACCGAAATAGTTAAGAAGAAGTCCGTTGACCTCTTAGTCCATCTTTTAACTCATGCGATAGATAGCATTCTTTTATCGCAGCTATTAAAGCAGAATGAATTGTCATCTGCATATATTTATCCACCACCATCCATGCCAACTACGCTATCCACTGTAGAATAGAGTTGTTATTTTTCCATGAGCGATGTTTTGCAATGTTTTGCTGAAGTGAATATAAACTCCCAATAGCCGAGTTTCATTGGGAATCTATATTCACTTAAGCAAAACACCGCAAAACATCGCTATTTGAAAAACAACAATCCCTAATGCGGCATATACACTGTTCAAATGCTTGACCAGCATGGAAGAGTGTATTAGTGAAAATAACTCACGTATGCATTATTTGTGTGCTGGAAGCAAAATCAAATCATTTTGATTTTCGTTCAATCAGGCTTCAATCACTGAAGAGTGTATATTGCGAGATTGAATGCTTGATCCAGCATACATTTCGTAGCAGGCCGCCTCCACCTGCAAGAATTTTCGTTAGACTGCTATTATACGGAGAAATTTGTTTCATGAAACTGTTCGAACACTATAAGCGCAAAAGAGAACGAAAATTCGAAAAAGAGAGATGGACAATGAGCTACCCTGTGTCGCATGGGCTATGGTTTGGTGAAACAGCTTTGACGTTTCTCTTTTAGTGATGTGCCAAACCGTAAAATTTACAAACCGAGTTAACCCGAGTTGGATTTTGATTAACCCGAGTTGTAACTCGAGTTAGCTAACTCGGTTTACAAAAATAAATTTGCGCTTTTTCCTTCAATACTATGTTTAGAAAAATAGAAACAAAGCAAAATTTTCAATCAAAATAAACGGATTTAATCAAAATGAATTAAAAAAAGAGTCACACAAGAAAGAAATTAACGCAATGCGCAGTCCAACTCGGTTTGACTTGACTCTGGATATTTTACAGACAATTAATTCCTAACTCGAGTAGCAATATGTACCCAAAACATTCAAACCTTCTACCTATTAACAGACGACAATCAAAAAAACAAAAAAACATCTAGTTTAACAGATGTGTGTGTTTCTGTATGCCTGCGCAAGTAACTCACTTGCTTTGATGCTTTATATACTACTACCGGTCGACTATGGACTTTATTATAAGTGCATTGTGTTTGGCACAGAACGCAACTAGAAGAGGGTAGTTTTGATTATGTTCAAGTTAACTCGGTCTGCTTGCATTCATTTCATTTCAACGGTTCGGTTATTTCTTCGGTTTGCCAACTCGGTTTGAAAAAATGTAAACCGAGTCAACTCGGTTTGGGTTCAACTCGGTTTGACTCGGTTTATGATACCGACACATCACTATTCTCTTTGTCTTTGTTCGTGTTTTTGTTTATTCTGTTTCATTTGGTTCAAAAATAAGTAATAATACTAGTAATAATGACTTCTTTGTTTTTCAATTGCCAATAGAAGAGGTTTTGAAGCAAGCAGGCACTACTAGATAACTATTTTTCCCCAAAAATAAAAACAGCGAATGAAAGATAAAGAGAAATGTGAAACTAGTTTCATGAAACTGGATTTCATCGTATAATAGCACTTGCGACACGGAATGACAGAACAAAGAAGAATTCGAAGTTGTTTCATGAAACAAATTTCTCCGTATAATAGCAGACTTATATGTCTGCTATTATACGGAAAAATTTGTTTCATGAAACAACTTCGAATTCTTCTTTGTTCTGTCATTCCGTGTCGCAAGTGTTATTATACGATGAAATCCAGTTTCATGAAACTAGTTTCACATTTCTCTTTATCTTTCATTCGCTGTTTTTACTTTTGGGGAAAAATAGTTATCTAGTAGTGCCTGGTTGCTTCAAAACCTCTTCTATTGGCAATTGAAAAACAAAGAAGTCATTACTATTAGTATTATTACTTATTTTTGAACCAAATGAAACAGAATAAACAAAAGCACGAACAAAGACAAAGAGAATAGTGATGTGTCGGTATCATGAACCGAGTCAAACCGAGTTGAACCCAAACCGAGTTGACTCGGTTTACATTTTTCCAAACCGAGTTGGCAAACCGAAGAAAAAACCGAACCGTCAACCAAATAATTAAAATGAAATGAATGCAAGCAGACCGAGTTAACTTGAACATAGTCAAAACTACCTTCCTTTAGTTGCGGTCTGTGCCAAACACAATGCACTTATGCATATAAAGTCCATAGTCGACCGTTAGTAGTATATATAGCATCAAAGCAAGTGAGTTACTTGCACAGGCATACAGAAACACACACATCTGTTAAACTAGATGTTTTTTTGTTTTTTGATTGTCGTCTGTTAATAGGTAGACTGTTTGAATGTTTAGGGTACATATTGCTACTCGAGTTGGGAATTAATTGTCTGTAAAATATCCAGAGTCAAGTCAAACCGAGTTGGACTGCGCATTGCGTTAATTTCTTTCTCGTGTGACTTTTTTTTAATTCATTTTGATTAAATCCGTTTATTTTGATTGAAAATTTTGCTTTGTTTCTATTTTTCAAAACATCGTATTGAAGGAAAAAGCGCAAATTTATTTTTGTAAACCGAGTTGGCTAACTCGAGTTACAACTCGGGTTAATCAAAATCCAACTCGGGTTAACTCGGTTAGTAAATTTTACGATTTGGCACATCACTAAAAGAGAAACGTCAAAGCTGTTTCACCAAACCATAGCCCATGCGACACAGGGTAGCTCATTGTCCATCTCCCTTTTTCGAACTTTCGTTCTCTTTTGCACTTATGGTGTTCGAACAGTTTCATGAAACAAATTTCTCCGTATAATAGCAGACTATCGACTCGACTTGACATCAAAGACACAAATCAACGTTAGCGTGACTGGGCAAATTGTTATGACATTTCATTTTGTACTCATCGATGGTGGATGCAAAGATAAGGGTGGTATTCACCAAACAATCTTAAGAGCGCTCTTAAAGCTAAGAGGCTCTTAGTTTTAAATTTGGATGTGCTATTCACCAAGCAATAATAGGGTCTAGTCTAAGCTAATTCGAATATTCGAAAAATAAGGTTTTTGAGTCTCTGAACGCACACTTTTCGAACTACTTCGAAAATTTCAGTGTCAATTGTCAAAATCAGTCAAAAACAGAAAAAATTATCGGAAATTTAAGAAATGGTAGAGCGTAAAATTAATTCATTCTCTGTATTGCAAACCATAATTCGAATTTCTTATTATTTTCAACAGTTATTTATGATTTTTGAATAACAACCACAAATGACGCTGTCATTAAATTTCGAATTTTCGAATTTATTTAAAACAACAACCGCTCATAACTTAAGAGTGGTAGCGACCACTCTTAAGTGTTATGAGCGCTCATAAATCTGCACTAATAGTGGTCGGTGAATAGGTTTATGAGGCACTTAGTTTAAGATTTCTTGGTGAATACCACCCTTAATTTTTACATTGAAATTTTTTATTTTGAAATTTTCCAATCAATCATAATTGTATTACTGTATTGCAAACTCGAAAAAAAAAATGTTGAGAAAAACTTTTTTTAGGTTGTAATATGAGCTACCGATACGAACCGACACTGATAAAAGACGAAAAATTATGAGAAAAAATGACATTTTCCACTAACACGCACAAAAAACTTTCATCTGTCAAATTTGATGTCAAGCTGACTCTGTCAAGATAAAATCGAAGACAGAGATATCAGAGATTGCGACATGACGTCAAATGACCCGCCTCCACGTAACATTTGATGTTAAGTCGAGCCGACATAACGAAAATTCTTGCAGGTGGAGGCGGCCTGTAAAGACACCGCAAACCGAACATTCGTCGTCACAAAGCGTGAAGTTTAATGGGGAAAACAACAACACACCAACAATGATTGAAGACTCAAGCTAGTGTGTATATCCAAAGTCAAATAGAATTTACTAATACACTCTCACATGCTGGTCAAGCATTTGAAAAGTTTATATGCCGCATAAGACTGCTATTATACGGTGAAATTTGTTGTACGAAATCCAGTTTCATGAAATTAGTTTCACATTTCTCTTTATCTTTCATTCGGTGTTTTTATTTTTGGGGAAAAATAGTTATCTATTAGTGCCTGGTTGCTTCGAAACCTCTTTTATTGGCAATTAAAGAACAAAAAAGTCATTATTATTAGTATTATTACTTATTATTGAACCAAGTGGAACAGAATAAAAAAAACACGAACAAGGACTAAGAGAAACGTCAAAGCTGTTTCACGAAACCATAGCCCATGCGTGCGACACAGATCAGCTCATTGTCCATCTCTCTTTTTTGAACTTTCGTTCTCTTTTGCACTTATGGTGTTCGAACAGTTTCTTGGAACAAATTTCACCGTATGATAGCAGTCTTTTCTGAAGAATTGACTCTCTGCATTAATTACTCTGTGGTTCCTGGAAAGTTTCATTCGCTTGGAAAGTTGGTTTTCTTTTTTTTAGTTGTTTTGTTGTTCATGTTTCTACAACCTACAAACAACCACGAATTGTATTCTGTTGTCTATGGCTGCGTTCTGACGCACCATCTTCGAAAATCTTAACTTAAGTTGCTGTCAGTTTTCCATACAAAAGTTCAGCTGACAATTCAGATTTTCAGATTTTCGAATTTAGATTTTCAGATTTTCGAACATAGATTTTCAGATGGAAAATCTTGGCTGAAAATCTGAACTTAAGATTTTACTTGTCAAAACAAGGAAAACAACATACATGACAATCGAACTTTACTCGGTATTCTTGGGTTATTTTTTTGTTCTACAAGTTTTCGTTTATTTGTTGAATTAAAATTGATAATTATTGGTGTTTGGATATTCTGTTTTGTAAATTAATTTTAATAGTGAGTTTATCAACAAAGAAAATACATTTTTGAAGGCACACGATTTTCATTATTTTTATCAAAATTAAGTAAAATGAATGTAATTTTAATACTGCTTAGTTTGGAAACACTTGGAAGTCAAATTGTTGAATTTCAAATAAAAAAAATCTGTGTTTTACAATTAATTTTACTACTAACTATGTAGAATCGAGAAGTGAATCAGAGTTCCACTTTAAGACAAAAAAAAGTTTAGATGGTCGTTCATAAACTGACAGATAGCAACTTAAGTTCAGATGGTGCGTCAGAACGCAGCCTATCTACTTATCTAGTGAGTCGGCTTTTTGACAAGCTATCAGATATCTGAATGTTAATTAATTTAAGGCATGAATATTTGTTTTGTTTATTCTCGGAGTGTAATAAACATATTCTATAAATAGTCGTGTTTATATACTTTAAAACTTTAGTGAGTTAAACAACAACTCTGTGTAGAGTTTATAGGTTGCAAAGTGTACATTTCTATATTTTTCATTCGTGGCGGCACTTGTGAAAGCCAAAAAAAAGCAAGTACATCAACATATTTTTGATAGAGGTTGGTAAGGGAACTCCACAAAGATAAACTTAATATTTTATGACTAATGTCGGTGCATTTATAACAGTCATTTATTATTAACAACAATTTCATTTTCCGGTATATTTCAACGACTTATCTACCTACTGTGTCTCGAAAACATTTCTTTTCCCTGTGAAATGAAATCTGCGATTTCAGATGAATGTTGGTAGGTGTGTACAGTGTATGTTTGCAAAATCACGTATTGCAAATTTGGTGGTTGTAATTAAATGTAGGGCGCAGCGCTTGGCGTCTGTGTTGGGTATTGTGAATTGTGAAAACAAAAAAAAATTTAACAAATCACTTCGATACAATTGGAGAAATTGAAAATACTTGCAATATTTGTAATTAATCAAACTTAAAGTCAATCTTCAGTGTGTCGCTTTCAATTCTTTTGTCAACGGGGCAGTTTATGTGTAGCAACGTGTTTGTTTCACTTCGCGATGCAAGTTTGAGCTCAAAAAGCTTCAGGAAAAGTAAGCATGGCGATGGCAAAGGTTAGACTTTGTGTTAAAATATTGTCGCTTCCGGGTTTCATGCAGTGTTTTTGTATGGAAAACTATTTTTGGATACCTATCTGTTTTGTCCATATTAAATGCAATACAGCAAAACATTGGTCTTATGAAATCAGTAAACATAGAAAAAAAAACTTTGGAAACCTCGGGCCTAACGCATTTCAGGGACCTACAATTTATGCCGATACCGGACAGCTAGAAAGCGTTTTTCATGACAGTGTGAAATTATTCACGGAGGACTTGCTAGTTCCCCACCACATGCGTGTGATTTCTTTCTTTGATGTTTCTGGAATTCGAATCATGATCCTCTCACGTAACAGACAGAAATTCTAACCATTACGCGACGGTCACCCTATGAAATAAGTACGATTTGTTGTTTCTAGTGGATGGTAACTTTTGAATGTCTGATTTCGAGTTTCAAAGCTGCTTATTTACATCTATGGTGTCCCACTAGTTTTATTTTTTGCCGTGATATGTATTCAGGAATCTGTCCTATCAGATACATATTTTTTTCAATAAAGATAATTCCATTTATTGTAAGCTGTAAGAGGACCTGAGTTATTATACCATCCCGTGCTTCTATTCAACCATCTGTGTTGTTTTTTTTAGCTCTGAATCACTCGTGTCCTGAACCAGGCTGACTTTAGAAGCTAGATTAGATTAGGTTAAGAGGACGGGTAAAGCTGCCTCAGCTCAGGGCACTGCGGTGTCTAAATAAATTCTATTGTCTCAGCCCATGTGAGATTTTAGGGCAGTTCTCCTGCTCCTGAATTGAACCAGAAGTTAACAATCTTCTATGGGTGAATGAGTTTGAGTTTATCGGGGGATAATCTCATAGTAAAGTATTTGCTTTCTAAAGCGGAGAGTGCTGGACATTCATTCGAGGCATAGTCTACATATGGGTTTCGCTACCAGCCTCATTTGGTGAAGATGTTTCTTTAAATAACAGTGGCCGGTTAGTAGTCCAGTGCAAATTGGTAGGGTTTTCCTATTGAGGTTCAGTAGGAATTTTGATGTTTTTTCAGTAAGAGTTTTGAACAGATTTGTCCAGCTTAATTATTTGATTCTTCCACTAAGATGTTCTTGGCAGTGTTTGTGAAAGTGCTTTTGTTTACACCACAGAAGGGTACAGGTCAGATGCACCGCGCCGTTTTAAGCTAGGTTAGGTTAGGTAAGGTTGAATGGGGGGTGCAGCCACAAGTGGCAACACCTCACTCGGATCTCAAGGATCCATTGTGCTCCTCTGCATAAGTCGGATGTGCTAATGCCCATTCTCATCATGTGGGTACCCAACGAGTTGTGTCCCGTGAGAATGCCAATCAACAGAGAGAGCCGAGGTCTGCTTAGCTGGAGTAGAAATTCTGTTTTTTTCTTGGAAATATCTGGCCAAAGGTTTCTAAAGATGACAACCTGTCATTGGCGGTTTTTAGAAAATTGTGTTTGATTCTGTTTTTTTCTTGCTCAGGTGGCCTTAGAACTGAGGTGTTCGTTTCGCTGGATTCGAGTGCTGACCCGATTTTAGACGCTTATCCGCCATCCTGGAACCCAGGTTAAACTAACTGTGTTTGTTTCGCTGAGCAGTCTTAGGTTACTGCGACAGTTGTCTACTGGTGTGGATTTTGTGATAATGGATGAGATAGCTTAAATGGCCGCTTGAGTGTCTATAAAGAAGTCAATATTTTTGTTGATCAGGTTTTGCGTAGCTAGGTGCTTCGCGGCTTCGCACACTGCGAGTACTTCTGCCTGAAAGACACTGCAGAAGTCGGGAAGCTTTATTGATCTATTCTTTTTTTGTCCTCACAGGGTGATATAAACCGGCTTCAGAGGCTTCAAAATAAAGCAATGCGGATTATCCTTAAATGTGCGCGATTAACTCATATTGATCATATGCTTAAAAGATTAAACTGGTTGAACATTACGCAGCAAATAAGCTTAAATGTGTTGTTATTCATTTTCAAAATCAAAAATAATATACTACCAAAATACCTCTGTAACAACTTGAAATATATTAGTGATTCGCAACCATATAATCTTAGAAGTGGTCAAGACAAGTGGGGTATAGTCTGTTTGAATGTCTATGTCTGTATGGTTCATGATGGTTGTATGGCCTGATATGCCTGTTTTCCAATTGTTGCATTGTTTGAGTCGCTTTTGGCCGCCATCTCCTTAGTAAGAAGATCTAGGGCGGCTAGCGACAGGAAGGTTTCCAGAGCTGCAGTTGGTGTTGATCTCATGGCACTAGTTGAGCCAATGCATGCAAGCCTTTGGATTTTGTGTCATGGTCTTAAGGTTTGAAGCCTTCTCTAATGATGGCCACCAGACTAGACAGGCATATGTGAGGATTGGTCTTATTATGGATGTATACATCCAGTGAATGGTTTTGGGACCAGGTCCCCATTTTTTCTAAAAAATTCTACTACAAGTGTAGAAAGCGATTTGAGCTTTCCTTTCTCTTTCTTTTAAATTGTCTTTCCAGTTAAGTTTACGACCAAGGACAATTCCGAGATATTTTGCCGTACCAGGTAAGTTTATTGGTATACCATTAATGGTGGGAGGAAGTATATCTGGAATGTTACGTTTTCTCGTAAACAGAACAAGTTCTGTTTTTGTTGGGTTGACGTTTAACCCACAGTTTCTTGCCCAGCTGGTGAGCTTGTTTAGAGCTGTCTGAAGAAGTTCACAAAGGGTGGTTGTGAATTTTTCCGAAGCCATGATGACGATGTCATCGGCATAGGCTACTGCTTTTGTTCCGCTCCTGTCAAGTTTAACAAGGATTTGGTTGACTGCTAGGAGCCAGAGCATTGAGGTGTACCTCTACAAGTTTTGACTTTTAGGGTACTTGCACCCATTTCTGCTTTTACTATTCTCGTTTGGAGCATGGAGTCGATCCAGTTTGACAGCGTTGGCTCGATATTTATGGAACCTAATGTCATGCGAATGGCACTGTATTCAACGTTGTTGAAGGCCCCTTCTATGTCGAGGAATGCAGCCAACGTGTACTCTTTATATTGGATTGACTGTTCAATGGTTCCGACTACTTCATGAAGTGCAGTCTCAACTGATTTGCCCTTTATATATGCATGTTGGGCTATAGAGATCACATTGTTATTCAGTTTGGTTCGGATGTGCGTTTCTATAAGTCTTTCTAGAGTCTTAAGTAGAAAGGAGGATAGGGTTATTGGTCTGAAATCTTTGGGTGCCGTCTTAAGCTAAGATGTCTGCTTTCTCGTTACCATCATAGTCTTTGTGTGCTGGGATACAGTGGAGGATTACAGCCTTTTCTTTGCTAGTTCAGAGATTGACATGACTGTCTCTTGGGCTAGTTTGGATCTTATGACAGGTGAGGTTAACGCTTTTAGTGCAGCTTGGCTGTCTGAGAAAATGAATGTTATTATTATTCTTTATTTTTTTCAATCAAATGTACAATATGACGTAAAGAATACGGACATGGCTAATTTGCCGTCTGCCGGATAGGACATTATAATATAGTAATTTATTAAAAAAAAATAGCAACTAGGAAATATAAATACAAGAATTAAAAAAAGTTATATAAAAAAAAGAAAAGGTTAAAAAAAGAAAAATGTTCTACCTGCATGTAATCAACTATGATTTTACATTTTTCAAATGAGAAAGCGAGAATATTTTCAATTCCTCTACAATTTTAATGATTTGCAACATAAACAAGAGATCAATTTTAACAGTGATTTGAAACACAAAAAGTAATAATTTTGAAATGATTTAAAACATAAAAGTGTATTATTGAATAAAGCAAACTCTTCAATTTTTAAAAACTATTTCGGTACATTAGGGCATGCTTGCAGAATTTGTAAAATATAGACCAGCCTCTAGCACCATTAAGTAATTCGTGGAAACTATTGAGAGACAAAAAACTTTCTTGGAAATACAGTCGACGAATTTCTTGCAAAATTGGACAGACTGCGATAAAATGATAGACATCTTCTAACTCACGTCTGTACAAAGATTGCAAATTTGAGGAAGGATCAATTCTGTGAGGGATGAAATTAAGGTTGAGAGTTTCAACCCTAGCTTTGAAAACCATGCTTATCAGCTCTGATGAGTTCTTATCGTTGAAGTAGTTCTCTGCAGTAGGCAACCGGTGATTTAGATTCCTGTAGATAGTTCTGAAAGTAGACGATGATGCTCTGGTAAGGTGCTGATCAAAAAGACTGGCGTCTATTTTTGAAATAATGTTTGCAAAAATGTCATTGCACTCGTACAGATTTGCTTCGGTTACTGAACACGTGAGATCATTGGATCGAGCATATTGATTCCATTCCCTGAAAGGTGATGCATTTGTTTGCAGCAGTCTCAACATTATTTTCTTATGGAGACTGTTGTCACTTCTTCTTATCACTCCAGTAATATAGTTGGAAGTCGCTTTGAAGTTCCTAATGTAAATTGGTGGTAGCCCTGTTTCGACGTGTTTGGCGTAGGTTGGTGTGGAATTTGGTAATCGAAAGATACGTATAAGAAAATGTCTTTGCACCTTCTCAAACTCTTCAATGGGGGTAACTCCGAAAGCCTGAATACCATAGCACATACAACTTTTAATAGTCGAATTAAAAGCTTTAAATTTAGAGGAATGGTCAATGTCTTGTTTCGCAAAAAATGTGGGCCACATTAGATTCAGCGCTAACGTAGCTTCACTGCTTTTTTCCTTAATGTGCTTATTAAAATTTAAATTGTATGTTAGGTAAACTCCAAGGTACTTAAACTCACGTACAGTGTTGATTAGCTCGCTATCAAGCCGCCACGTTTCTTCAAGAGCTCTATTTCTTTGTCTGTTTTCGAAAACCATGGCCTTTGTTTTCTGGACGTTAATGCGAAGGTCCCATGTTCGACAATATTCTTGCAGTTTATTTATTTGGAGCTGTAACGAAAACGGATTATCAGCCAGTAAAACCAGATCATCTGCATAAAGTAAAACTTTGATGAGAGTTCCCGCGAAGATTACACCACCCGGTAGGATGTTTGAGACGTCATCGATAAACAGTGCGAATAACAGCGGGCTTAAAATGCATACTTGAGGAACGCCTGCGGTAGTTTCAAATCAGCTCGAGCGCTTGTATCCATCCCACACCGCTGCGTTTGAAGTCTGGAGAAATTTGAAGTATAGTTGTGGAAATTTTCGTGAAAATCCCAAAGTTGATAAACAACAACGCCTGTCTGTTCACTGTATCGAATGCAGCTTTAAAATCAACAAAACACATACGGTTTTTTGTTTTTTTCAATGCGACTCTTAGCTATGCTAATCAAAGCGAAAATGTGATCGACTGTAGTAAATCCTGGTCGAAAGCCAGCTTGGAAAACGCTAAGTAGATTAGCTCCTTCAATCCAGCTACAAAGTCGTTCATATAAAATTCTAGCAAAAATCTTTCTCAGGGAGTTAAGAATCGATATTCCTCTATAGCTCTCTGGTAGAGAAGAGTCTCCTTTCTTAAAGATGGTGAAAATAAAAGCTTTGGTGAAATCTGACGGAACGTAAGCATTGTCATAGAGGAGGTTAAAAAAGTCCAGAATGTAGTTTTTCAACTTCAACTTCAGATTCTCAAGTCATTGCTAACCTTTTTGCTAATTTCCTTAGCCAATCTTATAGTGTCGATATTAACGACCCAGACCCCGATTACTTTAGTTACCTGACAAACAGTCCGCATACCTCTCTCGTTTCTCTTGGTGTAGATCCAGATACTGTTTGTAATAAAATGAAATTACTCAAAGAAGATTTTTCTCCTGGACCTGACGGCATCCCTGCTATCTTACTTAAAAAATGCACTAACACACTATGCAAACCTCTAACTAATTTATTTCAACTCTCTCTCTCACAAGCAGTCTTTCCTATTTTATGGAAAGATTCATTTATTTTTCCAATCCACAAAAAAGGTATGAAAAACGATATTTCTAATTATCGCCCCATAGCCAAACTCTCCTCTATTCCCAAACTATTTGAAAGCATTGTCTATGACTCCCTTTATTTTCACTGCAAGTCAATTTTTTCTCCACTACAGCATGGGTTCTTAAAAGGCAGATCAACCACGACGAATCTAACTCAATTTGTGTCAAGGACGCTCTGTTTTCTAGAACAAGGCTATGAAGTTGACGTAGTTACCACGGACTTCTCTAAGGCTTTTGACAAAATTTCTCACCAGATAATTATTCTCAAGTTAAGAGCCTATGGCTTTCCTCCGTTATTTATTCAATGGGTTGGCTCTTACTTGGAGCAACGCTTCTATAGGGTTGTCTTTCGTGGCTCAATATCTACTCCTATTTCTGCCACATCCGGTCTTCCCCAAGGTAGCCATCTTGGCCCACTCTTATTCGTCCTTGCTATAAATGATGTTGATAAAATTATTTCCCACTCTGATTTATCCATCTACGCAGATGACATAAAAATTATAAGGATTATATCCACACCTTCTGATTCCTCTTTCCTTCAGCAAGATTTAAATTCCTTTTTAACCTGGTGTCAGAAAAATTTTCTAGAACTTAATGTCAGCAAGTGCCAATTCATGACCTTTTCCCGCAAACGCCTCCCCTCACTCCCTCGGACTTATGTCTTTTGTGACATTCCTGTTCCAGTAGTGTCTTCAATTCGTGATCTTGGTATTTATTGTGACAAAGAGCTCAATTTCCGATTTCACATCGACCAAATTATTGCGAAAGCAAACTCCTCCCTTGGCTTCATAAAACGCTGGTCCAAAGAATTCTCCAACCCTTACACCACCAAATCCCTTTACATAACATTCGTCAGACCTATACTTGAGTATGCTTCTCAGGTTTGGTCTCCTTTCCAAATTACCCACTCTCTCAGAATTGAAGCCGTTCAACGAAGATTTCTTCGATTCGCTTTACGTCACCTTCCTTGGAGTAATCCTCTAATTTTACCCCCCTACGAAGATCGGTTACTTTTAATCAATTTACAAACCCTCGCAAAGCGTCGTATAGTTGCCGATATTATATTTTTGCACCAAATAATCACTGGTGTCATAGACTGTCCGGCACTCCTAGAAAATATCTTCCTCAATACCAATCCCCGCAACCTTAGATCAACTTCCTCTATTACCTTCCCACTCATCGTACTAACTATGGCCATTTCAATCCTATCACCCGAATGCTGCGCTTAGCAAACAGTGTACAGCATACCCTTGATTTTAATATAAGCATACCTTCCCTCAGAAATAACTTATACTCCCGTAATCCTTAGTTTCCCCTTATATTTTTACTTTTAAGATAGGTTAGTTATTTGATTTTAAATTTTTATATAATGTATATTAATATTGTAAGTTTAAGTTTCAAATTGTATTAAGCTTGAATTAAGCCAAACTAATAAATAAATTTAATAAATAAATTCAGAACATCGTTTGAATTTTTAAAAAACTCAACTGGTATTCCATCACTTCCAGGTGCTTTGTTGTTTTTCATTCTACTAAGCACATTTTCCAGCTCACTCGCGGATATCGTTCTATCTAGTTCAGGTACTAACGTGTTCTGTAATGCAAAGCTGAAAGTATGAAGATTCTCCTCGGCCGACAACAGAGTTTTAAAATGAGCAGCTAGAGTCTGAGCTTCGAGAGAAATCTTCATACTTTTATGCCAACCACTAACTTCTGGTACATTGTTCCAAAATTCCTTTGAATTCTTGCTGAGTTGAAGCTGGTGAACAAGATTTGTGTGATAACTCGTCTTCTTAGCTATGCAAAGTTGCTTGAAATCCTTGTTAGCTCTCAGGTACAGAAAATGAATATTGTTTTGTTTTTTGTGTTCGATGAGCATATTATTCTCGAACATTCGTCAATGGCAAAGACTTCAGCTTGGAAAATAGACGAGTGAGAAAGACTTACTGAGAAATTCGTTCTAGGACAGTCGCTGCAAATGTCGGAATCTATACCAGTTTTCATTTTTGACCCGTCCGTATACCAGTCCATATCTTGCCTTGAAGGATGAGGCTTTGTGTTCTCCCAGTCTGCCCTAGGGGGGATGACAATGGAGAAGTTGAGTTTGAAGTTGTACATGGGGATAATAGCATCCAATACTAAAGGTATTAAATTTTTCTGGGCTTTCCATTATCATTATAGGACATTTGTCGTCCTTTCGGGCTTGGATGTGACTTTATGTGTCCTTGATGGAAAAGATGGTGTGTCGCCAGTCTTGCTTCCATTTTTATGAAGAGGTGAATTTGAGGTAGTCCAGTTTGGTGCGTATGTTGGTGTTGTACGCATGCATCCAGTAATGCATATTGTGCCAGTCTTTGAATCTTTTCTTGTTTTTGGATTGCCGTTATTTCTTTTGTTTTTGTCCACCATACAACGGCTGCGTACGTTATTGTTGGTCTGACCACCAGCGTATATAGGTCGTACATCATTTTAGGTGACCTCAGTTTTTCTCGCATATGCTTCGACAAGTCCATAGGGACTTGGTTGCCCTGCTGGAAATGCGTTCTAGTTAGGGGTTCCATGACATTTTGCTGTCTAGGATGATCCCAAGGTATTTTGATTCCTTTGAAAATGGTTTTGTTTCCCCACAGAGATTATGGGGTATAAGAAGATTTAGGTTTTTACTTTTTGTAAATGGGACAATAACTGTCTTATGTACCAGCTTTGTACTGTGTTTAGAGCTGTCTGAAGCTCTTGAAATAAGTGTTTCTGATGAGCCTTGTATGACAATTGCTAGATCATCTTAAAAGCCCACTGCATAGATGCCTTGTGTTGCAAGTAATCGTAGTAGGCTGTCTACAACTATTGACCAGATGAGTGGTGAGAGGACTCCACCTTGTACGCAGCCTCTTGTTGCTAGTGCTGAGATTTCCACTTCTTCGATACTGCTGTGCATAATTCTGCTGTTTAGCATGGACATTATCCAATTGCGAATCACCTGTGGAACGTTTTGGTGCCTTAGAGCACGGTCTGTGGACAAAAAGTAAGTGTTGTTGAAGGCTCCTTCAATATCGAGAAATGCCACTACACAAATTTCCTTTTTATGGATAGAATGTTCGATCCTCGTTACTAGGTCATTCAACACGGTTTCTGTTAGAAGGTAGTTTCTATATAACAAATTTACTACTACATCCGTATTTTATGCAATTGTTACACATGTCTCCAGATGTGGAAGTCCTTTACAGAGTTGTCTTCGATTATCTTCAATCTATGACTTCCATCGCAGAACAGCATTTGGTGACAACAGCTCAGGGGAACCCAAATCTTAGTTTATTTGAAACAACCATTCCTGTAATAAATTAACCTACAATCATTCGAACTTACACAGCGAGTGGTTTTCATTCTGTTTGTAGTTATACGAAAGCGTACGACTACTAAACACTTCTAACGATGACCTTATTACTTTCAAATCTTTTATTTCACATCCACTTCGTCTCGGCGATCGGCCTTGCGTTTAACAATCGAATCACTTTCAGTTAGAACTTTCCTTGGACAGTCAAGTTGAAAACTAGGAGTCAGCTCGTAGCTATTAAATTAAAAAGAACCAGGTTGACCCAACAAAGCTTAAGAAGCTTCAATAAGCCTCCGGAATTAAAAAAACTTGCAATTTTCTCTTGCTTCCGAATTCCCAGAGGACCTGACAGTTCTTCGTGAAATGGTGAAAGAGAAAATAAAAAGATATTAGACGTTTCTGAGACTCGAAATTCGAAATCCAACGTAATAATCAAACATGCTATCCACTACGTCATTGGCACAATGAGAAAGCACATGCTTTCGTGCATTCATTTGGAAGCTTTTAAGACATTCATTTATTATTACTTCCTCTGATGCATCTAATGTACAATTAAGTACAGAACTTCATAATTTAGCCGCTAAGCCCGAATACGGAACGCTTTACCTAATCCAATTTTCCCACGCATTGCAGTGCCCAGAAATTCAAGAATAATGTGCATCGTTATCTGTTTTATTATCCTTCCCTTATTTCCCAACATCCGCAATGAATTTTGCAATGATCCAATTAGTTCAATAGGAACATGATTAAATCTTTCGTCAGGAGGTGCAAAATTGACAATTTGAGGTTTAGTATAGTCTTTCCCATTGCTTTTTTGGCGACTAATGCATGTTTGAAATAAAACGTATGTACCCAGGGTGGCACAACAGAGCGGGTAGCCCAGAGGTCTAGAACATTTCTCGCAAACAGACCTTGTTATAGAATGGAGGGGACCTACAATCTTCTTCCGGTTCCGAGTCACTAATAAAGAAACCGAAATGAATTGCCAATTCCCTGCGATATCCATAAATAAACATTTTTTGATTTCTGTTGGGGCTCGAACCACTAACCTAACACGTAACAGGCACACATGCTAACCATCACGCCACTGGCTCCAAAGTGCAACGTGTTTTGAGCATCCGACTAGTTTTCTTCATATTGAGATGTCAAAAGTTGTGGATTGCAAACTTGACATCGTAGATTAGATGCAAAATACGGCCGTTTCTTGCTTGCCGAAATATTGCAAAGGAATAGTGATTCGTATTTGGAAGTGTAATTTTTTTCAGTTGCAGAGATGGGGTTAAGCTTCATCAGTTTGCTGCTGGTTTTCCAAATCCCTGTAGTAAACTGTCTGATGTAGTGCAAATGTATAAATTGACTAATATTTGATTTGTAATGCCTTTGTTGAAAGGCGATAGTAAGAGGTTTGTGGTCAGTGTTTAGATCAAACTGTTTTCCTTGCAGCATGTGTTAAACAAAGCACTTTTCACAACCATGCCTTGTGAGGTAATGGAAAGGACCTACAATTTTCTGCCGGTTCCGAACGGCTAATCGAGAAAGCGCTTTTCATGGCAATAAATCTATCCATTACACTACGGGTACAACAGCTGCATATAAAATATATGCTTTATTGCCACGTTTATGGCTTTCATAGCAAACGGTCCACTGGTGATTTGGTGGCTTATCTCACCGAAAAGTGTAAGCAATCTTTACATTGTTTTGGAGAAAGTAAGATTATTGCGCTTGATATTTCTAAAGCATTTGATAGAGTTTGGCAATAGGCTCTTTTATCGAAAACGCAAGCTTTTGGTATCGATGAGTCTCTTCTTCGTTGGATTAGAAACTACCTTTCAGACCGTTCAATACAAGTTGTATTGGATGGCTTCAAGTCTGATATCCACTTCATAAGTGCTGGTGTCTTACGTCTCGACGCTCAGCTTTTCACATTCGTTTCAAAATTCACGTCTCTGCTCTTCGGATGTGGAACTGGAACGGCTGCGTATGATAATTTGAATTCTGACCTTGACAGCATTGTTACCTGGGGTCATAAGAACCAAGTAGAATTCAATGCTTCGAAAACTCAATGCTGTCTCTTGCCGTGGAAGCTTAACATACCCCATGATCTTCATCCAAAAACGCTGCTAAATGTTTAGGCTTCTTGAGACGATGCAGGAAGTTCTTCACCCCTTCTGATCTGGTTACAATTTATAAGGCCTTCATCCGCCAAAAACTGGAGTATAACTCCCATATCTGATCAGGTGCTGCTCAAACATCTTTGCACCTGCTTGATAGGGTACAAAATAGAGCGTTAAAATTGATAGGTGATAGTTCAATCACAAGGATTTCCTCATCCGCTTTCGATAAGGTCCATGCTTCCGCGCCGTACAGCAGGACTGGGATGATAAAGGTCTTATACAAGGTCACCTTGGTTTTTCTAGAGAGTGTTTTGTCTCTCAATTGCCTTCTTAACCCAAAGAAGCAACGGTTGGCAAGAGTTATTCTCCGTTTGATCTCCGCATTGATGTTGTTTTCCGTGTCTATAGCGGATGCTAGGTAGACAAAGTCCTGTACTACCTCGAAGTTATGTCTGTCTATTGTGACGTTTTGTCCAATTCTTCGATGTTTTGTGTCCTTGTTTGATGACAACATATACTTCGTTTTTCCCTCATTAACCATCAAACCCATTTTTGCCGTTGGTGTTGACGTTTGAGTTTTTTACAATCTGTTCAAGTATGATGTTGACGAAATCGCGTGACAGTTTGTCGCCTTGAAATCGATAAAAAGATGGTAAATATCGATATTATATTCTCGGGTTTTTTCCAAGATCTGCCGTAATGTGAAAATTTGGTCTATTGTGGACGTCTCTGGTCTAAAACCACATTGATAAGGACCTATGAAGTTGTTGACGTGGGGTTTCAGACGTTCACATATTACAGCAGACAAGAACTTATAAGCGACGTTAAGGAGGCTTATCCCTCTATAACTGACGCAATGGTGAGGGTCTTCCTTCTTTAGGATGGGGCATAGAATACTGAGGTTCCATTCATCGGGCATGCTTTCTTCCGACCATATCATGCAGCTCAGATGGTGCATGCTCCTTTCCAACTGGTCTCCAGCTGCCTTGAAAAGTTCGGCATCAAGGCCATCTGCACCTGCAGTCTTATTTAATTTAAGTTTGCATATAGCAAACTTAACTTCTTCTAGGTCTGGAGGACGGCATTCTTGATCATCGTCCAAGCTGAATGGGGCAATCTGTCTGACAGCGGAATTTGTGTCCTCATCGCCGTTAAGCAGTCTGCAGAAATGATCTTTCCAGATCCTCAGTAGCGACTGTGACTCTATAACTATGTTTCCCTGCTGGTCTTTACAGGCTTGAGTTCGGGGTTTGCCACCCTGGCAGGATCTTTTTACCTTTTGGTAAAACCTCCGAATCTCGTTCCTGTCATGGCACCTCTCTATTTCCTCAAACGAGCGCTTCTAATGCTGCTTCTTTTTCTTTTTGAGAAGTCGGTGTTCTTCCCTTCTTTTCTCCTTGTAAATTTGTAAATCTCGTTATACTGATCGTAAGCAGCCCTCGTTCGTTTTTGCATAAGCATTTGTCGTGCTTTTTGTTTGGCTGCATTTGCCTGCCTGCATTCTTCATCGAACGATGGGTTTCGTTTTGGTGGCCGAGTGAAACCCAGAACCTCAGAGGCAGCGGTTCTGATGGCTTCTTGGAATTGCTGCCACTGGTTTTAACTGGCTGAACACAATGCATACGCCTACGCATACGGAGCCGGAGCCGCAAAAATTAAAATCAAGTTAACTTGTCCAGCTCCGTCTTGCGTTGTTGTTGTATTCGCTTGTATTTAATGTTTTGACATCTCTTGCGGCTGCGTCTCTGCAACCATTGTGTTCACGCAGTAATGCTGACGGCATGGGATTCAAGGATAATTGAAAGGATACTCGATGGAAAAGGCATTGGCAATCTCTTGCGATTGTAGCTTTCCGACGTCATATCTCTTCACAGCGTTATTTCGTGATGGTCGTGAACACGATATCCTCATCCGTACTTTGGCTACAACAAGGTAGTGGTACGAGTCAAAGTTGGGCCCTCGGAAAGTCCGGACAAGAGATCAAAATGAGTATGTTCAAATCAGTTCAAACACATCCAAAATTTCTCAAAGATCGCTCAGACTTGATCATTTTCCACCTCTATTCACAAGCAAATAGTTCGCAAGCATATTTACTCACAAGGTCACAAGCAAAAATGCTTCTGAACAAACTAAATCAGTAAGGATGCTCACAAGTCATTTTTTCTGTATTGCACTCACAAGCAAATGACTTGCAAGCAGATTGACTTGTTTAAACTTACTTGAATATATTCAAATACTCATGAGCAAGCAAAATATTCACAAGCAGGCAGTGTGTTCACAAGCAGGTAGCGTGCTTACAAGCAGGCAGTGTGTTTATAAGCAGGCAGTGCGTTGAACATTTATACCTAAACAAAAAAAGGCATATAAAGGCATAAACTACCCTTTTTGGTATGATCACAATGCTTGCTTATGAATACACTGCTTATTCACAAACACACTGCTTGTTTACGATCAAATGGCTTGCGACCACTTTTACTCACAAGCACTTTGCTCACAAGCAGCTTAACTCAATGTTGTTCAAACTCATTTTGACTTGCAAGCAAGTCTACTTGTTTGGTTCGTTTGAAAATAGGGGTTGTTCAGAGTTGCTTGGTTCACAAATAAGATTGTTCAAATTTACTTGCTTGTGGGTTGACTCAGTTTGTTCAAACTAGTTTTTTTCAAGTAAATACTCATTGTTTACAAGCAGACTTAGTTCATTTTAATCTCTGGTCCTGGAAGAGTGCCTTGCGTCGATCGCAACATGGTCAATTTGGTTGACGGTTGATTGATCTGGGGATCGCTATGTACCTTTATGAATTTTGAGATGCGGGAAGCGTGTACTGCTTACAACAAGATTTAGCCCCGCAGCAAAATCGATTAGCCTCAGTCCGTTTTCGGAGGTTTTATCATGGAGGCTATGCTTACCGATTGTGTTTCCAAAAAAAGTCCTCCTTCCCTAGCTTTGCGTTAAAATCGCCAAGAACGATTTTCACGTCGTGTCTATGCAGGGTTAGAACCTCAGTAGTAGAATTTCGGAGCAGATTTGTAAAAAAAGTGGAGTAAATTGAAAATTTCCGGAGTAGATTTGAAAACGAAAGAAAAACTCAGATTTTCAATAACTGTATTTAACAAAAGTTTATTTGAACTAAAGTATGTAAATAATTGTTTACAAAGCTTGTTAAATGGGAAATCGAGTTTACTATTGTGAATATACTGTGCCAATAAGTTAAAAGAGCTAAAGTCAATTTTTATAAATTTTCAGTACGATCAAATGAAGTTTTGTGAACTAGTTTCGAAAGACGTTTTTAGTGATTGCCTTAAAACTGTAGGTACTAGACTTACGATTTTTTTTCAGGACATATGCTCAAATTAAATATTTTTTCGTTGTTAAAAACAACCACACATCTACTAATAAAAAAAGGTTTTTTGAACTTAACTTTAGGCTTATGTCGACATAAGTTATCAAATGATCCGATTTGCTTACGTTCAAAACAACCTATGTCTACATAAGCTATAATTTCTTCAGATTTCTAAATGTAATAAGCGCTTATATCATGGCTTGATCCGTTTAAAAAAAAAAATATATTTTCTTATTGTTTTGATCAATTTGTGCTCAAGACAAGCATTTTTTGTCTATTTAAACATAAGTTGCTTTGATTTTTTTTAATTTAGCGTCTATTTTTTGTCGTATAGTAACGGAGCCCAGATTAATTGAAAGGTAAACAAAAAGGAAAATATGTGATATTGAAAACACGATTTTCACTTACGTCGACTTTAGCTCCTTTAACTTATTAACATAGTTATACATTGCCAATGAGAACGAAATGAACGAGAAACGAAGAAAAAAATAAATGGGATCATTTAGAACAGTATAAAACTATAGATACAGTACAGCTTCAGATTCAGGGTTGGTTGCAAAATTGAATAACACAGGATTGTAGTTTACTTTCATGAGACTCGGCTGAAAGATTTTAAAATTTTTCAGAGTGAAAAAAGGAGTAGATCTCAAAAAATCGGAGTGGTGGAGTAAATTAATTTTTTTTCTCAAAACGAGTAGATTTACTCCGATTGGAGCAAGGTTCTAACCCTGTGTCTATGGCACTGCTCATACGTTTCTTCGAGGAGCTCGTAGAAACAGTCTTTGGAATCGTCGTTTTTCTCTTCTGTGGGGCGAGGGCGCATATAAGGCTAATGTTGGCGAATTTAGCTCTGATGCGGATGGTCATTATACGCTCATTGACTGGATTTTGGTTAATCACCTTATCCCTGAGTCTTCCTCTAACGACAAACCCGCACCCAAATAAGCGTTGTTTCTGTTGTCTGTAGCAGTCGCCATAGTAGTCCATACAAATGCATACAAGTATATGAGGGTCTGGCCAGGCACCATTGGTCTCGACTAAGCATATCAGATCGTTGCGTTGGTATCGACGAGAGTACAAAATAACTGCACAAATGCCTTAACAATTTGGCACTTGAACTGTACAGGTTCCACTGAGTTGGATCAGTGGACTATTTCTCTGAACTTTGGTAGAAACTGCATAACCCAGTTTTAATGCAGTTCCCACCGAACAAATATGGGTTATGGACTTAATTCAATTCTAACTTTTTTCCCAAATGGTTGAAATACTCAAGTGGCCAGATCATAGAGCTTAGTTTTAAATTATTTTATTTTTGCCAAATATTTTCTTTCCTGATGCTTCAACATGAATTTTCCTGTGGAAGGAAACGAAAATACAAAAATCAAGCGCATCCCTTGTGCTCTAGTTTATTTCTAAGAGAAAAAATCATTTTGTGAAGCCATGTTTGTGCATCAGACTCAAAATTTTCAATAAAAGCCATTGTTCTAATTGCTTCTTCAACAGAGAAATAAAACTCACGGCTGTAGTTTCCTTTTCTTAAAACAAAACTACGCTTCTTAATTACTTCATAGTGCGTCATTTCGTTCGTCCTTTTGCTGAATATTAGGTACGATATACAGGGTGATTCGCATAAGGTGTGACAAAAAGATAGCGTGTGTAGGTTGGACCTAGACAAGCAAAAAATCGTATGGGAGGGGGGGGTCCATTTTCCCCCGTTTAGGCGGGAGGGGCAATTTAAGAAAAAAATCACTAAAAATGGGAAAAAAATTATTTTAAAAGAACGGTAATACCTACAGAGTCGTGCTATAGCATTTTGAAAAGCCAAAAACCTATACATTTATTTGAATTTTAAAATAAGTTGTTCAAATGAATAGTTTTTGAAATATTAATTTTCAAAGTCAAAATTTTTAAAAAAAAAGCATATTTTTTTTTTCAAACCATTTTTTTCAAAATTTTACATAATTAAGTAGAATTTTTCTGGCTTATTTTCAATGCTCTTATTTATTTTTGATCAAACACAAAAAACCGGATGTCAAAATAACCTGTAGTTTTTGAGAAAACCAAAAATTACAAAAACGACTTTTTTAAATTTTTTGTTTTTTTAAAGTTTTTTTTTCGTTATTGGATTCTTAAGTGAACTTACGAAATAAAGGATGAATTTTCTCTTTACTTTTTTATTGAGAATTCACTTAAAAATCCAATAACGAAAAAAAACTTAAAAAAAAAACAGAAAATTTAAAAAAGTCGTTTTTGTAATTTTTGGTTCTCTCAAAAACTACAGGTTATTTTGACATCCGGTTTTTTGTGTTTGATCAAAAATAAATAAGAGCATTGAAAATAAGCCAGAAAAATTCTATTTAATTATGTAAAATTTTGAAAAAAAATGGTTTGAAAAAAAAAATTATGCTTTTTTTTTCAAAATTTTCACTTTGAAAATTAATATTTCAAAAACTATTCATTTGAACAACTTATTTTAAAATTTAAATAAATGTATAGGTTTTTGGCTTTTCAAAATGCTATAGCACGACTCTGTAGGTATTACCGTTCTTTTAAAATAATTTTTTTCCCATTTTTAGTGATTTTTTTCTTAAATTGCCCCTCCCGCCTAAACGGGGGAAAATGGACCCCCCCCTCCCATACGATTTTTTGCTTGTCTAGGTCCAACCTACACACCCTATCTTTTTGTCACACCTTATGCGAATCACCCTGTATATGTAGTCATGAACATAACGTAGCGTGGATAGTTAGTAAGGCAGGTCTGGTATTGGAATAATACATAATTCATTTGCATTTTTATTAGCGGGGAAGGGTAAAAGCTTTCGGTTCACGTAGCGGATGAGGATTTACAACAAATTTTAAGAGATCACAGCTGTTAAAAGAAACATAAATAAATAAGTTTTCTTGAGTCTTAGCCTCCTTTAGCGGAATGAGGTAAAATAATTGGCAGCGAAGAAAGATTTTATAGAATCAACAATTTAAAATATCTGTTTTTTTTTTGCTTCTCTCTTTCAGTTCAAAGTTTTATTTTTCATTGTTAAATTAAATGCATCTAGCGAGAGAAATGAAAACTATGAAAAAAAAGAGAAGAAAACAACAATAACATAGAAAAATTCTTGCTCTTGCCTTACACTGATGAGAACACAGGAACACTAGCCTGACCATCAAAAGTACAAAATGAATAGTTTACCGAAAGCTCATAAAAACTTTTGTCGAATTGTGTGTATGTTTTGTTTAATTTTTGCTAACATCAAGCAACCTGTTTCGCCAAGATAATATCATATTATTGAAGAGCATAATTTTTGTAGTTTATTTTTAGCCCTGGTAGACTTTCGTACTAAAATAGAATGTTTAAAATGTTGTTAAAAGATTCGTTCTCGATTCCGAGAGTTTATTTAAATAAATTAGAAAACATGGCGTTTCAAGGCGCCTTCAAGAAATGTAGAGGAATATTTTTTTTTTTTTAATTATGCAAACTTCAAGAAATTAAAACAAATGACCAGTGATTGAAAATGAAATTATCACTTGAAAAAGAAAAAAACAAGAAATTGTAAGTTTTAAGTATGTAGGCCAATCAAAAGTTTGAAATCTATTTTCCAAGATTCCAGGGGTTGCTGAAAATGTTCGACTTGGTAAACAACAGTTGCTATTTGAACAACTATCAATCGATTGATACTTCCCAACATCAATAGAAATAATAAGCGATATTAGAATAACCTATTTCATACCTGCTACATGCATTTTCCAAAAAACCAAAAATTTGATTGTTGATTTGATCGCAACCAAACTTTCGAGGATCACCTGCTGTGCTGAGAAACGCTGTTGTCATCGTTTTTGTCGTCGCAAACAAATGTATGAAAACTATACGTTTTTTAGTCACGATGGTGTGGCGTGTGGGTATTCTCATTTGGCGCTGTATAACTTAGGTTAGGTTAGGTGGAAGTGGCTCTCAGCCAATGAGTACATTGCCTGACACACTTAGGCCGCAAGGGCCCATTGTGATACCACAGAGATCAGCTAGTTAATCACCTACTGATCTCAGAAACCCGATGTAAGATTAACTAGTTGATCACTTATTAATCTTCCATTGTATTTTGAAAGACTTTTAGGGTCTATGTAAGCTAAGTCGCTAGTATTATCGAAGAAGAATTCATCGAGATGAGTTTTCCTCCTATGAAGTAGTGCAGGGCATGAGCAAAGAAGGTGTTGAACGGTTTTTTCCTCCTCCTCGTCCATGCAGCTTCTGCAGAAATCATTGGAAAACACACCAAGTCTCCCTATTAGACAGTGTCCCGTAAGAACACCTATGGTAGAACCTAGATGCAGGCGGTTCAGGGCTAACAAACTCTTCGAGCGTTTTGAGTCTACACTGTATAACTTAATTTTGACAATACTGTAATTGCCGCTGCTGCGGCTGCGAAATCAGTTCAGCTGTTTTGGATTACATACGGAACATACAAATATGTTTTGACAAATCATCAAACGCCAATTTCTTTGCATCCAGAATAGCAACGTCATTCAACTTCGGAGGTCACTTGATGGTCTTTTATTTGCTCTGATCATGATTTGGTGACTATCCAAATGCATAATTTTTAGAGCAGTCTTAACGGGGGCACCTCATTTAGAAGGTCTATTTGAAGCCTGTTTTTGAGAATTTTTTTTCAACAGAAAAAGAATTATATAAAAGTGGAGTTTTGCAATCTTTTTATTCATATTTTGAGGATGATATAGAATTTTTTTCAAGTGCTTTCGATCGTAAGTGAGTGAGTTACGCCTATGTAACGACAGGGGGTTACGACCGAAGAGGTCTATTGGCGTGCAGTCCTTAGTTCGTAATTTTTTTTAAGGCAAATATAAAAATTCTTTTTACATTTTGAAATATTTTATAATCAAGTGAATGTCATAAAATTTTAGTTTTTACACAAGGGGGCAGCACGCATGATGTCTAAATTCTAGACATCACAAGTGCTGCCCCCTATACTGCTTTCTGACAGCCACTTTTGAAATATAAAGGATCCGCCAAATAATTTTTTTTTTGAAAATGCTATTATAAAAAGCTACTGAATATTTTCTCAAATTTCTTTTTTTTATTTGAAGGTACAATCCTTCTAGTTAATACTGGAAAATGATTCCATTCAAATGGCTGCCTCGGCTGGCCATGCACAATCGGTCCAATTTCTAAGCACATTATCGATTGTGTGCAGCTGTATTTCACCAATAGCTTCGTCCTTTAAAGCGTCAATTGTCTCTGGCTTGTCGGCGTAACACTTATCTTTTACGGCACCCCACAACGGTCCAACGGTGTCAAATCGCAGCTCCGAGGTGGCCAAACGACATCGGCTCTGCTTTTGATAATGCGATCTTCAAAAACAGGGCGCAAAACATCGAGTGTAGCTTCGGCTGTGTGGCAGGTAGCGCTGTCCTGTTGAAACCAAATGTTGCCAATATCCCCCTCTTAAAATTTTGTGAACAAAAATTCGTTCAACATGGCCGGATAACGATCGCCATTTACTGTAACGGACACTCCTTGACGATGCTTCTCTTCTACCAAAATCCGTACGCAATTTTCGTACACATTCTGCAACATTGCCATGATTTTCAAAGTAATGTCGCAATATTTCCCAGCGTTGTTCAAGCGTATACACAACCATATTCGTTCAGCGGAAGGATAAAACTATTACCATTACGAAATATTACCATTCACGAAATAAGCACTAGTTGAAAAAAAAAAACGTTAGATGGCGGACCCATTATTATTGCTGGTTCTCAGAAAACGAGGAGTTCCAGAGACCTATGTGCGTATTATCACCAAAGTATGTACATCAACTCTTTTTTCCTGACTACACTCCAGCAGCCACAATTTTGGACCATGACAGCATTTGAGCTTAAGATGGTTCGAACTCGGTGTACTATTCTCGTCGGGCGAATCACTTTGAGATCGTGATTCTTGAAAACGAAAAAGAAGAAGTTCGACACTGGTCAAGTCTGTGTGTTACGTGGGAGTTTCAGGTTCGAATCCCACCTGCAGTGCATCTATTGTTTTTCCCTGACGAATTGACAAGTCATCCAACAGTAATTTCACTACCATAAAAAACGTTATCTCGGTTAGCCACTCAGAATCAGACCCCTAAGGTCTAAGGTCTAGGTCCCCTAAATTCCTCACTACTTTTAGTTTAGTTAAGTTTAGTTTATTCATCAAACAAAGTTACAATACTTTAGTGATTACTAGATACATAATACATTTTAAACATAACCACCAACAAAGTTATTTAAAATTAACAATAATTTTGATATCTACTCAGATTAAAATCAATCATATTGCAAACAGAATTCGCTTCTCTTAGACATCTTGATAATGGTTCGTTGGCAGCATATACAGTTCTGTGGAATGGTATTTTAAAAAGTACAGGGTTTCTAAGAATTCTCACAGGAACATTGAAGTTAATTAAAGCTAAAATTTGAGAACAATCAATATGGTCTGTTAATATGTCGCGAATAAACATAATTGCAATGAACTTCCTTCGATAGTTTAGAGGCAGGATACCGAGTAATTGAGTTCTTGTTTCATAAGATGGCATATCAATGTCCCAATTAAGTCTTTTCACAACAATTCTCGTAAATCGTGTTTGGATTTTTCCAATTCGGAATGAATGAACGGCATATGCGGGATCCCAAATTGTGCTGCAGTACTCCAAATTAGACCTCACAAAGGCAAAATATAGACATTTTAAAGTATGTGGATCGGAAAACTCTTTGGAATTACGCAAAATAAAACCTAACATTGAATTTCCTTTAGCAACTAAAAAATCTATGTGTCGTATAAAGTTCAGCTTCTCGTCAAAAATTACACCAAGACCTTTCTTAAAATGTATCACAGACAGTTCTTTCTGATCAATTTTATAAGTAAAATTAACTGGCGATCGGTTTCGACAAAATGTTAAACTTTGACATTTAGAAATGTTAAGATTAAGAGAGTTAGTTGTAAAAGTACGATCCCTTAAATACGAATTGATCCAGTTTAAGAAGTTCGAGTGAAAACCAACCACCGAAAGCTTTGGAAAAGTCGGTGTAGATAACGTCGTACTGAGAGCCATTCTCAAGTCCATTTAAAACTAAATTACAAAAAATTGTAAGGTTAGTGGTCTATCTGATCTGATCTACCAGCTACGAAACCATGTTGATAGGGAGAAATTATTCTTTTAAGAAAAGGAATGATTCTATCATAGACCAGCTTTTCAAAAATTTTAGGAACTGTAGATAGTTTGCAAATTGGGAGGTAATTTGAAACCTCTTGCCTGCTTCCCGATTTAAAGATGGGTGTGATTGTTGATCGCTTCCATTTTTGAAGAAACTCACCACTCACTAGCGAGCGATTAAAAATAATTTTTAAAGGAATTGCCAAAGCAATGTGGTAGGCCAGAGCTCTGTTTCGTTTTACAACAATTTTGTCAATTTTTTAACTTTGCTGTGCACTCTCACTAAAGTTTCGTAGAAAGTCATGATAAGTTCCGGAGCAGAATATGAAGTAGCAAATACAACCTCCAAAGTGATTATTTTAGATGGTTATTTAAAGATCACCAGTGCCTATTATCAGCTTAGCAATGCAGTTTACCACTGAACACAAAAACAAATCAATATTGAGGACTTTACGTAACTCATGATTGAGAAGAAACGAATTTTATTTTCATTTAAGTAAACTGCCATTGTCAGTCAATCAAATGGCCTATATTAAAAAGAAACACCCTGTTTACGGGCACAATAAACAAAGCCAGTAAACAAGCTTATTTACAGAAGCTATGTAGGGTAAATCTTACTCATACTCATGCCAATATTCCTACCGTCCTACTAACAATCATCTTATTAACAACCAACCATCCTACCAAACCAAGTTCTTAGCTTTGGATGCACAAACTTTGCTTGAAAAATACCAGAAATCTCACTATAATTCAACTTTTCTCTCTCTCTCTATCTCTTTTCTAGATTTACTACCCACTAGCAAGAGCAACCAGCCACCACCAGCATCTCTACTATACACCGACCGCCACCGCAGCAGCAGAAGCAGTTGGATCGCCCCCGGTTTATTGTCGTAAAACTTAAAAACAACTCGATCGTTTTCTCGATATTGTCGGTCGGTTTATCGTCTTAAGTCTTGGGTGTAGTAGTCGACGCTCGACGCACAAGCAGCTGTATAGTGTCCATGGTGTACTTACTCCTAAACGTCATCATTCAACATTTCATTTCACACAGTAAATTTTCTTAGAGGGCAGCAGCAAACAGCAACAGCAAAAGAAGAATCGGTCTGTGCGAGTGAGCTTGTTTGAAACGCTATAAACTGGCGCATCATTAGTTTTGAGTTGGCTACCAACGCGAGCGGGTCTTCTCTTGGCAAACGAGACACGTATATACAAACCACTAAACTTTGTGTTCCCCTTTATATCGTTATACACGTATTTTGGATCTTTTTTTTTGTTTTTTGAATTTGTTCTCTCAGATTGAATTCGTTTAAAAGAAATGTGTTACACAACATCAGAACTTATGAAATGAAACATTTCGTGTGAATCGCAGGATTTTATGTAGCTGGAGCATCTGGAGATCTATTTGGGATGAATCTTTGATCCTTTTCTGTGCACTTGTGATAAATAAACTTAACATTCAGATCAACACAAGGCAAATAACAAAAAAATTTAAATTAGAAACAAACAGTGAGAATAAAGCAAATCGGTTAGTGGAAAATAAAAGTGGTTAATTCTGAAATTAACTTGTCAAAAACACAAACCCCACTGGATTTAAAAAGAAAATGTGTTCAAGTATTGAAAGGATACAAGATACTTCTCGAGTTATCTCACTCAGCAGCTTCACAGTCCTACGTTTCACCGAAATACACTTTATGGATACAATTTAATAGCAATTGGATCTTGGCAAATTTCACTACAAATCTAACTCATTCAAAATCCTGGAAAGCAATTTTTAAAAAAAATTTTTTTTTTATATTTATTTCGAAAACTTAACTCAAATTGCGCGGATTTTCTCTTCCAGATATTCTAACCTCTAATTTTTAAGGATAATACGAACGAACTGTTAACCACCACCAAGTTTTTAAAATTATAAAATCTCATAAGTTGTAATAGCCAATAAATTATAATAATCACACCACCACATATCAGAGAGCTTCATGACTAAAAAGGAATAAACTCGAAATAAAACTCTTTAATTTTTTTTTATCTTCCCCAAACCAAAAATCGAACATTTCGTAATATTTTTATTTCCTGTTACGGGTTAATAGTATTAAATAACCGAATCTCAAGATGATGATGGAGAATGGGCTCTCCATGGAATATGGAGATGGATATATGGAGCAAGAAGAAGAATGGGAACGTGAAGGACTTTTGGATCCTGCGTGGGAGAAGCAGCAAAAAAAGGTGAGTGTAGTCAGATTTTTCTTGAAAAAAGTTTAAAAAGTTTCTTAAAATAAATTCTGATGTTAAAAATGGACGGATGTATTTATAGAGGATATAGAGGCATCTTGTTTTCTGTTAGTTCTTGCTCTTGTATACTTTTTTTTTGTTTTCCGTCTACTTCGCCGCTTCTGCTGTGTGCTAAATTTATAAAATAAATAATTTTTCTTCTCGCACCAGAGAAGCTTTCTTTCCCTCGTTTCTAAAGATACATACACGTATTAATTTCGTCAAGACGTTTTCCTTTTTGTTTTTCTCTCTAACAAAAAATTGATATTTTTTTTTTTTATTTTTTTTCTTTTTTAAATGCAACAAAAACAAATGCCAAGTTATAATTTATGCGAACAAATTTCAGTCACATATTTTTTAAACTTATTTTAAAAATAAACATTCGGCGCAGAGGTATTAATAACGCTCGCCATCGGCATACATGCATAAACAGCGGAAAAGCTCTTTCCACATTTTAAATGAAAACTGTTTGTGCGGCCGCTCCGTTTTGAACAATTACTGCTAGAGAATAATAAAATATTATATCGTTATTATTGAGTGATGGAAGCTTTTTTTCAAAATCCAATTAGAATTCTGAGTTAATACATTTTGAAAACTTTTAACACCTCTCTGTCATAATAGTCTTGAAATCCATATGAGTGAATGATTTCTGCTTCTTTTTTTTAATATTCAAGTCTTGACTTTTGGGTAATTTGGTTTTTTATTTGGAAAAAGTCAACTTTTACAGTAAATGCAAACATTATATGGATAAGGTTAACAAACAAGAGATAAGTTGACCCTGGCTTGTCATCATGGGATGGGACTGTAGTTGACAATCTGACTTTAAGAATAGGAATAATAATAAATGCCACTAATATCTATTATTCAGCTTTAGTTTTATTTGACTTTAGACTTCAATATGTGTTAAAACTTTGAAATAGTTGTCCTTGGGTTTTTAAGTTTAAAAAAATTTTTTTTAGTTTGCCAACGAAGTGTGTGTATGCAGTTTTATTTCTTTTTTAGACAGGTGTTTGGTTCGTAACGGAAGAAGTGGGTGGCGTCCTCATTATTTTGATTTTGTCGTTGCATCCTCTGCAGAAGTCTTTCTATATCAAGGTTAAACATTATGCCGTGGCCTATCAAAACTTTTTGACATTTTTAGTTTTATTTCTGTATACTAGATTTTCTTTTACCTATCAGGAGCCTATACCGTTGTAGATAGATTGATAGATTTAGGGGGTGGGTAGAGCTGGCTCAGCTCTGGGCACTGCGGTGTCTGAATGAAACCTATTGTGCCAGCCCATGTGAGGTTTCAGGGTAGTTCTCCTGCTCCTGAATTGAACCAGAAGTTAGCAATCTTCTGTGGGTGAATGAGTTTTAGTTTATCTAGGGGGATGATCTAATAGTCAAGTATTTGCTTTCTAAAGCGGAGAGTGCTGGACATTCCGTAATAATGTGCAGAAATGTTTCTTCATTTTCGAGGCATAGTCTACATATGGGTTTCGCTACCAGCCTCATTTGGTGAAGATGTTTCTTTAAAGAACAGTGGCCGGTTAGTAGTCCTGTGCAAATTTGTAGGGTTTTCCTATTGAGGTTCAGTAGGAATTTTGATGTTTTTTCAGTAAGAGTTTTGAACAGATTTGTCCAGATGAGTTACGACAAGCTTAATTATTTAATTCTTCCACTGAGATGTTCTTGGCAGTGTTTGTGAAAGTGCTTTTGTTTACACCGCAGAAGGGTTCAGTTCAGATGGGCCGCGCCGTCTTAACCTAAGATGTCTGCTTTCTCGTTACCATCATAGTCGAGATTGACATGACTGTCTCTTGGACTAGTTTGGATCTTATGACAGGTGAGCTTAACGCTTTAAGTGCAGCTTGGCTGTCTGAGAAAATGAATATTGTTTTGTTTTTCGTATTCGATGAATATATTATTCTCGGAAAATTCGTTAATGGCAAAGACTTCAGCTTGGAAAATGAACGAGTGACTACATAGAGAAATTCGTTCTGGGACAGTAGCTGAAAATGCCGGAACCTGTACTAGTTTTCATTTTTGAGCCGTCCGTATACCAGACCATATCTTGCCTTGACTTGACTTGGCTTTTTGTTCTCCCAGTCTCCCCTAGGGGAGATGACAATTAAGAAATTGAGTTTGAAGTTGTACATGGGAATAATTAGCATCCAAGCAGGTATTAATTTTTCTAGACTTTTCATTATCGACGTATGTCCTTTCGGGTATGGATGTGATTTTATGTGTTTTTATGTATGCCTAGTGTAGTCTCTTTCCTGCGGTTATTATTTACTTTAGTTTTAACACCTCGGGAAGCATCAGCGATCGAGTGAGTGACATTTTCCTTTCTCAAATCGGGCTGAATTACATAGTATCATTTGGATGTTCATCTAACGAATCAAATTCAATTGGTTCTGAGAGATTATCAAATTATAGTACATAATAGATTGCTCGAGAAGGTGCTTGGTTACGACGAATTCATATAATTCAGTCACGTATCACACGATAACGTTTCCTTTTTTTTTTTTTTGAAATCTAAAAGGGAAAGCAAAGCAATCAAAACGTGAATGGATCCCAAAAGCTGATAAGCTATGGGAGCATCGCTTGTTACACCCACTATCAAAACAGATATGGTCAGAACTAGATCCAAAAATCACAAGACATTTAGTATCCATAACCAGATTGCACGTTAGCTCCATAATCAATGTCATCACCGGACATTGTCTGATAGGAAGACTTGGCGTATCCTCTAATGACTTTGTTAGATGAGGAGGAGGAAGAGACAATCCCACACCTCCTCTGCTCATGTCCTGCAATCTCCTTTAAAAGAAAACGGCATCTAGGAAAATATTTCCTTGATGATCTAAGCGATCTGGCGACGTTTTATCAAAGTCTCCAAATGGTTTTGTTAAGTGAGGTACTCCCTCGCATTATTTCTATGGTACCACAATGGACCTAATATTGGTCTAAGTGTGTCAGTTGTTTTCCTGACAGCCATTTTAACCTAATTTACACCCACTTTATTATGTCAAACAAAACAAGCATTCATAAAAGTGGGTTTAAGACCGGAATGAGAGGTACAACTTGAGCCAAAAACCTTTGGTTTTAGACGATGTAATTAAAAATGTATTTGATGTGCTAAAACAGAAAACAGAATTTGTATCGGATGCTGATATTTCTAGATGGTTTAGAAAATACTAACCATATTAAACAGTTTG
Source organism: Melanostoma mellinum (assembly GCA_914767635.1). Taxonomy (NCBI): domain Eukaryota; kingdom Metazoa; phylum Arthropoda; class Insecta; order Diptera; family Syrphidae; genus Melanostoma; species Melanostoma mellinum. Next base: position 84,909,453 of record OU612059.1, on the reverse strand, counting down.
AAAAGCTCAACACCCCACGTACTTTCTATGTTTTGATGCTCGTCACACGATGAAGAAGAAAACATTGTCAAATCTTGTTTTTCTTTTATTTTGTTTTCTTTTAAGAAACTCAATCAAGGTTAGAGAGCCTCACTTCCTTCTTAAGCATCTGCAAAATGTATTTCTTTTTAATAAAAAGACTTTCGTGGCTTACAACCTATTGGCAAGACTAAATTTTGAGCGAAGTCTTGACTCATTTGTTTATTGACGCCATGGTTGTCATTTGAGATGATAATGAATCAAAACTGATTCAATGACTCTTTTAAATCAGAACGGTTACATCAGCTTCATGTATTTGCTTCGTTAAAGATAAAGTATTTTGGAACCTAAAGTGTTCCAACCATATTTGTCTTGCGTTTCGTGCCCTTCTATAGCTGTGCTCAAGTAGCGGTTGAATACAGTTGATTGTTGAATCTGTTTCTCCACACATCGTCTTTACGAGCAAAACCAAAGATCACTGCGAGCATTTTTCTTTAGGAACGACCAAGAATTTCTTCATCCGCTTTCGGTAAGGTTTATGCTCCAAGCAGGAATAGGATGCATAAGGTCTTGTAAAGTGTTATCTTGGGTTTTCAAGGCATGCCCTTATTTCTCAGTTGCCTCCTGAAAACAAAGTAGCCCTCTCTTAAAGAAGTAAAAAACAATTGGGAGAAATCTTTTTCGAAGATCCAAGTGATCTTAGAAATATAGATACTCATAGTCTTCATCGCTTTATAGAAAGCCAGAAGTGGTTTAAACAAGTAGAGACAATTCCTCAAACTTTTATGTGGTATCACAATGGACCCATTATATTGGTCTAAGTACGTCTTTTGTTTTCCTGACAGCCACCTTAACCTAACCTTCGAATCCCACCAGAAACATAAAATTGTTCGCCTGTCGCGAGGAATTGACAATTCCTTCGAGAGTAATAACTCTGCCAATTTCTCACTAAACCATTCGTAATAGGCAAAGAACTGTGAAAGTAGGTCCTTTGAACGCGTTACATCTTGAGGTTTCCATACCCTTGTTGTGTCTAACTTCAACAGGAATTCCATCATAAAACCATTTATCGTACCATAGCTTTACCGAGGAATATAGTAAGGCTCGTGAGCTAAAATTTTAGCGTGTTCGAAGTGAACCTAGTGATTTTTATCTGGAGGGTGGCAATACTTCGTTGGGTTGGCCCCACATAAGATAACCCGCAGCTGCAAGGGACTGTATAGACGCCCGGAATTTCCAATGGAAAGTGATCCTTTGGTGATCGAAGGTTCTATCGAGTTTTTCAATAAGAGCGCTACAAAAGTTTTTTTTTTTAAATAAAACAAAAACTGTTTTGAATATCAATGAAATTCTATATTCCCGTGAAAGTACGTTTGATGCCATTATGTATGAAACTCGATTTTTTTTTGCATGGCCACCACGGGCGCGCTTGCAGAAATTCAGACGCTGAACCCAATTTTCGACGGCTTTCAAGCATAAATTGGCCGATACTGCTGCAATTTCACATTCGATCTTCGTACGAAGTTTTTCAATCGTCGCTGGCTTGTTGGCATATACCAAAGACTTGAAGTAGCCCCACAGGAAATATTCCAACGGCGTCAAATCGCACGACCGAGGCGGCCAAGCGACTGGACCATTTCGTGAATAACACGTTCTCCAAACTTGGTTTCCAATAAATGGATTGTGTCATTCGTTGTGTGCCTTGCGGCGCCGCGCCAGCCGTCCTGTTGGAACCACATGTCCTCCAAGTCCATATCATCTAATTTGGGGCCAAAAATATTCGGTTATCATTGAACGATAGCGATCCCCATTCACAGTATAGTGCTGGTTTGATCTTGATTAGAACTTAGAAGTATGGCCCAATGACGCCGCCTGCCCATAAACCACACCAAACCGTAATTTTTTCGGGATGCAATGATGACTCATGGAGTACGTGTGGAAGTGGATTGCTGCCTGACCTATATCGCATATTTTATTTTTTGAAGAAGCCATTCAGCCAGAAATGAGCCTAATCGCTGAAGATGATTTTTGGATGAAAATCCGAATTATTCTTAAGTTGTCGCTCAGCCCAATTCACGAACATATGACGCTTCTGGTGTTCAAGCTGTTCAGTTTTTGCGACAATTTAATATTGAAATGATGTAGGTCAAGATCTTTTGTCAATATTCAGCAATATTCTCGACACTACGGACAAAGAAGTCTTCGTCTCACTGGGACGGGAAAATTTTGTACTTTGCCTGTTGATTAAAATTTTTCCACTAAACGCTGCTAGGACGATTATGCTAGGACGATTATGATGACCATAAATTGGACGCAACGCTCTTAACGTTGAGGCCACTGACTCCGAATTCCGGTAGTAAATTTAAATAATTTCGACTCGTTGTTGACTTGTACAGCTGCGGTCAAAATAATAGTAGTATAGAGCTTAAGAAACAACAAAATTGAAAAAAACTTATCCGTCAATTCTAATTTAAAAAACCAATAACGTGGTTTTCAAAGTGGGGTCTTAAGCTTTTATTTACAAAAAAAAAAAAAAACATTAGTTTAATATTACTATCCGATAGTTGCAAGTTTATTGAACAGATGTTGAAATTCAGCGGTCAAAAAAATAGTAGTGATAGGAAAATCTACCTTGAAATGTTACGAAATCGAAAAATTAGGTCAACATTTTTATTACAATATGTGGCTGAGTGTTCGTACCTTTAATTATTATTTAGTTGCATGTCCCTTGTTAGCTATAACAGCAGTACAAAGACGTTAAATAGAGTTTATCAGGTTTCCACACCTTCCTGTGCTTATCGAACTCCATGATTGCTGTAACGCTTCGCAAAGGACTGTGTTGTTGCTTCGTTTACATCTAGAAGCATATTTTTTTACAGCGCTCCATAGGTTTTCAATGGGATTAAAGTCCGAATACTGTGCGGGCCACTCCATCACATCTACTTTACTTTCCTGGAACCATTGCTTCTTGCTGAAAGACCCATTTCAGCAAGAAGCAACTTCATTTACGGTAGAATTCAACTTCAGTATACGGTAGCATTACTTCCTGCATTATCCTAACATAGATATGCTGATCCATAATGCCTTCAATTCGCTTTGTGGGTCCAACTCCGTAGAAGAAAAAACATGCCCATACCATTATGATTGTAAAGTGTGGATTATATTCGGTGTTTGGAGGTCTGCTAACATATTGACGAGATCCTTTTCCACCCCTTGAAACAATTAAAGTGTAACGCGTTTTCACTATCAACGCAATGCAAAGTGAAATAATACCAATCTGTGCAATGCTTTTACTCACACTACTATTATTTTGACCGCAACTGTATATCTTTCCATCATAAAATACAAAACCTTACTGAAGAGAAATGTCAAAAGAGCGGCAAGAAATATGGCGTCGTCTGCTGTCCCTGTCGCTCTACTTTTGTAGCGTCTCTATTGAAAAACCCTTCATATGTACACTAAATAGTTTATAAAAAGAGTGAATAGGTCTGGACTAAGAGTGTAGCGTTGTCGAAAGCCAAATTGAGTTGCAAATCACTTTGATTTGTTTTTACGATTCCAAACTTTGTGTCTTTGTATATACTATTTAGTCTGTACAGCTTGTTAACAAGAAAATCCCGGCGAGAGTATCAAACGCCGCTCTGAAGTCCACAAAGAGAACATAGAGTTTTTTATCTCTTGTGAGAAAGGACTCAGCAATACTGTTTAGTTTAGCTTAAAAAAAAAAACTATCTAAAAACTAAAACTATCCATGGTTTAAAAGGGTTTTGAGGTGTGGCGGTGAAAATTGTATAAGTGACATTTAGAAAGGAAATATCCCCCAATAGTTTACTGGATCACAACCTATCCAATATATAAGAAAGATTAGAGCTTCATTAACGTTTATAATAACTTGGTCTATCAAAATAGTCAGCTTAGGAATACGGTTATTCGTCCTGTGCTCATAAAATTCTACTGATATTTTCTCTTCACCTGCTGCTTTGCGACTTTTTAGTCCAGCTGTTGCGAGAAAAATTTCTTGTTTCGAGAGCGGTGAGTCGAGAATAGGATCATAGATGTCAAGAAATGTGTAGTTCAGGGAGTATTCTGGAGAAGAGGCATGAACTTCAGGTATTTTTCGAAGTTAGACAAAAAGGCAATCAATATTTTTGCCATCACCTACCCCCTTAAACATTAAAAGCTTGTTTGAGTGTCTGTTTGAGAGTTATTTAAAATGGTTACAAAGAACTTCCGGACTTAAAGTGACGTCTGACTTATAATACGATCTAAGTTCACAAATTCAGAGGATTTCATCGCTAAACTTAATTTCTTGGCTTCGGATTGAAAATACAATGCCAAAGTGTATCAACTTACTTGATCTGAAACACTAACTCAATTCTAAGCTGAACACTACTTTGAAATAACAGTTCCTGTTCGTTGTATTATATTATCGTATAGGAAGGTTATCCAAGATTCACTCATTAAGATTATATAACTTTTCTTATGTGTAATAGTTTCACACTGATTTTTTTTTAATCTTACGAAGGAAGTTATAATAACAGCGAGCTAAAAAGCCAAAAGATCAGGGAATAGACCGCACGATTTAAAAGCCTATTCGATATTTCATTGATTTGTTATTGCATCATTTTTGTTGGTTTTTGTTTCTGGAACATGAGCATTTGATTGATTTATCTGCAATACTTTCTTCAATTGTGCAACTCAATGAGAAAAGTGTTTGCTAATTTCCTGACATACTTATACATATGTGTTTACACGATGCCAGTGGGATAAACTTATTAAATGTACACACGTAGAGCATAAATGTAACTCATTATTACGTTTTTCAAGGAAAGTGGAAGTAAGCTAATGTACATAACTTTGATATTTCCTTTTCTGTAAGCATTCAAAATTATTATTAAAAAAAAGAATCAAGAGAGAAAAAATGTGTTGGAACATAAAAGCTGGCAATCGATCTCAGCTCTTAAATTTTAATTGGCTTTATGAGCTCTAATTCATCAATAACCCGATAAACAATTTAATTATATTGAGAAACAGAGTTTGGGCCTTAATTTGCAATTTTGGCAACAACTCAAGCGAAACGCTTTGTGATGCCTAACTGCTGCAATGTTTTTTTTTTTTTTTTTTTTAAAAATTTTTTGGTAACAATGGTCTGTGAACTGTGATAGACAATGTGCTCATATAAATTCCCAAGGCATCTTGTTATGTGTGTACATTCAAAACCAAACATTTGAAACAAGCACACAGTTATTAGAGTTAAAAGTCAAATTATTCCAGTTTTCGTTCCTTTTAGTTTTGTGCTTTTGGTGTGGTGTGTCCTCTCTAATTCCGAATTCAATTCAGCGGAAGAAAAAAATATTTGCACTCGTGTCTTCGTGGTTGTTTTTTTGTGACCACTTATGGTTAAAAAAGAAAACAATTCAATAAATTCTATTGTTCCGTTTGGTTTTGTGCTGTCGTGAAGGCTGAATTATTTAAATTAAATTTAGTGTAGAAAATTTTCCAACAAGAAAATGAGCATTCCAAGTGCGCATAGACTTAGATACAAAATTGCACTCAACAGCTTTAAACAAAGAAGCAATTTAAGAACGCAAAAGGTTAGTAGGCAACTAAAGAGCAAAATTTTTGTTTGAGTCCAATTTATTTAACGTTTGCAAAGTTTTGATCAGCTACTTTTTATGTTTGTTTCAATTCAATTAATCAAAATCGAGCTTGAGGAATATAGAATGGTTTTTAACTACCTATCAACTTTGGAGCTGTATCAATTGTAAAAAGTGATTTAAGCCACTGTGGGCTACAAGGAGAATCAAAACGTGAAATTTCTATGAAAATTGGTGCGTCCCCAAAGAATCTTTCTTAAAAGATCTAATCAGTTAAACTTGAAAGTGCAGAAAAGCAAAAATATGAACAAAAATTTAGTCCAAAGTGTGGTAAATGTGATTGAAATTAAACTAGTGTTTATGAATTAAATTCTAAGTTAACCCTCCTTTACAACCTGGGGTCCATTTGGACCTCAGAGCATGTTTGAACACTCGTAACTTTTTTGCTTTTCATTTTTTTTAAGTAGGATTTATGCTCAGTGAAAAAAATTCAATTTTTGATTAATTTCTTACGTTAAAACGACTATCAGATGTTTACTGATTTTTCTGCGATTTTTTTGTGAAAAAAAAAACCATTTATCCGATCTGGGATCCATTTGGACCCCACTAATGAAATTCTATGAAAAATCATATTTTTTCTAATAAATAATTATTTTATTTTAAAAATAACATTGTTTATGTTTAGTAAGGATCTAACTTGAAGCTGTTGGCACTTCCGGCAGACATTTTACACATATGGTTCTAGTGTGGTTAAGGCAACAACATCTGCCACATCCATCGCAGGTGGTTCTGCTTTTTTTGTCGTCTGCTCTTAGGCAAACGTGACATCTGCCCCTTTTACAAGAGAGCCTTTCGGGGACTGTTAGTAGTACTTCTTGAACTATCCCCAAAATACAGAGAGTTTCCAATCCGGTTATTCAGTTCTGACTCCTTCAGTTCTTCCGCTAGTTCGGTAAGCTTATCACTTCTGAACAAATTTTTGTTTCTTCTAGGAAAATTGAAGTGTCGGAAAATGATGACAGTTGCTAGGGCTGCTACGTTCTAGAATACAACCATCAGCCATCGATTTGTTTGACGCCTACATGAATATATCGAGACCATTTTGTCGAATACATCGACTCCACCTTTGGTGCGGTTTTATTCAAGTATCATTGCAGGTTTACTTTGATAACCGGAAGTGGCTTTCTCACTGTTATGTTGTTTTGATAGCAATACTACTTGTTTGTTTGACTTCGGAACATAACTCACCAACGCCATTTTTCCAAAATCTAAACTGTTTTTTGTTATTGAACTTTATAGGCTCATTCTGGCCATCTAGAACCTCCTTATGTTAATCAAAATGTTAATCTTCTTATCCAGCAACCTCAATGCCAAATTCACCGACGTGAAGAAATTATCAAAAGTGAGGATGCGTCCAGAATTGAAATATGATGGCATCAACGACATCCCCACAACATATCCACGACCAAGCCCTGTACTTTGGTCAGAGCTACCAGTGTAGTTAAAAAACTTCAGTGGATAGCCCGTTGAGCTTTCATTCAGCCACCAAAGCTTCAAGCCATATTTGCCAGGCTTGCTGATTTTTCATTCAGTAATTACGTAAGACAGACATCTCGAAAGGTACACTGCCAACCACTAGGATGAGGCCACAAATTTTGCGATCGATTTTCGCTTTTTATACCTGGTGGAAGTTTTGTACCCGGAAAAGTTTATTACCAGTTAATAGGTACGTATTTTCCCATTACAAATTCATAAATTTAAAGGGTTTATTCGAAACGACTGTTGGAATTTCCCAAGATCAATCAATGAGGTACTGAGAATAGGTATAAAAAGGTGCTCCACTAGGATGAGGCCACATGCAAAATTTTTAGAAAAACAAAAAAGGATGAAATGTTTACATTTTATGGTTTTATAATATTTACTAATAACGTTTTATTACATTAATAATGAGTATGTCCGCCAATTTTGGATATAACCTCTATTAGACGATTTGGAATAGAATCATACAGTATTTTTAAATAATCGTATGAAATTTGTGCCCAGGCACTACGAATAGCATCAATTAAGGTGTCCTTGTCTTCAAATTGTCTACTGCCCTCATAAACTTTACGAGATAGCCATGACCAAACGTTTTCAATAATGTTTAAGTCCGGTGAATATGGCAGCCATGACAAAAGTTACACGCCTTCTGATTGGATCCAGCTTTTGACAACCCTGCTAGTGTGGATTGGGCCATTGTCTTGTTGAAAAATCCAAGTCCGAGGTATAAAATTGTTTTTCATTTTTGGAAATGCCCGTTCCAGCAAACATTTGTAGCTATTTCCGTTCATTGTTGTAGACAAAATCTCCAATTCGATCGTGCCATAGTAGGTAATAGCTCCGCACACTATTACACCTGATGTACGGCTATGATGTCTTGCCAAAATAAGCTCATCCTTTCTAATGTCATGGAAATAGAAGTTGTTACCATCAGGACAGTCAACGTTAAACTTTTTTTCATCTGAAAAGACAACGCGTTTCCATTGACTGCTCCAAGCAACATGATGTCTTGCAAAGTTCATGCGATGCTCCTTGTGTACTGGCTTCAAAACTGGTTTCTTTTTCAGTTTCCTCCTTTGAATAGTATTACTTTTTTGTAATATTGTTCGAACCGTTGTTATGCCGGCTGAAACTCCGCTTTTGGCCCTTATCATAGTCGCTGGTAAAGTAGAATTTGAGGCAAGTCGTAGAATCGACCGATTTTCGCTTGGTGTTTGTGGCTTTTCCCGTGTGTCCTTTTTGATTTTCCCCATAGTTTAGGGGATCAGCAAGATAATTGTTTATGACTGTCCTGTGTTGCTATTTCACGGCCTGAGAGTCCTGTTTCCTTGAAAGCGTCTATTTTTGCTCTTTCTGTCGCTGTCAAAGCCTTTCCGGAACCCATGTGTGTTTCAAACTAATTAAAACGGTTATTTTTAACACTCTATTGATATTTTATACAAAAATTCGCACTTGCGCACTTCTGTACGGAAATATTCGTAGTGGCCTCATCCTAGTTGATTGCATCCAGTAATAAAAAATAGAAACAACAAAGAATTGTTACTTTAAAATTGTCAGACTAAGAGTACGCCCCCATATAATTGTCAGATTATCATCCTGGAGGACGAACACATCAAGTTGATCACTCTGTATAAAAATCTGACGCGCTCGAGTATTTCAAGGTCAAGTGTTTTTTTTTACATTTTTAAAAATCAGCCATGACTGATCGCCCCACTCAAATTGTCAGATTATTGAAATATACACTTTTTAGAGTACACTTAACATTCACTTTGAAAATCTGACACGCTCGAATAACTTTTTTTTTTTTTTTTTAACCTCTCTTTACGGCCATTTGCCCCCCGTAAATCGTCAGATTAATATATATCCGTTATCAGAAAGACAAAGCGCGTATACTCTATGAAAATCTGACGCGCTCGAGTATTTCAATTTATCTGTTTTTTTTTTACATTTTTAAAAGCTCATACACGCCCATCGCCCCACTAAAATGAAAAACTGCCATACACTTTTTTTCGTTTTAGAACGTAAACTTCACAATCCAATAAGTCCCCATGACGCTTTAGTAACTGCAAATTTAGCGGCTCGGGCTCCCCTACTATAGGAATATTATTAAAATTCACTTGCGAGCAGTGAGTTAAATATTCAAAGTATTATTCATCAATTTCTAGATTTGTATCACAAGAAGAGCCATCAAAATGGTCTGCAAAGGCATTGCAAATGTCGGGAGTGTTTTTTAAAGTTAGCTACAAAGCTCCAACAGCTGGCAAGTCAAGAGAACCACACTGCGATGAAAAGCACCGTCTCACTTAGCAGTTCTAATTCAACATAAATTTATAGGTCCTTGAAATGCTTTAATTTCACAGCCAAAAATCTAGCTCAAATATAAAGGTTAGACATCGAGGCTTCCCGAGCTTTGTTGCGCCCCTTAATGCTTTTTTTACTCCTTTATTTATAAGTTCAATTTGAAGGACTTCAATCCTCGGTTGTCTGCAGTTTGGGTATCCAAAATTTTCTATGTCGAAAAAAATGGAGTAAATCTTCACGAAATCGGAGCATCGGAGTAGATTCTATTTTTTCTTTAAAAGTGAAGCAAAATTTGTTGGAATACAAAAACAAAAATGATCAAACTTTATTCCTCGAATATCTCATTCTTGCGAGGACTTGGCAATTCTTATAATCAAAATGCTTCTTTAAGAGCTTGATATTAAACCATTTGGAATCTCTTCCATTTTTTAGTTTTTAAATTCATTTTTTTATTTTTCTTTATCTTTTATTTTATTTTATTTTATTTTATTTTATTTTATTTTCAAAAAATAACTTACAAAGTAAATTTAATAAGCTATTTATAAACTGAAGACATCAGGGCAACTTGACCATAGATGTCGTGTGAGTGGAAAAATGAAAATAAAAAGTTATTGAGTTAGAAAAAATTTTGAAAGATGAAATTATCATGAAATGATATTATATCTCTTTCCATTTGTTGTGCTGATCTAGAGCTTTCTTAATTCGTTGCATGGTGAGAGCATCAGAAGGGTTGAAGATGATCGAAAGTCTGTTTTGCATTTCTTCAATTGAGGTTATGTCCGGTATTTGCCGGGAGTTAGGACATTCCGTAAAAATGTGCCAGATTGTTAATGGTTCCTGACAATTTCCGCATTCCTGGGGTGGTTCCTTTTGAAGTAGTGGCAACTTGAGAATAAGGTTTTTCCAACTCTTTCTCGAAACAGCGTTACGCACTCTTGACGGCTTAGTTTGATGTTGTATGGCGATCGATGTTGTGAAAACTGGTGTCTTCGTAGAAAGGTTACTTTGTTTTCCAGGCCTTATCTAAGCCATCGTTTTCGTAGGCTTCCAGAGTTCTTTTTATGAGATTTGGTAGGTTTGGAAGTTCTGTTGTTAGAGGATATCGCGTAACTTCTTTAGCTACGCTGTCTGCAGTTTCGTTCCTTTTAATACCCACATGTCCTGGAATCCGCATGCAACCGTTATATGCTTGTTGTTGTAGAGGATACTTCGCATACATTCAAATGTGAAGCAGTGGTTATTATTGTTTTTTAATCCAATCAAGGCGTTAAGGCTGTCGGTCAGTATAAGTGTATTTACATGTTTTGATTGTGCCAGAGTAAGGGCTTTAAGTAAAGCTGTAATTTCAGCCAAGGAACTTCCTGTTGCATCTGGTAATAAACCATGAAAGCTGTGAATTGTTTCGTTGCCTTCCAGTTCTACAATGGCATAAGATGAAATGTTATCTTTGAATGAGCCATCTGTGTATAGTGTTCTTGTTGGGTGGATGTTTTCGAGAAGTTCTTGAAAAAGTTTTTGATAAATACCATTGCTTGTATTTTCTTTTTTAAAGCTGGAAAGACTAACATTTATGGACAAAAGATGTCTTCTCCATGGTGGTGGTAGTATGATATCCATTGTGGTAGTAGATGGGAAGAAGCCGTGGTACGAAGCTTAGGCTAAGATCTGACTCAAAGATGATAATGAGCCTTTTCTATTCGCCTTAGTCCTGTTAGTTAGGTCAATCAAAGCAGGATTTAGGGGATAATTGCTGTCAGAGATAGCTTTGCTGATTAGATTACCTGCTCTTTTTTTGCCTAGTTAAGGCCTCCAGTCGCAGTTCTGTAGCATTCGTTGATGACCGCATCTAAGCTTTGTAAATTCTTTTTCGAAGTCCACATGTAGCTTGTGAGACCATGTTGAAGGGTACCTTCAACTAGGGTCTTAGTTATTTTTAAGGCTGTATCTAGGTGGGGTCCTTTTCGTTTAGAGCATATTAATCTCAGCGCATTGTTACGATTTTTTAATTTTTTGTTAGTATTCTTTACATGAAGATCCCATTTAAGATTCCTCGTTAAGGTAATTCCGAGAACTCTCATTTGTTTTTTGAGTGTGACCTCAGCGTTACGGAGTGTGAGCGTAGGTGGGAAACATTCCTTTTTGTGACACAAATGGAGAGCTTCAGTTTTACAAGGCAGGATAGGCTCCAGTTTTCTGTGTCCAAGCAAAAATTTGTGAATCAGCTGACTTATAACTACTTATATGCTAACAAATATGTTTAAACTTGCTTATAAAGGGTCCGCGAAATAACTTTTTTTTCTTGAAAATGCTATAAAAAAACACTGAATATTTTTTCAAATTTCTTTTTTTATTTGAAAGTACAATCTTTCCGGTAATTTATGAAAAATAATTTCATTCAAATGGCTGCCTCGGCTGGCCATGCAGTAGCCTACACGTTCGGTCCAATTTTTAAGCACATTATCGGTTGTGTGCAGCTGTATTTCACCAATGGCTTCACGAATGTTGCCCTTTAAAGCGTCAATTGTCTCTGGCTTGTCGGCGTAACACTTATCTTTTAAGGCACCCCACAAATAATAGTCCAACGGTGTCAAATCGCAGCTTCGAGGTGCCAAACGACATCAGCTCTCCGGCTGATACTGCGATCTTCAAAAACAGGGTGCAAAATATCGAGTGTATCTTAGGCTGTGTGGCACGTAGCGCCGTCCTCCTGTTGAAACCAAATGTTGCTAATATCTTCCTCTTCAATTTTTGTGAACAAAAATTAGTTCAACATGGCCCGAAAACGATCGCCATTTACTGTACCGGCCACTCCTTGCTCATTTTCGAAGAAAAATGGACCAATTATGCCACTGGACCAAAATCCGCACCAAACAGTGACTCGTTTTGGGTGTATCGGCTTTTCAATGTATGCGTGCGGGTTTTCTATGCCCCAAATGCGACAATTTTGCTTGTTTACATATCCGCCAAGATCAAAATGAGCTTTATCTGAAAAGATGATTTTTTTGGCAAAATCGGCATCTTCTCTAAGTCAATCGCAGGCCCACTTAGCGAAGCGAAATCGCATTGGATGGTCAGATGGCTTCAACTCTTGAACCAATTGGACTTTGTAATGCGTCATACCAAGGTCTTTATGCAAAATTCACAACACAACCACAACCATATTCGTTCAGCGAAAGGATACAACTAATTATCTGTCAAATCAGACATGAGCTAAGCGTGTTACCAAGTTACCATTCACGAAATGTGCTCTAGTTAAAAAAAAAAAAAAAAAAACCTTAAATGGCGGACCCTTTATAATAATAACTTAATTAACTTACTGACTCTAGGCAGGTACTCTAAATTACTCAATATCCCTCCCATTCCTCTCTAATTTATTTATATTATTATTTATAATATATACTTGACTTTCTGTCTGAAATGCTCAATCGACCTGACGTCCACGCCCAAACATATGCCGATGTCAGCCTGTTGGACTCAGCCATCTAGTTGTTTGATAGCTAGTGTGCTAGAACCGATTTTTATCCTCTCAAGACCGAGGTTGTTCTCGTCATGAGAAAATTGACACATTTTTTATTTTCATTTAAAAAAGTTATTCTTGCTAAGAACCTTTTTCGTCTGAACATATCGAGTTGAAAACAGCTAAGGCACTGTCAGTCTTCTATCAATGCTTATTAGGATTTCAAAATACAAGGGATCTGTCACTAAAAAGGGTCTTTTTGATTTATACGGCTCGTATAAGACCAGTTATTTGCTATGCGTCAGTTGTTTGTTTGAACTAGCTCAATTGTATTGCTTCGCTTACCAGATTTTTAAAATTTTTCTCTTAACATCAACAGCTCTTGGTTAAAAGCAAAAATAGTAACAACAATTTTTTTGCTATTGTTCTAATCATAAAAATATCTTCACTGTACTGCGGCCTTTCTCAGCATTTCGGAGTGCTGTTCTACTGAATTTTCTTTCCTTGGATACTTATGTCACGGGACCATTTAAAGACCATTTTTCTTTAAAAAAGAATTGGTCTCTGGCACAATTCGCACTGTAGCCTTGAGAATCTTGCGCGTGGCATATCTTTCATGTGTAGTGGTTATGCCGCCGGATACGATGATCCCAAGGCTTATAACGGAAAAAATATACGGTAAGCTTTCCGTTTGCCTACTAGTTCACTCTTCACTCTATAATCTGAACCAGAAAAGAATTGTTTTCGGATTTTCACCCATGATGGTTCTGCCTTAGTGGAGAGCGATGACATAACACTTCACGCCTCATTAAGCACAAACGCGCCCGTCTTAGCAGAGACTTCTGCTATCCAAATGGCTATGATACGTTACCAAGAATGACTAAATGGGGAAATGTATTTGTATCTAATGTGACAACCAAACCGATCGACAAAACGATATCATCTGGTATGGTCCTCAGTGAGGACTTTCTTCCATCAACGATTGAATATGTCAAGAGCTAATGCATCACCTTTGAATGCAGACCGACTAAGGCGACTTATTGTAGTTGCAATGAGCTACGATATTCGGCGTGACGGATTTCAAAAAGTGGACATGAATTTTCCGATGACGCCAAAGACAACGCGTTCGCCAATAGCTTTTACCGTCTAATTGCATAGCTTCTATTAGTAAAAGAGATCTTGCAGCAGTCTTTTGAAGTCTAAGTAGGTAGTGGATGTTTTTCGCTTTCAAGAGTTGTACCTCATCATCTCATTTGAATTTGGCTTAGAACCAGAAAAATCATTCAAGATGTTTGGGAATGAATCAGAAGACTTTTTTTTTTTTTTGTACAAATTCAAAACTTATCTCTCTCAAATAACGTCCACCATTTTGTCAATCGATTAAATAGTAAACACCTCAGATTTCGTCATTTTTACTGATCCAGCTATCGAATTATGAAGTTTACGATTTTCTATAATAACAAAAACTGATTCTCGGAAGGTCTACCTCGAGAAACACCATTTGTGTATGGAGTAGTAGTAGCTTACAAAAATTCTTACCTCGAAATTATCCTCTTATCGTCTACAAAGTTTTATATAAATCCGGACCTTCAGCATGAAATTCAGATTGAAAAGGCGCCCCATGTCCACTATCGTTCGTTTGACCACTTGGCTCGAACGATAATAATTATCATCAAAGTACACAAATTTATCAAATATAAAGCGTTCTTTGTGCCAACATTTTAGCATAGTGCGATTAGCCCACTTAATCAAAGTTGGCACTCATGTATCCAAAATAATATTCAAGTGGAAATGGCATTGGACTTTATTTTGTTTTATGTATTCTTTTTCTTCTTCTCTTTTTGAATTTAATGTGACATAACATGGAATTTCTGTGCAATGTGAATGGGATTAAGCTCAAGTATACCTACTCACCGAATTTCAACGCAAAAACAAAAATTGAACAATATTTTTATTTATAAACTCGCGGGGATACAGTCACCTACTTTTGTTCCATTGCCACCATTTTGGCACACCTTCAGCATTCAGTCAAACTTTTAACAACTACCCAAGTCGCCTAGTCACATAGTTTTCAATTTCCGAAGGAATTCATATGCGTTCGCATCATGCGCGCAGGTCACAAGAAATTCTCCGAGAGCAGACAGAACAATTTTGATGAGGATTTCAAAAGAAAAAAATCTAAAATTAAACATCACACGCGTTTCATCGGTGGTGGGGTTTCTTTTTCTTTGACTGACAACTTTTGAAAACACATATTTTCAAATTTAAAATTTTAAAGCTAAACCAACCGCACCCTGACAGAAAATTTTGTATCAATTAACCTCCATTCCGTGTGTTTTCTTCTTCTCAATGTCGACAATGATGTTAAAATATTTAATTATACATTTTTCTAAAAAAAAAAAAAAAAATATTTCGAGTGTAATGAGTCATTGAAAACAAGAAAAGAAAAAAAAACACCCTCTCCCACTGCATGCGCTATTTACTTGTTTACTACAAGAAGGCCTCCAGTCTCTTCTATTGCAAGACTAATGACTTTTCGAAAAAGAAAGTACAAAATAAAAAATACAAAATACAAAAAAAAATAGGTACATCTCGAAAATCTAGACTAAGATACGATAGAACAAACTCAAAGCGTCAAATTACATTCGCCCCAAAAATGGCGACTCATTTAGCTTTGCAGAGAGGGTAGACAAAATGATCACCCATACGATCACAGCAAATACATTGTAGTGTGTATCGGAGAGTTAGATAAATGGTACGGTGCTATTTTGAAAGAAATTACAAATGGTTTGCGCATGCGCACAAAAAATGTCTGTTGTTTTTTCTCCTCATTTGTTTTTCCCTCTGTCGATGAATCTCAATTTAATTTCGATTTCGCCGACACTTTGTGGTCTATTTTTTGATTTTGCTATTTGTGCAGGATCGGTGGTATAAGGTATAGGTACTCAGACGGACGGACGGGACGGTCGGACGACAGATGTGATGGTAGTTTGGTGGGTTTTATTATTATTTTGCTGTAGGGAAATCATGCTAAAAATAGAAAGGATAAATAAATTTGCTGTGTAGGTTTACTTGGTATTTAGAGCATAATTATTCAGACTTTAAAAAAAAAAAACCGTATGAAGGTCCATATTGGAAACCGACCGTGGGAATTTATTAATCTTTGATCATATTGCAGCGGGTGTGGCACTTTAGTTGATGTTCAAGACATAAGAGCAGAAAGTGTTTGACTTTGTAGTTTGGAACTACTAGAATCGCATTTTCTGTCAGTTTTTTCCTAGAAACTGTGAAAGGAAAGATGCTATTCCATCTCTGAATATATTCAAACGCTTTACGCAGCTGTAAGTTGTATTCAGTTTTTCTATGGGTCACAAAAACATCCTTGGCTCCAATTTTTTCATTTTAGCTTTTTTTCTGCTTTTTTGATGCTTTCTTAAAAACTATAATTTCACCTTATGTTGCTCATTCTCACCATACTAAAGGGTTTTTCAACAGGGACGCTTCAAAAGTAGAGCGACAGGAACAGCAAACGAGTAGCAAACCGTAGTGTCGAGAATATTGCTACTGCTGATGCTTCTGTTGCAACGCGTCGTTCTCATGCGTTGGACATCTCTGTGACGTCGTTGTGTTGCGAAAAGATCTTGGCCTACATCGTAACAAGATTAAATTGACACAAGAACTGAAGCCGCTTGACCACCAGAAGCGTCGTATGTTCGTGAATTGGGCTGAGCAACAATCTGAAAATGATTCGGATTTTCATCGATCATCTTTAGCAATGAGGCTCATTTCTGGCTGAATGGCTTCGTCAGCGTCTGAACTTCTGCAAACGTGCCCGTGGTGGCCATGCAAAAGAAATCGAGTATGGCATCGAACGTACTTTCACAGGATTAAAGGATTTCATTGATATCCAAAACCGTTTTTCTTTTATTTAAAAAAAAAACTTTTGTAGCGCTCTTATTAAAATAAATAAATTGGGTGGCGCAACAGAGCGAGGAGCCCCTGGGCCTAGCGCATTTCTCACAACCATGCCTTGTGAGGGAACAACAACAACAATTTTTCGCCGGTTCCGAACCGCTAATTGAGAATGCGCTTTTCATGGCAATGATTTTATTAACGGAGGATTTGCCAATTCCTCGCGAAAGGCGATACCCGTGGAAAAACATTTTTGCATTTTGCCTCTGCTGGGATTCGAACCTCTGGGTTAGCAGGTGGACATGCTAACCATTACGCCACGGGTACCACGCGCTCTTATTAAAAACCCCAAAAAAAAAATCGAAAAAAGCGACGAATCCCAACTGTAGAGTAATTCCTCTCTGACGGAGGTTCATTTTAGCCATTGTTTTTTAGTTTTTACACAAAGACAATTTTTCCGCATTTGAAAAACTATGTGTGCCCGTGACTTCGTTTGCGTTAGCTTCAAATTTTGTTTCTTTCAGCTTCAGCAACCAAAAATGGACCTTATTTTGGAATCAGTGGGGTTTTGCCCGTTTTCTGATCAAAACATGCAGACTTTTTTTTTTTGAGAAATGCTAATCCCAAGTGTACATAGCTTGAATACCTGAAATCTATGATCGAGTGAGGTTGGATGAAGAGGCAAGAAAACTCCGCCATCTTCTGTGATAGGAAAATACCCCTAAGCTAAAGGTAATACTACAAGCGACTCACTAGTAAAAATGAAGCAGATAAGTGGAAGACCTGTGATCTCTTCGAAATCACGAAGGACGAAGCTCGTAACGCCGAGGAAAAGGCAATGAGAAGATGAAGAATAGCCACTAAGACTGTGACGAAGCGTCACAGTTTCCTTTCCCTACTTCATTTTAAAACCCCTCACCAAAACATTCCAGTATTTTTATTATCATTGTAATCACCTCCCTCATAATTTAATCGCGCAAAGTAAATGCCTACTTGCTTTTCATATTTGGCTATGAAGGCCAAACATTGCTTACTTCCCTTTTGCACGCCGCACATGCACACCAAATATACCAGTCTAGTGTCTTCAACACTTCAAGTGCATTGATTACGCACATATCTCAATGGGAAATACATTGGCGATACTTTACTCATCCACTGCCAGTTTTCATTCAAATTTGTCACTGACCGGTTACAACTCACATTCTGTTTTGGTAATGAAGTTGATGAGTAGAGGAAAAAAGAGAAAAAGAATTCTAGGATTCTAATCGTTGAGGCATGTTTCAGCCAGGTAATTAGAATTTTCCTGTCTTTTCACTTTTTCTCACTCTCCGTAAAGTAAATCTGATCGTTGGGGCTTGTATGTTGATCAGGGCGGTTGAATTCTCCTTAATTCGCCTTTTAGACACTGCGTCGCTGTAAAGCCCGTACAGGAAATTTAATCGTTGGGTCTTTTTTCAGCCGGGCGTTGCGTCTCCGTGAAGGAAATTTAATGGCCTTGTTTCAGCTGGGCGTTTGGATTCTCCTTATTTTTAGACACTGCGTGCTCGTGCTGCATCGCTGTAAAGTCCGTACAGGAAATTTAATCGTTGGGGCTTTTTTTCAGCCGGGCGTTTAGATTTTCCTTGTTTAGGCATTGCGTCTCCATGAAGGTAGTTTAATCATGGTAACGTAGTTACCGAAGCCGTCGGCAGAGTGTTCTGCCCCCAGTTAACGCAGGCACTTTCTACGAAGTCCGCCGCCGCCGAAAAATTGCTCTGCCTCTTACTCAACATTCATTGCAGTCACTTTCTACGTCTAAGCCTAACGCAGATCCAAGTTGAAGTTCACCGCCACCGACAGAAGACGCAGCTGCCTGCTGTTTACAACCGCATACCAAGAGGAACTACCGTCATTAAACCGCAGAAGGTCGTTACCAGCCGTAACGTAAACCTGCACCAGCCACCGAAAATATCAGTAAATTATTAAACTTGTTTTCGTTGATACTTGATATGTAAATTGTTAAATTGTAAAACAGAAAAATCCTGAGGAAAATATTGGAGAGAAATAAATTAAGTGCTAATTAAAATTTAACCTGCTGTTCTGCATATCATTTTGAGAAGATGGACCGCCGTTACCCAAGTCTTACGAAGCTTCCTTGGGTAGAACATGGACACCCTGAGTTACAGCCTTTGCAAAAGAAGCATCGCAAGACTTTATAAGAAAATTTAAGGTTCAGTTTCGCCTTTTTTGTGGAAACGATACACATTATGGGCGCGGCGTTTTATTCATTCAAAATTTTGCGAATTAGTAAGTTTATGCTTCATACCATAAGCCATCTCCGTCTGATTTGAAGGCCTCAGCAGGTAGGCCCTTAGCTTGTAGGACGTAAGCAAGAACAACACCCGACGGAAAATGTGTTGAGATCTTCGCCGAGTTTAACGAATTAACTCAACTTGTTGATGAGCCCACTCGGGTTCCAGATATTGAAGGCCATGCGGCCAACACTCTTGACTTATTTCTCACTTCTCATCCCGAAAAATACAGGGTTGTAGTATCATCTCCTTTAGGCAAATCGGACCATTGTGTCATATCGGTAGATTTTTCGTTTTCCGTCACTGTAAAAAAAGATAAAGTCCCTCAAAGAACTGTGTGGCAATACGAGAAAGCCAATTGGGACGGCCTAAATAATTTCTTTCGAAATTTTAATTGGTCATTGTGCTTTCTCGACGGAAACGTTGATGCATCAGCTGATATGATATCTAACGTAATTCTCAACGGCATGAGAAATTTTGTTCCTCATAGAACAAAAAGTATCATCCCCAAAGAGAATTCGTGGTTTGATTCAAGCTGTAAAGAGGCGATTCGGGATAGAGAAAGTAGTTTTCGAAAATTCAAAGACAACCCTACTGTAGAAAACCGAAATTTGTTCAAACGGGCCAGAAATAGCTGTAATGCTCAGATACAAAGGGCTAAGTTTTTACATGACCAAAAAGTAAGGCAAAAAATACTATTGTGTCCAAAAGGAAGTAAAAACTTTTGGTCTTTTGTGAAGAACATTAAGAACTCGACCACGTCATCGGTCCCAACGCTCGTCTTCAATGACTCTCCGTATGTCAGCTCCATCGACAAAGCCAATTTGCTGGCAGCTCAATTTGCTGCCAACTCGACACTTCCTCATAGCATAGTGGCTCCACCTGAGCTCGAAGCTGCAAATTCTTTGATGAAGCAGATATTTTTTCGAACTCGCTCGGTTGCGAGAGTCCTTAAAGATCTCAACATACATAAATCCGCTGGTCCAGATGGTATCCCCGCCGTTATTCTGAAGAGGTGTTCTTCTACGCTGGCAAAACCACTGCGAAAACTTTTCCATCTTTCCTATTCTGCTGGGATTTTTCCGAGCAGATGGAAAACTGCATTTGTCCAGCCTGTCCCTAAAAAAGGCGAATCTTCCTCCCCTTCCAATTACCGTCCAATTGCACTAACGTCCCTTCTTTCCAAGGTCATGGAAACGTTGATAAACCGCCAACTTATGAAATATCTTGAAGAACGAAAGCTTCTTAATGACCGTCAGTACGGCTTTCGTAGCAAACGGTCCACTGGTGATTTGATGGCTTATCTCACTGAAAAGTGGAACCAATCTTTACATTGTTTTGGAGAAAGTAAGATTATTGCGCTTGATATTTCTAAAGCATTTGATAGAGTTTGGCATCAGGCTCTTTTATCGAAAATGCGTGCTTTTGGTATCGATGAGTCTCTTCTTCGTTGGATTAGAAACTACCTTTCCGACCGTTCAATACAAGTTGTGTTGGATGGTTTCAAGTCTGATACCCACTTCATAAATGCTGGTGTGCCCCAGGGCTCCGTTTTGTCTCCGACTCTCTTCCTCATTTTCATTAATGATCTCTTGTCTGAAACTTCTAATCCACTAAACTGTTTTGCTGACGACTCGACCCTCAGCTTTTCATATTCGTTTCCAAATTCACGTCCCTGCTCTTCGGATGTGGAACTGGAACGGTTGCGTATGATAAGCTCATTGAATTCTGACCTTGACAGCATTGTTGCATGGGGTATTATGAACCGAGTCGAATTCAATGCTTCGAAAACTCAATGCTGTCTCTTGTCGTTGAAGCTTAACATTCCCCCATTGCCATTATCCATGAATGGTACCTGCATCGAAGAAACCGAAAAGCTGTCAGTACTTGGTATGTGTGTAAACGATGATCTTCGTTGGAATGACCACATATTTGAAGTCGCCAAAAACGCTGCTAAATGCTTAGGTTTTTTGAGACGATGCAGGAAGTTCTTCACCCCTTCTGATCTGGCTACAATTTATAAGGCCTTCATCCGCCCAAAACTGGAGTATAATTCTCATATCTGGTCAGGTGCTTCTCAAACATCTTTGCACCTGCTTGATAGGGTACAAAATAGAGCGTTAAAATTGATAGGTGATAGTTCAATCGTAGAATCGATTGATTCTCTTGAACATCGTCGAAGCGTTACCTGTCTCACTCTGTTTTATCGCTTTTTTCACAAGCAGTGCTCTAGTGAAGTAGCCAGTTGCATTCCTCCCCTGAAACAATTTAGCCGCAACACTCGCCTCGCTAGGAATGCTCATCAGTTCCACCTTGAGCCCAACTTCGGGCGTACAGTCAAGTATAGAGATTCTTATTTTAGTCGCACCACCCGAATGTGGAATGCTTTACCTGGCTCTGTGTTTCCCCTTCATTATGATTCACAAAAATTCAAAAGCAACGTGCATCGGTGTCTCCTATTAAACCCTCTCCTACTTTCCTAAATGCTCGCACTGTGTTTATAACATTATAAGGGTATTCATAACCCCTTGATGTGCGCGCTAATTATAAAAAAAAAAAAAAAAAAAAAAAAAAAAAAATGCATCAGTACGTTGTTTACGCTTGATGATATTAAAATTGATATAAAATTGTAAGTCTCAAACGATCTTCAAAAATGAAAAATAAACTATAGCAACATCAATAAATATAAGCTTGTTATTTCCATAAGTAGGCATACGAGTAATGTAAGAAAAAACAGTTCCAACAGCAACAACTTTTTTTTATGTTTTAATGACACTCAAAGTATGTCTTCATATTTATTCATGTTTATGGAGTGCTTGCCTTGGTTTTATCAATTTCCTCGATTTATTTACTTTTTTTTTGATCTGGGGTCGGGTTTTTCTGATTTTTTTTAATCTGCTGCTTTCGTCACCACATTAAACTACTTTTTTGTTTGTTTTTTTTCCTTCTCATTTCAATGTGAAACGGTAAATAAAAAACTCGATTTCGCGCATAACTAAATGCGAAATAAGAAAAGCCGGTAAAGCGACCTCAACATGTCCACCATTGAAGTGGTCTCAAGTGCTCAACTGCACTTTTCCTGTATCAACTACGAAGCTGCACATCGATACGATGAATTAAAATAGTTTCTTCTTTTAATACTTGTTTTTCGTTTTATTATTTTCTTTTTTTACTCATTTGCTGTTACAGTCACATGCGCAGTTAGCAATCTGAAATACTTTGGTTGCGGATGCACCACAGGATCGGATCGTTCGCATGAAAATGTTATTCGTTAATTGGTTGCTAGTTTTATATGGAATATAAAAATTAAATCATGATCTAGCTTTTGAATCGTCAACATGACGATTACGAATAAAAAAAAACACAACTTTCTTAGAAAGTAAAATTATGTATGTTTCCAGGACAACATAGTGTTCCGTTTAGAAATGATTGGACACATGAGATTTCAAAAAGTAAGGGATCTTCATTGTCTACGCTTAAGACTCTCAGAGTTTCTCAAATCCTGTATTGTTCAGTTAGGACACTTACTATTGCTCTACATTCACATTATGCATCACGTATCAAATTAAAGCTTAGCTTTGTGAAATCCGGGAGTTCGTCTCAGTACAACTTTCTTCCTTCGATTTTTTGATATCATTCTTAAGCTTATCAGTGTCTCGGTAACCTTTTTCATTTATTTTTGCTAGTTCATTTTCCTGTTCGTTTTGAGAAAGATAAACTTTTTGATTATTTATATTCGATTGGAAGCAAATGTATAGAAGTTTGGGTTAGGTAAGAATAAGAAAGTAGGATTTAGGAAGCGGAAATACTAACTATAGGTGCGTCCACACTATGCCGACCGACATACGGATCCATTTCATTCGCTCCGAATTCGGATGGGGTTTCGGTAAGGTGGATGGCCGATCACGTCCACACTTAATCGGCATGTGCTGATTGATGCCGCTCATACTGGCATACTGTGGACGCACATAAAAACATAAACAGCAAGGAAAATGGCAAGTAAAGAAAACAGAAAGATCTAGAAGAAGGGAGGAAGTAGAGAAGGAAAACGAACCTTGTAACGAAGTTACAAATGTACACCCTATCGCCAGCCAATACACATACCGATGTTGTCACATGATATTTTTCACTCACGCCATAGAGCTCACACGCACTAGTTGTAGATAACTTTATAAGGCACCCTGAAAAATACGAGAACACGGAAGTCAGCCCGTGTAGAAAAGTATACCAATCTGGAGTACAGGCTACTTCCACTAGAGGAAAACCAGGGGTACGTAGTGTGCCCAGAGATTCCCAATTTTAAGCAAGGTCTCCTTGGAGTACCTAGCCCAAATCCCCCACTAGCCTCTTATAGACTTTTGGGGTTTTGTCTTGCCGGCTATTAAGCCGTTGATGCCAAATCCGCAGTAGAAAGGGTAAAAAAGGAATGTACAGTGAGGAGAGCAGAGAACTGCACCTCACTTCGGAACAAAACACATATCGTGCCAGATATGTGAAACGGGATTCCCCATTCAGCCTTGCCGCATTAGCCCCCGCTTACATCCACCCTGAAAATATTTCCAACACGCCATTTTGAGTTAATTAAACAAGAGGATTTTCCAAAAAGTTTGCCGTGATGTACTTATTCACCAAACAAAATTAAAAAATATTTTTTATTTATAAAATTTTTATTTACAGGTAGGTACAGAACTTGCTTCATAAAAAAACTTGCTATCTGTGACCCAAAAGAACATAAAGTCTTACAATATTCGGCGCCTTTTCGCTACCACCACATCAGTAACAACAAAACAAAAACCTTGGGCTTGTTTTTAGTTTATAATCAACGTTTAACGTACCAAACTGACACGTTTGTCGCTTTCTATGACACATTCCTTCAAAAAACTTACTAAATGACAAACAAATAATTTCCTTGGACAAAGCTTACTTGTGAATAAATTACTTGAAGCATACACTCAGCAACTTTCCACTTGAATGAACAAGGATAGGACTTAAGCTACACGAGTTCAAAGGCATATCTAATTCAAACAAATAAACAGCCAAGAATGTTGTTGTTAGTAAGGAAGCATAGGATTTCTTCAAACTGACGTAAAACGCATACATAGTTTGTGATCAATGATTTTCACCTGGCACCAAAAACAAAAGCGATGAATCATTTCAAAAAATGCAAACCTCAACATCGAATGTTAGCCAAGTGAATCAACTTTTACTTGACATTCGAATGAAGTGCCAAAAAAAGTGAACTCAATTTAAAAGTTCATTATCCATATTGCGAAGCAATGAAGAAAATATTTGTTTTGTACACACTCTGAAAAACAATTAAGAAAAATAAAAAAAATAAAAAAAACACCAACTGACTCAATGTCCTCCTTACATGTTTGCATGCATCACAAAAACTCTTTCAAAAAATATTTACCTCTGCTATACTTAGAGTGGAATTTTATAATCAAGTTCCGCAAAGAGCAAATAATGGTTTTTAGATATCTAGACTCATTGGGTCGCGCCTGTTGCCTTTCGAGATGGATTTTTATTTTTGTTTGAATGATAAATAAGAAAGGTGGCTTCGCCCACGAGTTGTTCAAACTTGGTTGGGTTTTTTTGAATTTATTTGCAAATTTTGATTATTCGCTACTTGTATAGTGTTTGTATATCCGTGTTGTCGAGTCTTTCCTTCGGCTGCGATCACAGAAGATGTAGAAGTTTTCCCGTTGCCTTATTCAATCGATGCTTACACAGAAATTGACATCTGCAATCGTAAATTATCAGCTCAGCAATGCAATTGACCACTTCACACAAAAACAAGTCAATTTTGAGCCAAAATGCTCAGTACTCATTTGTTTTTGTGCTAAGTCGTAAAGTACACTGCTGAGCAGATTATAGAATTTCTGAGTTAGGACAAAAACGCACCTAACATTATTCAAACCCTTCATAATTGGTTTCGTTTGGATCAAAAATCTAGCATCACCAATATTGGCGTCTTTTTTTCGTATAACAACACGAAACGAGCTTTTCCTCCATTTATAGACAGCCTGTCATCTCTCTTAAGCTGGGCTATTTTTTGCCTCGGCTTTTTTAGCTTCAGTGCTCGATTGCGTGGTAAATATATGCTTAAGGGGTCTACCCTCTTTAGAATTTTCAAATAATGGACTTTTTTCTTGCCATTATAGGTACCTACTATAGGGCAAGTTTTGCAATCGTGCAGAAAAAAAAATTTGAAATAACAGTTAAACATGACATAACGATGATAGAGAATACGAATTAAGTGGGTCCTGCAATTCTCTCTGTCTGCCTGTATATAGATCTACAGCCTATGCCACTGGACCGATTTTTTTCTTCAAATTTTGCAGCTAGACACTAGACACTAGTGGGGCAGCTTACAGGGGGATTTTTGGAATTGAGTCTCTAGGTCTTGAAATATCGGTACCTGCCATACAACCGATGCGATATAATAATACTTGTTTTTCTCGAAAACGGCTCCAACGATTTCGATAATATTTTGTGTGAAGGATTAATTTTAGATTGTCTTTCTTATGATGTAAAATATTTGTAGGGAAAAAGTCTAAAAACGGTACCTCCCTAGTACCGTTTTTTTTTTTTTTTCAAAACCGAGTTTCTCGTTAATCGTGTACACGATTTGCATGAGATTTTGTAATTTAAAAGTCCTCAGTAATTTAAGAAAGACTGCTTAAAAATATTTGAAACATTTTGGTTTTTGAAATTTTTATAAATTTTTTGAAATAACTTCAAAATTGATTCTTTGATTTTTTAAAATCTTTTGTCTAAGCAACTTCTGGCAATATCTTAAAATTTGCATACTTGAATTTTCAAAAACTCGTTTTTAAAAAAATTCAAAAAAAACTGTTCTTTTTTTTAAACTGGTCCACCGATTTTGATTAAATTTTCAGTTCGTGCGACCGTGTCAACACGTGTAAAAGAAATGCATTTAAAACTTTAAATTCGTTTTTCTCGAAACACGACTTTTCAAAACGGCACGCAGCTTAACTCCAACAGTTTTCGTTCTTTTCATTCGAATTTTTTACAATATCTTGAAAATAAGATTTTTAAGAGAAATACTTATGGGATTTTTGATAAGTTAATTTAATCATTATTTATTAGCAGATGATAATCCTTTTTTCTGTTGAAAACTTACCGTTTTAATTCAATTGCTCACCAGTCACAAAAATCAATATTTTTAAAATCTCCTACGTATTTCTCAGCTATAAACATGTACAATAAGAGTTTTTTTTTTATATTTATATAGTTCCAAATTTGCGGCAGCTACACTGCTTGCCGCTCCTCAAATTCTAAGTGCCTCTCGAAAATGGCTGTGTTAACGTCATTTTTGAAAATTTTCTTATAGTAATTTTCTATTTTGTTATTTAAATAATACACTAAATAACTTCCTCCAATGTTATAACTTTACTACCTTTCCTTCCACCCAAAAAAAATTACAAAAAACACGTTTTTTATAGGTTGTTACAGTGGTGTTACCCCTTAAACGTTTTTCTAAAAATTTACTTCCATTGTGAAATAACGTTTTTCTCCGGCTAGTTGATAAAATGTTCGGAACTACTCAACCGATCCTTACCAAATTTCAACCACATGTTCTCTAGGAGAATAGCTATAGCGCATATGATACAATTTTTAATATTTTGAGCATAACTTTCTTTTTTTGCATAAAACCATAAAAAAGACGTATTTTTTGTAGTTCTTGGACAAATGGCTGCTGTCGTTTCTTGAAATATCAAAGATCGTATAAACTGCGCTTTAGCTATAGTTCTAAATGACATGCAGTTGGTAAGGTTCAGATTATCCATTGCAGATATTTCATCTACAGCGCACATCCATTTTTTTTTTTTTTTTGAGGACAAGATATCTAATTTTTTTAATTATTTTACTGCATAAAATAAATATGAAAAAAACTTTCTTGTGCTTTTAGAGTGTATTTTTCAGGTTTAAAAGTTTTTATATTCATATTTATGAATTACACCGGAAAAAAACTCGCGAAAAGCCTTTTTTGCCGTTCCAAAGAGGATAGAAACCTTAATAAGTTTTATCTTTTTAACGCCTCTTTTGTTTGTAATGTTGGTAGTGCCCCATAGCAGTGATATGCTTCTTTTTGAGTAGGTTCGCAGTAGGCAGTTCTAGCAACTCTGTGCTGCTATTCTCATTTTATTTGCAACTTTAACATATTGAATTTTAGAAAAGTAAACGAAATGAACTGCTCTCCTTTTCTAGATTTTTTTATAACATATTTTGAATAAATGTTTTTTCACGGTAGATACAAAACATTGATTTGCTTTTCTTAAAGATATATGCAGGGTTTTTTGCATAAGATGCGACAAATGTTCACGTCAAGGTTTGGTCAAGAAAAGAAAAAATTGTATGGTCAGGGGTCTATCTCCCTTCGTTTGAGCGGTAGGGCTGTTTTATAAAAAAAAATACTTTATTTCCTGAAAAATTATTAAAAAAGCTGTCTGAATTTTCACAAATAAAGCACGTTGAAGCTTGATTTCAAAGCAGTTCGCCGGGTTGTTTAAAAAAAATAGTGCGTGGAGTGTCTTAACCCGGAAGAAGTGAAACTTCACGACAAAAACTAGGTATTAAATATATTTTCTATTATTTCATTTTAGGAGAAAAGAAATCGCAACAATACTTTCAATGAAGCAATCAAAATTAATTTTAAAGCACAGACACGATTTTCACACACACGGCACAAATTGAATAACTATTTAGAAGAATTTAATAAGATCGTGAGATTTTTCTTAAGAAATGAATTACAAATATATTAAACGCATTAAAAAGACAATTAGATCGTCTGGCTGAATGACGAATTGCGAGCAGTGCCGAAAAGTATGCAATCGATAATCCGCGTTAAACGTGTTACGTACAACATCAAAACGAAAACCTCATCTCTCCTTTCTTCTTTTTGAGAAATTAAAAAAATTATGGTACTTTTCTGGATTTTATTTTCTGAGCATTTCTATTTTTTCTTACATACCATCAGATCTATTCGCACACAATTAAAGAAAAACTTAGTTGAATTAGTGACATGTTTTCCTTTTTCTATTGGGATACCTGTTTATTCAGCACAACTAACCTGTGTACATCTGCTCATAGAATCAGGGGAAAACCACATAAAGGAATTTTTTTTAATTTCTCAAAATTGAGAAAGATTTTGACTTTCGATTTTCTGTGTTGATGCAAAAGTAATAAGATCATTGACTATTAAAAAAAAAACTTTATAAAACAAAATTTGTTAAAACACAAAGTGAAAAAAGTAAAAAACTAAATAAAGTAAAAGCTTTTAAAATAAACACACACGCGTGACACCTGTTGGCGACATTAGAAAAACACCGAAAAGCTTTTTGACGGTTAAATATTTCAAAACAAAACAATAAACAACTTGGCAAAAAAGAAAAATGTCTGTTTTTGGGAGCTGGCTATGGTTAATTTTCAATAATTTTATTTGAATTTACTTTAAAATTTAAAAACAAAGTAGATTTGAAACTATAAAAGAGCTTTTGTTATGAAAACTACAGGATTCTAGTGATGAAAGCGCTACCTTTCAAGAAAAATAAACAAAATTATTTGATTGTGTTTGTTTTCAAAAAATTGCCTAAAGTGAAAGCTTAGATATGTGCGAGCTTTTTTCAAACACACTTTTTTAACCTGAGAGGAAGAAATACAAATTTGTTTTTGGTAGAGGAGTTCAGAATATCATTTGACTTTTTTTAAGAATTTTTTTACTTTGTGTTTCGATGTAGTTCAGTCTTAAGTGAATAAATAATAGAACACACCTTTTTTCCAAAAGCGCAAGCAAGTTGAAGGTGTTACAGAAATGTTGAATGGGTGTCTTGAAATACTTCTCATAAATCATATAACATATTACTCCAACAATTTCCTCTGACGCAACCTGTGTCTACAATTAACATCTCCGCCAATTAAAACTAATAAAAAAAACTAATAACTAGTAACTAATTTGCGTATTTTTAAAATCGAGTTTTTTGTTTGATGAAGAATTGCCATCCGGAATATATCGTAGTTTGCACTACGTTTTATAGTTCAGATTGAATTTTACTTTTTTAAAAAATAAAAAAGGAAAATTCTTTAAAGCTTTCATTCAACGCATTTTGTCAAAATTTTTACAAAATGTGGAAAAATCCATAGGGTCATGTCCCCAGTTGTCGAACACTTAGTGACTTGCAATAAAGTAATCGCTCACTGCCAGACAACCTTCGATATTCAATATACGAAGTTAAATTAATTAGATTCTCAAACTCGAACTTTATTTAATAAACTTAAATTTAATTCTGTAACTTTAACCGTTTTTTTATAAAACAATATAAATTGGAAAACAGTCCAATTCCCCAGTAATCGAACACTTGTTTCCTAAAGCCGAACATTAAGTTTCCTTATTTCGAACATGGTGTTTTGGGTTAAGACTAACATTTAATTACTACACAAAACAGACATTTTTAAAGTTTTCTCTATTTTAAATTATCCAAACATTTTAATTTATTTTTTTTATTATTTTTATATTTTTATTATTTTTTATAAATATAAATTATATTTTCTCAATTTTATTGAACCACATAAATCAGAAAAGATTTGAATTTGCACACAAAGTCTTTATTTTGAGCACAAAGTTGGGTGTACGTTAAATGGTTATGCTAAATGGTGACAACCTATATTTCTTAATCCATCTTCTTTGGCAAGAAGTTATGAGACACCTAAGTCATAATTGAAATTGTTAGCTGTTCGAACAAAGGAAACCTAAAATTGTACTGAGTTTCCTTGATTCGAACACTGAAAAAAGGTGTTCGAATACTGGCCCCAAAGGTTTTGCTACTTTTATTGATAGAATGGCGTAAAAATTATTTAGTTTCTTATAACATGTAAGGCCTGAACTTAAAAAAACTATTTTGATGAAGTTGCCTATATTCGAACACTAGTGTTCGAACAGGAAACTCACAACAATTTGGTTTCCTTTGATCGAACAGCTAAAATCTAGTAAAACTATTAACTTTTAAGATACAATTTTAACGTAAATGAACTAAAATAAGCATTAAATAACGAAAAAACCTTACAACATAAATATTTAGCTTCAATTGCCCCTTAAAATTATAGTTTCTCACGACACTTGCAACAGTCTACTTCTTATATGGAAACCCACAATTGCCCTAATCTTTGAAAGCTAGTCACAAACTACTATTTTTTAAACGTTTACATTGGTTGTACTTGTGAGTTGTTTCTGAGGGTTCAAGAGTATAACACCCTTTACAATTTCGCATTAAAAGAAATTAAAAAAATTAGAAATAATGCAGTTTGAGCGATGTTTTTCAAAAAGTGTTCGACAACTGGGAGTGTTCGAATTTAGGCGACCTTACCCTATCGGTTTTCTTTCGCGAGCTTCCATAAAAAAAAACATTGTGCGCCGGGCATGTCAACTTGTTTACGGCATCATATAATGGTTAGCATGTCTGTTGCGCAGGAGGTTCGCGGTTCGAATCTAAACAGAAAACAAAATTGTTTTTCCACGGGTTTTGGCAAGTCCTACGATATTAAAATTCATTGCCATGAAAAGTGCTTTCTCGATGGCCGGCTCACAAATATTACAAGAAAATTGTAAATCCCCATAATTCTCGCACGACATATGGTTGTGAGAAAACGCTAGGCCCCGGAGCTCACCGCTCTGTTCCACCACCCTGTGTATGTAACTGTTTAGTTCAACTATTTTCCTTTGTTACAAACAAGTCTTGTTATATTTATACCTACAGACCAACTCTTAGATATTTATAAAATCGAAATCCCAATCAGGTTTGGTCCGACACTATGTCAACACCCACAGTATAAATCAATGTAACCTAATTAAAGGTTCCTTGTTGTATGTATATTTTATTTATTTCACTCAATGAGTTCCCGTGCTCCGCCTGCTGCATCTTTTATAGACAATTGGATTCAAACTTAATAAGAAGTTTTTCCAACACTTTCCACATTGTAAAAGCACACAAAACAACATTGGGTACCTATTTAAAAATCAAAGTTTACATTTTGCCCATAAGAAGCGCAGTATACCTACTACAACCGGAAAGAAAATATCAAATTGGAATACATTGTGTTTCGTGTCTATATTACGTTAGTAGATGCATTTCGAATGCAAATAAATCTTTCATAAAATATCTGGAGCACCTCCATCCACCACACTGCACTCTGTGAATTAAAAGAAAGGAAACACCTCTTTTCCCCAGAACTAGTTTTCCGATTTCACAAAGACAACAGACAAAGCAATACCTGAACTCACGACGTATTTTTTCCATTTTCTTTTTTATTTGTTTTTCTTTCCTTTTGGAGTGCGAAGAATCCATGCAAAATGGAAACAGCTGGTAGAGAAGATGCCGTGTTTATCTTGTTATATTTCTGTGTCTTATGTCGTGCAGATCTTTTTAGGCGTCACATCATCATGGCAATGGCACGCGGCAACCAGACGAAAACTGAAGACAATGCACCCTGATATAAATGAACCTGTTTTTTTTCTTCTCTTTTACCGTAATACTGAAAATAAAAATATACGAGGTTCCACAGAGAAGTGGGGGAAGAAGTAACGGAGAGATATTGACAACGAAATGCACAACTACTTCAAGTTCTCCAAATGCTGTAGCATAAACAAGACGAAACGAGAACCTAGTCCAACACTCGATCCGATGGAGCTGGAATAACCACTTTTTGTCGTTAAGAGTGTTCACTACGGTAACGGTCTACAAAGTCCTCTTTTAGTTCCTTGACATTTGCAGAAAAAAAAACCATGATGAATGGGTTGGTTTAGGGATCCATAATGCAGCTCGTCCTATAGGTGGTGGGGTATTCAAGTAAGTGATTGTGTAGGTGTTGTTCAATGCTCAGTGCAAAGCACATTAGTAATATTTAGTTTTATGTAATGGGCCCGAGCAAAAATTAATCTTGAGTTGAGAGAAATGCATCAGATGCTGTGTCACGTGTACCATTGGCATTCATTTCTTCATAGTACAGAAGAAAATAAATCGCGGAATGAATAGGTTACTCTAAAAGATTTTTGGCGTTAAAACACAAGCACTTTTATTGAGTTGCCTGTTCTCAGATGTGAAGAAAATCTAAGCACATATTCATGTTATTGTACCCCAATTTTTATTTTTTTGTTGCAAAAACTCTACATACGTAGGTATATTTCTGTTCACTTAACGTTTGAAGTTCATAATTCTGAAAATAGGTCTTAGGAATATCACATACCTACCCACACGATTGTTGAAAAAACTGGAAAATTTGGGTCATTTGTATGTCGTATGTGTGTACATTAAGGTGGGCCAAAAAACTATTTCATTATTATATGTTTCTCTTGATCGAATTTTCGAAATCTCCTTTTTTTTCAAAAAAAAATCTAGGGAACCGCATCATGCCGCTTTTCCGCTGTCGGCTGGGGAGGCACAAAAATCTTTGAAAACGGTTGAAATATCTGTTAGTAAAGAAATTAAGAGACAGACATAAAATGTGAGCAGAACGTCACAGACGTATGAATGATGCCGTTCTCTCTTCACTCACTTCCACTTTAATTCACTGAAATGTTAGAAATAGTGCGTTCAGCGCAATTGGTTTCAAGTAGGTTGAGATGAAACCCAGTAACTTAACAAAATTTCATTTTGTATTGGAAACTACTTAGTTTTCATGTTGGTTTGGGATAGTTTTAAAGTGAACAAGTTTAAATACCTGATGGGGACATAGCATAACGGTAAAAAAGTATTAAAATCGGTCAAGCAGTTTCTAAGTTCCCGTATATATTCCCGTTCCCGTTCCCGGGAATTTATTAATTCTATTAATTACTTACTTAAGGTGGCGCTACAGTCCGGGTCGAACTAGGGCCTCAACCAACATGCTTCTTCAGCCAGCTCGGTCTCTAGCTAGCTACTCCTGACCAGGTCATCACCTGCCGCTTTAAACATTTCGGAAGTGAGGCCATCAGCTCCAGAAGCTTTGTTGGACTTCAGCTTGGATACTGCTGTCTTCACTTCGTTTAGGTCGGGTTGGCGGAATTGTTGGTCTACGTCGCCTAAATCGAATGGTTCTATCTCTCTAACAGCGGAATTGGGTTCATCATCGCCGTTATAGAGCTTGGAGAAGTGGTCTTTCCATATCATCAGCATTAAGTCTGGTTCCACCACGAAGTCCCTTGATCGTCTTTGCAGGCTTCGGCTCGGGGCTTATATCCCGAGGCTGTTGTTTTTACCTTTTGGTAAAACTTCCGAACCTCATTCCTGCTGTGGCACTCTTCTATTTCCTCGATCGCTCGCTTCTTATGCTCTCTCTTTTTCCGTCTAAGAAGCCGATGTTCGTCTCTCCTCTTCTGCTTGTAGAGCTCGTAAGAAGTTCTAGTCTTTTTGTGCAGCGCCGCTTTGTATGCTTCCTGTTTAGCTGCATGTGCTTGCCGGCATTCGTCGTCAAACCATGGGTTTCGTTGAGGTGGCCGTGTGAAACCCAGCACTTCAGAGGCGGCATCTCTGATGGCAGTGCTGCCACTGGTTCTCTATGCTTGATGCTGGCGGCATAGGACTTCTTAAGAGGTTGTACGAGAATCGATCGGAAAAGGACTTGGCGATCTCTTGCGATTGTAGTCGTCCAACGTCGAATTTTCTCACAGTATTTCCTTGTTTTGGCTTAGATCGGGATATCCGCAGTGGTACCTTGGCTACAACAAGGTAGTGGTCCGAGTCAATGTTGGCCCCTCGGAATGTTCGGACATCCCCTATACTGGAGAAGTGTCGTGCGTCGATCGCAATGTGGCTGGTTGACGGTTGATTGATCAGATTTCCATATCCCTTTGTGGATATTGAGGTGCTGGAAGCGCGTACTAGCTACCAGAACATCTCGCTCCGCAGCGAAATCATCAGCCTGAATCCGTTGTCGGAGGTGTTGTCGTGCAGGCTGTATCTTCCGATTATTCCACCAAAGATATCCTCTCTTTTTAGCGTGGCATTAAAATCTCCTAGAACAATCTTAATGTCATAGCCAGGGCACTGCTCTTATGTTTTGTACAGGAGTTCGTAGAATACGTCTTTGGTGTCTTCATCCTTTTCCTCTGTGGGGGCGTGTGCGCAAATGAGGCTTATGTTGACGAATTTTAGCCTTGTTGCGGATTGTTGCTATGCGCTCGCTCACATAGTTGAAACTCAAGACTTTTTGCCTTCTTAATATATTAATTATATGAATAATTATTTATAACACGTTCCTCAAGTTTTTTTAATGTGCTAAACTGAAATCCAGTTATATAATTCCTCCTAAGAAAAGATTTAACCGCAACCTGAATTACAGAGCAATCCTGTGTATTTGAGTTCAGTTCTGGAATGTGTTGCCTTATTCAAATTGTTCTTTTTTGTTCTTATTGACACTTTCAGCAATTATCGCCCCTGCTTAGTGCTATCTAAATGAGGTCGAATTTCGACTATTTTAAAAAATATACAACACCTGGATGATTGATCATTAGGAGCTCCCGTGTAAAGATTTGAATCAAAAAATTGTTCGTTCGTACCGTCGAGCACTCAGTGTAAGCTTTTCCTTTATTGAGTTGCTACGATTATTTTTTGAAGTGTACGTGTGTTACAAAGTTGTGCTTCTTCTAAGTACTAAAAGCTCTTAACTTTCAAGCGTCGATATCATTTCCCTTTTATACCAATCATTCCCTTGGATACGATATGCTACTAGGAGCAGTAGCGTATCTAACATGGGTGGCACCTGGGGCGGCAATTATGGTGTCAACCCCAGAATGTAAAACAGTAAAATAAATGAAATTCTGTTATTCCATATATTGCGATTTCTTTATTTAAATTCAAATAAAAACTTTAAAAAAAGGAGAACAAAAATCTACATATTCACATTGTTAAAAAAACCTAAATAAAACGTCTTCTTCCTAGCTTTTAAAGCAAAAAATTCGCTGATAGCGTCATGAAAATTTATTTGCTGAGTCGGCTCATTTTCAATTGATAAAATTCCCAGATTGTTGAACCTCTTTTCCGTCATTGTTGGCCGCAAGTAGCTAGTTTTTAATTAATTTAAGCTTACTAAGACTCCTTTCATATGACGTAACTGACACACATATTGTCATAAACATTTTAAATGCGAGAATGAGATTCGGAAAAGATTCTGCAAAGTCCCATTCAAGGATGAATTTCATAAAGTCTAAAGATAACCAATTATATGTTGTCATTTAAGGCACTTTCAAATGTCTTCTCAACCTTGGTATCTCTGAGAGAAGTTCTGACCCTGACACCTCATCATAAGCACTAGCAAATTTTGTCTTTCCGTAGTTCAGCGCTCAGAGAGAGAAAGTCCTGCATCAGTTGCCAACTCACCAGCCATTCGCTTTCTACAATGTTTTTATACTAAGATTAATTGCATCTTCTACGATCTATAACGCCATAGTATATATACTCCTTGGTAGCTTTTGGGTGTCACCTCCAAATGGGTGACACCCGGGGCGGTCTGGCCCCCACGCCCTCCCTTGTAATTGTAATTAAAAAGACAATTAATATCTTTTTAACTGCGTTCCACAAGTTTTTAAAAACTTACCTTTAGAAATTTGCTCTGATTTATTTGTATTTTTTTAATGTGAGTCTGAGAGCAGACAAACCATAATGGTGAACCAATATGAATCGGTTGAAAAACCGTTTGGAAAAATAATATTTTGTTATGTATGTCTAGCATAGAGGTTTTAGTGATGGGCGTTTGTTGCTCTTAGCCTCAAATATCGGGCGATATCCTGTCAATATTTTTTTTTTTTTTTTAATAAAATTCTCAGCAGCTCATATCTTTAGCAACACACAGAAACTTCGTTTTTATTAAATGTAAACAAACCCTCACTGCGATCTGCAAGCCAAATAGTGCATGCTGCGTTCTGAAAAAATCGTTCTACAAAACGCAGCTGTGGTATGTATGTGGAACAGTCAGAACGGATAGGTGTGTGCCACTCCATAAGGTTACATGTGTTTCATTTTTACAGCAACCGCATCGCACGCACCAATCACGCTGGGTTGTGCAGGGTTTAGTTAGTTAAATGTTCCGATTTTTTAAAACAACATAACTGCCCAGGGTCTCCATCTAGTTTTCATAGAGAACACTTTTCTGCTAATCAATCCCTTTCATTTGATACCCATACTGAGGAAGGAAAGAAAAAAATATGTTATCTACCATTTATGCCGTTTTCGTTTGGTAAAACTAGAGTACCCTTTTTTAGAGTACCCTGATTTTTACTCTGAAAAAATTTCTAGAGTAGCAAAACTTGCTCTGAGATTAAAACAAACAAACAAACAGGGCAGCAAGCTAGAAAAAAAACCATTTATAGTTAAAAAGGGTCTAATTCTAGAATCAACACGCTAAATTTCGGCGACACTATAAAACAAAACCTTAGTTAACCAAAAAAAGTAAAATAACTTTTACTGTGAAGTGTGGACAAATAGTCGTTTCACTTAACATGAAACAGTGAAACAGCACCCAGCTCATAGGAATGCTCATCACTTTTATATTGAGCCCAACTTCGGTTGTACAGCTATGTATAAAGATTCATATTTTAGTCGAACAGCCTTTTTGTCGGACTCTGTTTTCCCGTGCATTATGATCCACAAAAGTTCAAAAGTCCATCGGTGTCTCCTATTGAATCTCTTCCAGTTTTACTAAACATTCGAACTATGTATGTTTTTTAAAATTAATAAACAAAAAGGGCGGCGCACAAAGCGAGGAGTCCCGGGGCCTAACGCATTTCTCACAACCACTCTCTTGTGAGTTAATGGAGGGGATTAATAATTTTTTGCCGAGAAAATTTGGGAAATTTGTGAAGAAAATTCGGTCGTTCGATTTAAAAGTGTTCCTGAAGAATCGCTACCCATATTGGATGTCAATATTCTTTTGGCATTGAATCTGACAGCTTATCAGTCAGCCCAAGTGCAGGCTGTTTTCGATTACTTTGTGCTTAAAAACTGTGATCTGAAAACATTAAATATATCCTTTATTGCTTTTCATTTTCATAGTGTAGATTGTCAAAAAGATACATATATGTACATATTTTTGGCTTGCACTTAAATTGCAGTTTGCTTAGCAGTGGAGACAAAACGAAATACTATTTTATACCACCCTCATTTAATTATATAATAGAAACATTGTAAACTCGCTTTTAGTGAATACCAACTCATTCACGCTCTACGAGTTCAAGACAAAACATAATACCATGGCCCTAGTTCAGACAGAGACATTACTTAAAACTAAGTTAAACCATACACCATCACAAAAAAATCTTTTCTGACGCAAGCAACTTTTTTTTGCATATAAAACAGAATATCAATTACGTTTGTGAGCAATTTGCAATAGATCTTTTGAGCATCAACTATAAGTCAGTCTCCGTAGCATGACTGGAATAAATTGAACACAATAAAGTGCTTACACATACTGTCGAATAAGGCTAATTTTGTTCAAACATAATTTGGATTTAGTTTTGCACGTCTAAAAAGTGCAAACCATTTGCTCCGACCGACCTTTCCTATTCGTTTGTGAGCCTAAGTATTTCTGGAAGCATATTTTGTTCATATGAAGTTTAAGGAACATTTCTACTCCATTCAAATTGAAACTAAAAAATTATCCTAAGGTGTGTCCACACCAGAGAAACATTTCAGGAAACATTGTTTCGAAAACGTTTCTTAAATGTTTCCCATTGGTATAAAAAACATTTCTGAAACACTTCAGAAATGTGAACGTTTCGTGAAAAATTTCTGAAATGTTTCTGAAATGTTTTTTGTTTCCCATTTTTAATGGGAACTTTTTTTGTTCTCGAGTTCAGTAATGCTTGAATATGGATTGTAAAGAAGTAGCAATTATAGCGTCGTGTTTTATAATCATGAAAAAATTAAAAAAAATAAAATAAAAAAACCAAGACAGTGGCAAAGAAACATTTTGAAAAATAGAAATAATTCAGGTGGTGCAAAATTATTGGAAGAACTGAAAATTGATGGTTTAAGTGGATATAGAAATTTCGCTAGAATGTCAAGTGAGGACTTCGAGTTTCTTGTTAATTTGGTTGGTCATAAAATTAGAAAACAAAATACAAACTTCAGATCGAGCATTAGTGTAGTAGAACGTTTAGCAGTGACTCTTCGATTTTTGGCCACTGGTGATTCATACCACTCTTTAATGTATTTATTTAAAATTTCGAAACAAAGCATATCTTGTATTGTGCCCGAAGTTTGCGAAGCACTTGTGAATGGTCTTCAAAGTTATATGCAAGTATGTCTAAGATAGTCTGTTCTTAAGCCATTATCTAACTTTTATTTTATCGAATAGGTTCCTGCAACAGAATCTGAATGGCTGAAAATTGCAGATGGTTTTGATAAAAGATGGCAATTTAAACAATGTGTTGGTGCAATGGATGGTCGTCATATAGTTATATCATCACCTTTTCATAGTGGTTCTGATTACTTCAACTACTTCAACTTCGTCGATGTTGGCTGTAAAGGTCGTATATCTGACGGTGGTGTATTTAAGAACAGTATGCTATGGACGGCTTTAAACAACGAAACACTGAATTTGCCAGATTATAACATATTACCAGGAAGAGAACATCCAGTACCCTACGTTATAGTCAGCGATGCCGCATTTCCATTGCACACTCATATTTTAAAACCATTCAGTGGTACATATCCAAAAGGGTCAAGGGAGCGCATTTTCAATTATAGATTAATGTTTCTGAAAACGCTTTCGGTATTGTCACCGCAGTGTTCCGTGTATTAAGAAAACCAATGCTTTTGAGCCCGGAAAAAGCAGCTTTAGTTGCTAAAACATGTACTT
Organism: Melanostoma mellinum; assembly: GCA_914767635.1. NCBI lineage: Eukaryota > Metazoa > Arthropoda > Insecta > Diptera > Syrphidae > Melanostoma > Melanostoma mellinum. Next base: position 84,870,487 of record OU612059.1, on the reverse strand, counting down.
ATGTTTTTGCATAATTTTCACTGAAAGCATCGGCTTTTTTGTTTTTATTTTTATAATCTTCATCTTGTGGATCCCACAACACTTTTCTTGTTTCATATAATTTAATAAATTGGATAACATCCTCGTTATTCCACACTTTTCGCGACATTTTTGTTATAACAAAAAGAAACCACTTTGCATTTCCACTCGCTTTATTTGCAAATGTTTCAGAAAAACAAAGAAAGTTTTCCATTCAGAATGGGAAACAAAAAACATTCCAAAAACATTTCAGAAACATTTCAGAAATGTTTCACGAAGCGTCCACACCAAAACAACTTTATAGAAACATTTCTGATACATTTCTGAAACATTTCAGAAATGTTTTTTTGTTTCTGAAATGTTTCAGAAATGTTTTTGGAATGTTTCTGAAATGTTTCTGAAATGTTTCAAAAATGTTTCTTTGGTGTGGACATACCTTAAGGTCACAATCGCCTTATAATGTACTTTTGAAGATATTTATGAAGATTTTTAGATAAAACTTCGAATTTTCTTTAGTTACATACTAGCTGAGCCGCCCGGCTTTGCTCGGGTCTGTAGTTCTAAGTTTCCCGTTCTCGTTTTTAGTTTTCCGTGGGAATTTGGGGATGAAATATAATCTTTCTTACTGTGGGACTCTGTGGCATCCTAATGCTGAAAGAATTTTTGAAGACTGTCCAGTAGTTCCAAGTTTCTGTTCCTAACCCATTCCTGCTGGAATCTTCTGTTCCCGTGGAAATATGTGAATGAAATAAATGTAAATCTATTTCACTGAGGGATAATGTTACATCCTAGAGTTGAAAGAATTTTTGAAATCGGTTAAGTAACTTTAAGGTTCCCGTTCTCGTTCCCGTTTCTGTTCCCGTGGCATTATAGGGATGAAATATAGTTTAAGTTACTGATGAAGGCAGATAATGTAGCACCCCTAGTGCTGAAAAAAATTTTGAAATCTGTGGAGTAGCTTCTAATTTTCCATTCCCAACCCCGTTCCTGTTGGAATATGGGGATCAAACCTTGACAGGAACCATCCCTGGACTGAACTTTGTCTACCCTGAAAATTTCATAAAAATCCGTTGGGTGGTTTAGAAGTTTACCCCGGACATACATACATACATTCCAATTTTATATATATATATAGATTGTTTTGACGTCTGAAGAAGAGATAAAAATCAAGTAAGCCGAGATATTCCCATGAAACATGAACGAAAAGAACTGCCAACTTAAAATGTCACGTAAAGCGTTTTTCGAATACCCCTTCCCGTCCCTGTAACGCACCGTTACGTTTTGCAAGACTCCAGCATTGCGTTACGTAATACTTGAACGACCCCAAAGATGATTTGCACAAACCACTGTCAGCGTTTCCACACTTGCCTTGTTTTGAAAGCACGTACCGAATATTTAGGTATTGGCCTTGCTTTCTTCGTAGCATAATAATTAACAAAATTTGGTATGTACGACCAAGTTTGGATAATGTGAACCCCAAAACGAAGGATTGTCTTGATTTCTTGGATGATTTTCAAATATTTTTGATAATTTCGGTTTTAAAATGAAATCTGATGAGGTCTTGGTCTCAACGCCGTAAACGACATTCGACCAACGGACAAAGTCTTTCAATCATCCACTTTTACGTCAGAACTTTTTAAAAAGTTTATTTTTTTCTTACTGTTTCTATATGACAAATTCTAACATTTTGATATTATTTCTTCATTTCAGACATTCACTGCTTGGTGTAACAGTCATTTGCGCAAAGCTGGAACAGGTATCGATAATATCGACGAAGATTTCCGAAATGGCCTGAAATTGATGCTTCTCCTGGAAGTTATTTCCGGTGAGACTCTGCCAAAACCAGACCGAGGCAAAATGCGATTTCATAAAATTGCCAACGTTAACAAAGCTCTCGACTTCATCGCATCGAAAGGTGTCCGATTGGTATCAATCGGTGCTGAAGAAATCGTCGATGGCAATCTTAAAATGACATTAGGTATGATTTGGACAATCATCTTACGTTTTGCCATCCAAGACATTTCCGTCGAAGAGATGACCGCTAAGGAAGGCTTGTTGCTATGGTGCCAACGCAAAACCGCACCATACAAGAATGTCAACGTTCAGAACTTCCATCTGTCATTCAAGGTAATTTGGATTGCATTCAGTTTAATATTTTGTATTGAGTATGAATAAATTTTCATTTTCTTTCATATAGGACGGTCTTGCTTTCTGTGCATTGATCCATCGTCATAGACCAGACTTGATTGATTACGCTAAACTTTCCAAAGACAATCCACTCGAGAACTTGAATACCGCCTTCGATGTTGCTGAAAAGTATTTAGATATTCCAAGGATGTTAGATCCAGATGGTAAGAATCGTTTTTCAGTAAAAATGAAAAGATTTTTTAGATTAAGATTTATGTAGAGATTTATTTTACGTTTTTGGTTATTCAAATTGGTTGTCCAAAAGTCAAGGATGTGTCTTTTAATTGCGAAAGCAATGGCTAAGAAGTTGTTGGATATTTTTTCGTACATTTAAGACGATCTCCATTGCATAGTTTGTATGACCCTACAGTCGCTGATTGTTATACAGTGTGTTGTTATAAAGCGTGTATTTCAACCACTATGGTTAACATTTCAATTTTAAGTTCACAATTTAGATCTTAATTACTTACTTAGGTGGGCATTACATTTCGGGGTGAACCTAGGCCTCAACCAACATACTTCTGTAACGACTTCGATTTACATATCCCAACCATCGTAGCCTCGCGATGCGAACTCTTCCGGTTATGCTCATGTCGCAGTACAGTTCATTGTTGTATCTTCTTCTCCACACATTGTCTTCGCATACGGAACCAAAGATCATTCGGAGAATTTTTCTTTCGAAACGACCAAGGGTTTCCTTATCCGCTTTCGATAAGGTCAATGCTTCCGCACCGTACAGCAGGACTGGGATGATTTAGGTCTTATACAAGGTCACCTTGGTTTTTCTAGAGAGGGTTTTTTTTCTCAACTGCCTTCTTAACCCAAAAAAGCAACGGTTGGCAAGAGTTATTCTCCGTTTGATCTCCGCACTGACGTTGTTTTCCGTGTCTATAGCGGATCCTAGGTAGACGAAGTCCTGAACTACCTCGAAGTTTTGTCTGTCTATTGTGATTGTGACGTTTTGTTCAATTCGTCGATGTTCTGTGTCATTAACCATCACGCCCATTTTTGCCGCTTCTGTTTCAATACTCGCAAAAGTACCTATGACATCACGCTTTTTTCTTCTCATTACGTCAATATCGTCTGCGTAGGCGAGTAATTGTACAGACTTTTGAAAGATTGTTCCTCTGGTGTTGAGGTTTGAGTTTTATGCAATCTTTTCAAGTATGATGTTGATGACAGTTTGTCGCCTTTCCTAAAACCTTATTCGACATCAAAGGTCTCTGTGAGTTCTTTACCGACCTTGACGGAGCAGCGTGAATTCTTCAAAGTTATCCTGCATAGTCGTACGAGTTTTGCAGGGATGCCGAAACTAGACATGGCTCTGTACAGCTCGTCTCTGTAAATACTGTCATAAGCGGCCTTGAATTCGATAAAGAGATGGTGAATATCGATATTATTTTCTCGAGTTTTTTTTTTAAATTTTTTGAAAATATATTTATTGAAAGCATTCTTTCTTTTTTTTGTTAGATAACGTATGTTGCTTATGCTTCCTATTTCTTTGAACGTGACAAAAAAATTTCATGTTTGTCGTTTCTACAAGCGATCAACAGTTGTATTTACTATGAGTGGCTTAAAGAAAGATATTCGCGGGATATTCAGCGAAGAGATCAGCTTTTTGTTTCAGGTTTCCGATTTATCTTCGTCGTTTTACACCCTTAGAGGCTTTCCATAAGGAGTATTTGGTACAAGCATCCATGGTCAGACTTTTCTGGAATCTACTTAGTTAATCGTTTTTGAACTCACCAAATCGTTTTTAGATCGTTGATCAGAAGGTTTTAAATTGCTTTATCCTTATCTAATCCCGTAGCTTGCCATTTTCGTCAAGGTGTTGTTTTTTTCCTAGCTCTGATCCTTTATTTCGACAGAGTATTGTATATCATTCTCTCCCGAGCTCTTTAACTAAACTACGTTTAACTCATTATATTTGAAATCAGTTTTCTTTAGTATGTAAAAAAAATCGTTTCAACTCTGCGATTGTTTTAAGTCATCATTCGCCCTCCTTTTTATACAAACAAATAGGGTTCCTTTAACGATTATTATCTAGCCCAGCTTCGAATCTTCATTACCATTTGTGATTTTTGGACAACCACATTATTTTTTTAAAATTTAAATTTATACTTACATTAGCACAAATTAGAATGTAAGAGTAATGTATTTTAGAACAACATTTTATTAAATAAGATTAAATGTGAATATAGATTTAATCAACACGCCAAAGCCAGATGAGCGTGCTATTATGACATACGTATCCTGCTACTACCACGCCTTCCAAGGAGCTCAACAGGTTGGAAATATGAAGCATGTACCCGAACCCACACGAGAATACACCTACAATATCCCGAATAATTACAATGTGACTAAACTTCAGAAAACGATACACATTTTATACATATTTATATTTTATTCTGGGAGTTTTCGGTTTTGTTTTTTGGAAACCTCGAGATTCTTTTTTTTTAACATAATAATAATGCAATATTCTCTTTTTTTTAACTAAACTTAATTTTAGAAAAGAAAGTTTTTATAACTACAGCATGATGTGGTAGATGCTAAAGAAAAATAATTGCTCTCATGCGAATTGAAATGAGCTTTCTTATTTGCGCTAGCTTTCGTAAGTAGTGATTGAATAAGGGGTCTTCCGTAGAGAGACAAAAAAATTATTTTTGTCAGGAAAAAATTTTATTTCAAGTTTGGTGGTACAAAAGTTGAGAGTATAAGTCTTTCCTATTTTTAGAATAGTGTTGGAAGGATCTTTGAATAATCGTTACTGATTTTTCTAATCCAATGTAAATTTTTAATTCCTAAATTAGACCGATTTATTTTCGTTTACTCAGAAATTGAGTCGCTGGCAACCAACCAAAGCAAAAATAAGCTTAATGGAATACTGACCCAACTCGAAAGTGATGATTTTTGAGAAACTGCAAAAAAAATATCTTGGTATGAGATTTGACCCTACCCCCCACGAATACCTACTGGTATTATTAAAGGTTGATCATTTATTTACGAGATCTGATTTAAAATAACTCAATTTTGACCTATGTCTTAATGGGTCAGTTATCAACTAAGCATGCGATATGTTAAGGACTTGTTGAAAACGCCTTGAATTGACGTCTAATTTCAATCAGTTTTTGCTTTGCCAATGAAAATGGCTTTTGTCTTTGACCAGCTTTGTGGATAAGACTTGATGTTTCCGTTTTCTGGGGCACTTATACCGTAAAATTACTGTGGTCTTTGAAGTTCAGTATAGACTAATTGCATAAAATCAAACAATGCCTATCTTTTTAAAAACAGCTGTTTAATAATTGTTCAACAAATATAGGACTCTAAAAGAGGTGTCCACGATGCTTTCAAGTAAAAAATATTTCCTGCAAATTAGATGTCAAATGACTGGATGCAGTCTGGGAAGAATATTTTTTTCGACTTGCCTCGAATTTTAGAACTAAGCAGATGGAAGTGAGTCGAGAAAAAGATATCGAAATTCAAAACAACTCTTCTCGAATTCCATAACCGAGCCTTAGCTTCGACCCATGAATCCCATGGGCCAGACGGCATAGTAAAGGGTTTTCCAATAAGACTGAAATGATTTCTTTTTTGAAAAAACATACTTTTTGTTAAGGATATTCAAATATTTTTTATTTAATGTGCAGTTCAATCAATACAATTAAGTTTTAAATAAAACGTCATTAAAATGGCCACCACGCTTCTTCTTCAGCAACAAATTCGATGAACCCAATTTTTCGAGCACTTTTTCCACTACATCAAGTCGTATATCATGAATGGAACGTTCAATATTGACTTGTAAAGCTGGAAGAGAATCTGGTTTATTTTTAAAGACCAATGACTTCAAATAACCTTACAAGAAATAGTCTAATGGTCTTAAATCACAACTTCTTGGAGGCCATTCAATATCACCATTTCTTGAAATAATCGAATCTCTAAACTTTTCTCGCGAAAATTCAATTGTTACATTTGTTGTGTGGCACGTAGCCCCGTCTTGTTGAAAACAACTGTTGTCGAGATCAACTTCTTCCAATTTCGGCCATCATCGGTTATCATCGATCTATACCGCTCTCCATTGACAGCGATGGTGTTACCAGCTTCATTTTGAAAGAAACATGGGCCGATGATTCCACCAGCCCAAAAACCACACCAAACTGTCAATTTAGGTGAATGTAATGGTTTACATGAATATTTTGTGGATTTTCATCGCCAGTTTTGTTTATTTTACACACTAGTCACATAAAAGTAAGCCATTCGGAAAAGATGATTTTCATAAAAAAATTGATTTGAAGTTGTTCCAAGGCAAAATCAGAAAGTTCACGACGGTTACGGTGGTCCAATGGTGAAATTGTAAACACTTCTGAATGCAATAAAAAGCAAATGACAGATCATGGCATACTACGCCACTCCAAAATCATATTATACCTATAGAAAAACCTTTTATCAGCCACACTTCAAATGTCAGCGTAGTTATTGAAGTTATTTCAAACGGGTGCACATGGGTAAACTACTATTGAATATTTTCCCATCAGAAAGAGTACTCTCTGGCGACATTAATTAAAATTCAGGTCACCTTTAATAACGCCAGTCTAAAATAAATAAAAAAAATAAATAGGGTGGCGCAACAGAGCGAGGAGCCCCTGGGCCTAGCGCATTTCTCACAACCATGCCTTGTGAGGGAATGGAGGGGACCTACAATTTTTCGCCGGTTCCGAACGGCTAATTGAGAATGCGCTTTTCATGGCAATGAATTTACTAACGGAGGACTTGCCAATTCCTCGCAAAAGGCGATACCCGTGGAAAAACATTTTTGCATTTTGCCTCTGCTGGGATTCGAACCTCGAACCTTTGGGTTAGCAGGTGGACATGCTAACCATTACGCCACGGGTACCACCAGTCTTCGGGTACCGCCAGTCTTCTTCTTCTATTTTCGACGTTGCGAGCATTATGATTCTTAAAGGTTCACAGCTCTCCCATTTATATGATTCACGTTAACCTTGCAATTACAACAACCCCCAGACGGATCAACTTAACCCCATTTCCTCGCATCTTTTACTGTAATATCACAAAGACCTATGTAAGATTGGTTTAAGTATTTCAGTTTCTTTTTTTTCCTGGCAACCACTTAAACCTAACCTTAACTTAGTAATTGCAAAGTTGAACTTCGGGAAAGTCTTTCTGGTTCCAAAAGTATTCGTGGTCATTGTTTGAAATAAGTAAAAATAAATATTTGAGCACACCAGCTCAGTGCGACCCAAGGCCCAATGCATTTCTCTCAACCTAATTCTTCGCTTAAGGTAAATTCACGGAAAAGAGTTTACGATATTGCTGGGACGTAATAAATATCTCTCGCACGTAATAGTCCAAGGAAACGTGAACTAGCACACCACTGGTAAATTAAATCACTATAAAATTGATTTTCAAAAATATCCTCATAAACTCCTCTTTCTTTTCAAAGAAATGTCATATTTTCCTCCACAAACTTTCTCAAATCAGTCTCATATCGTTTTTCTATGTGTACGTTTTTTTTTTGTTCTTAATTTCCGAAAAACAAAATTACAAAACAACAACATTCCAGATCCATGAAATAAACAAAGATTAACATGAACAATAAAAAACTAAGTCTCCAAACAACCCATGAGTAAAACTTGTCCAGGACCAGCTCTTATGTGGCTTTTGATGTTATTTTTTTATTACCAAAGTGTTTGTCACCTAATGTTCTGGAATTGATGCTCGCCGATGCTAAAATTATTAACTATCCCAAATAAAAAACATTGCATGGCTAGTGATGACATGATTTTATTGTTATTAATTTTTTTTTCCTTTTTTATTATTTTGTCAAGATTTTTTTTTAAATAATAAATAAAAAAATTTTGTTGTGTTGCCTGCTCAATGACTAACCACATCGATATTATTTTGCCTTTATTTTATTGCCATCTAACAGACCTGCTAAATACCGCGATGCCAGATGAAAGGGCCGTCATGACATATGTCTCTTCATACTACCATTGTTTTAGTGGCGCCCAAAAGGTCGGTTTTATTATTTTTATTTTTTATCTATTTAAATCATGCTGTGTTTGGGCTGTCCATGGTTTATTATATATGTATAAGTTTAAGTATTGAAATATTTTTGAACACCATTACAATAAACAATAGAATTGAACTTAATATCACTTTGGCAGTGTGTCCACAGACAAATAAATTTTGTAACCCAATTTTGATAAATCTATACAACCAAAAGAATCTCAATACTTTGATTGTTTGGGATGTCCTTAACAGTTAAGAATAATGTGAGGCTGTAGAAAGTGCCTATATGCACCCACGAGATGTGGGTTGTGTAACACTGGACACGACCAAAATCGAGTCATTTGAGCTTTGTATGGAAACACTAGACTAAATCCGAAATGCAAGCTGACGCTAAATGAAGCAAATTAACACCAACCCTCACATACGCCTCAATTGTTGGTCAAACCTCAAAAACAAATACCGAAAACAAAAGACATTCAGGCACTAGCAGTGCTATGTAAAGACACCAACTGTATCTCTGGATACTTTTCCGTCGCTAGCTCAAGAACGTAATCAAAGAATGAATTTTTACTCCTGTTTAGCAATACTCTGCTCTCTTCTCCTCACGGCTCAAACAACTCATTGGGCACTCACTCGATGGGCATAAGCAATAGCACATCCGGTTCATGTAGATGTAGAAGATGACCCGACAAGAAAGAAGAAGGGTCATTCCATTCATGCTTATTTTGAGATTCGATTTCGACTGGAAGTCAATCGAATACGAAAAACTTACACTTTGAGATTTTATCATTTCAAATTTAAAAACGCAATTTTTTTGAAACTGATTTACTTTCGACCGATAGCGAATCTACAATAAGCTTGATTGAGTCTGTATATTCTTTTATAGGAAATTGTCAATATTACACAATTCAAGATCTAGCCTAACCCTTAGCCCATTCGTCTTAAAGCTAAAAATTGATTTTCTACAACGCCTTCTAAAATCATAAATACCAAATACTATCAAAAGATTTTGTTTTTTTGTTTTTTTGAGATCTAATTGTTGATAAGTTCAAAGAAAAGAAAATTTATTTAATTTTTTGATCCCGCACATCGTGCATGTATCCCTCATCTTTAGTTCAGTTTGCTGCACAATTGAATTCAATAGTAAACATAGTATTTGACTCAGTAACATAGTATTTGACTGAACACACAAATAAATGCCAAATTTTGCAGACATGTCTGCTCTAAAACAGCCAGTATTTTAAAAGGTTTCTCACGAAAGAAGCTCACCAACTTAACTTTGAGCCTATGTCTAATGACTATGATATTTGTGCACTGCGTTTTAAGGTTGGAACCAATGAGACAATAGAATTTCGAACAAAAAGACATTGCAGTCGAGCATTTAATTTTGTTCAAAATAGTGTTAAGTATAATTTTAAAATCTTCCCAAAGCTAAAGTATGATAAATTTCGGTACAAAGAAGAAATGGACAGCCCAATCAATTACATAAATAATCGTATTCTCATAACAATGCTATTGTTGTGTTTTAACCCCATTTTGTCGAGTGTTGATTTTTTCCCATCTACTTTAATTTTGTTTTGTTTTCTGTTTTTAATAACAATCTAATCTGTTTTGTTTTCTTACCATAAATAGGCTGAAACTGCTGCCAACCGTATTTGCAAAGTTCTTAAGGTTAACCAGGAGAATGAACGTCTCATGGAGGAGTATGAACGTCTTGCTAGCGATGTAAGTTTAAATATAAAATGAAAATCCTGTTTTATGTTTCAATGTAAAATAATTTTTGTAGCTCCTAGAATGGATTCGTCGTACAATGCCATGGCTAAACTCTCGCCAAGCTGACAATTCATTAGCTGGTGTCCAAAAAAAACTCGAAGAATATCGTACGTATCGTCGCAAGCACAAGCCACCACGTGTTGAGCAAAAGGCAAAGCTCGAAACTAATTTCAATACGTTGCAAACGAAGTTGCGTCTATCAAATCGTCCAGCCTATTTGCCAACTGAGGGTAAAACTGTTGCCGATATTTCAAACTCATGGAAGGGCTTGGAATTAGCTGAAAAAGCGTTCGAAGATTGGCTTCTAGCTGAAACAATGCGTTTAGAGCGATTGGAACACTTGGCGCAAAAGTTCAAGCACAAGGTTAGTCGTCAATTTATTGATCCTATCGATCAAAATTTTAATGTTATACTTTTTTGTTTGTGTGTAGGCTGACACACACGAGGACTGGACTCGTGGTAAAGAGGAAATGCTTCAATCACAGGACTTCCGTCAATGTAAGTTGAACGATTTGAAGGCATTGAAAAAGAAACACGAAGCTTTTGAATCCGATTTGGCCGCCCATCAAGATCGTGTCGAACAGATTGCAGCTATTGCTCAAGAATTGAAGTAAGTATTATATAATTTAAATGATTCTCTTTGTCGTCTTTCGTCTTTACTTTTTTTCCAAAATGTTTTCATGCAAACCACTGGCTAAAAAAATACAGTGTAAGGTAGCTAGTTTAAATGAGGATCACTTGCAATTTGTAATGCAAATCATTAAATGAATTACATTTATTTTGATTTAAGAATCATTGTTCATTACAAAGAACTTGAAAATTTTTAACTTTCAATGTTGTTTTTGTTGATTGTTTTCTGAAATGGCTTTTTTTGGGTCCTAACCTCGCGTCGTCTAGTCGAAGCCGGGGGATGCTGCTGTCTTATGTTTAATTTTCATTGACGCTTTGATGTCATCTGAGGGTTAAAATTAACCAGCCCGATTCATGTAGTTTTTCGTAAATTTAATGATTAGACTTGTCTTATCCTTCGCTTACTGTAAATTCCTTGGCGATACGCCGAAGCCTGCACAGAAAATCAGTCGGATCCTGTTCCAGCGACTTTTTGTAGATGCACAGAAGAGAATGCTCACGAGAGTTGAAAAACTGCGAATTGCAAGTACAAATAAGAACAACAACTGACAAACACACGTTGCTGTGATTATCTTGCTTTGTGTGCAGATTTTTGCCTTTTTTAGCTTAAGCATGCTTATCAAATTGAATGAATAGTTGCTTGTAGTATTTCATTTAAATAAAATTTTTGATTTTCATTCAATTTGATAAACATGCGTAAGCTAAATTGCGGCAAGCAGAAGGCTGAAACCAAATCGTCTTGGACCGACTTTTTTGTAATCAGGGGAACTTTTGTGATGTTTTGGCATACCACTTTCTTGGTTATATGTGATAGGAAAAAAGTTATCAGTAGTTTAAATTGAACAATGCGTTTAAAAAAGTGTTAAAGTGCGTCTGGCAAGCAGTAGGCTGAAACTAGATCTTCTGGAACACACTTTTTTGAAATCAGAGTAAATTATCTTATTTTTGATTATCACTTCGACCTCAAAATCTGTAAAATTACCATTTTCTAACGCCCACCCCCGCCCCGGCTGAAAAAGAAACCTGCCAGACGGTTGAATCTTATAATTCTTAAATGTAGAGAGATATTTACTAAATATACTAATTACTATACTAAATATACTAAACATTAAATATTTATATTCACAAAAAATTTAGTCGAAATCCTTGAAGCCGTTTTTGAGAAAAGCAACTACATATTATCATATCGGCTGTATGGCAGATACCGTTTAAACGGTCTTTTATTTCAAGACCTGGAGATGGAGACACAGTTTCAAAAACTACTCTGTAGACTGCCAAAATTTTTTTTCTGCAAGATTGCAAAACTTGCCTTATAGTACCTATAATCGCAAGTAAAAGCTTTCGCTTCCAGATATTCTGCTTACCTGTGCGACTTTGCACCTGAATAAATCTGTGAATTTGCGCCATCATAAAGTCTGCGTTCGGTCATTTATATTTGTTCTAAACAAAACGACATTTGAGACATGTTCAGTATTGTAAGCCGCCATAGTCATACCGAGGTATACGTCGGAACGCAAAATACGCATAAGCATATAACCCTACTCATTTTCTGCCTAGATTAGATTAGATTGCGGTGTCTGGTTGAAGCCCATTGTGCCAACGCTTGGGAAGTTTCAGTGCATTAATTTTGCTCCTGAATTGGTTTATTGGGATGCTCGTAGTAAAGTTTTTTGCTTTATAAGGCGGAATATTGCTGGACAATATGTTTTTATATGCAGAGATGGTCTGGGCCTTCTGTGCTAAAATCCAGTAGAGGATAACAGAACGTTTCCTTCCCAGTTTTGCAGAGTCACCTAAATATCTTCTGGATTGATTGTCTGAGATAATGAAAATTATTTTGTTTTTGTCTTCGACGAATTTATTATTCTCGCACATTAATTGATGCCAAAGACTCTCCAGTTGATTCTAGGTAAGTCGCTGAAATTTTTTGAGCCTAAATGAAGTGGTTTGAAAATGGCAATGAAAAATTTTGGTTTTAAGTTGTACACGGAAATAGTAATTTCCAAGCACATACTAAAAGTTTAAAATTTTCTAAGCTATCAATCATAGAGAGGTGACCTTCTGGGTTTGGATTCGAGTGGAATTCCTCTTGATGGAAGTGACGGTGGCTTGGCAGTCTTGCTTCCTTGCTGGGGTGTGCCCCAGGGTTCCGTTTTGTCTCCGACTCTCTTCCTCATTTTCATCAATGATCTCTTGCCTGAAACTTCTAATCTACTTAACTGTTTTGATGGCGACTCGACCCTCAGCTTTTCATTTTAGTTTCCAAATTCACGGCCCTGCTTTTCGGATGTGGAACTGGAACGGTTGCGTATGTTAAGCTCATTGAATTCTGAACTTGACAGCATTGTTACATGGGGTCATAAAAATCGAGTAGAATTCAATGCTTCGAAAACTCAATGCTTAACATTCCCCCATTGCCATAACCCATGAATGGTACCTGCATCGAAGAAACCGAAAAGCTGTCAGTACTTGGTATGTGTGTAAACGATGATCTTCGTTGGAATGACCACATATTTGAAGTCGCCAAAAACGCTTCTAAATGCTTAGGCTTCTTGAGACGATCCAGGAAGTTCTTCACCCCTTCTGATCTGGCTACAATTTATAAGGCCTTCATCCGCCCAAGACTGGAGTATAACTCCCATATGTGGTCAGGTGCTCCTCAAACATCTTTGCGCCTACTTGATAGGGTAGAAAATAGAGCGTTAAAATTGATAGGTGATAGTTCAATTGTAGAATCGATTGATTCTCTTGAACATCGTCAAAATGTTACCGGTCTCTCACTCTCTTTTGTCCCTTTTTCTACAAACAGTGCTCTAGTGAAATAGCCCGCTGCATTCTTCCCCTGAAATATTTTAACCGCAACACCCGCCTCGCCAGGAATGCTCATCAGTTCTACCTTGAGCCCAACTTCGGTCGTACAGTCAAGTATAAAGATTCTTATTTTAGTCACACCACCCGAATGTGGAATGATTAACCTGGCTCGGTATTTCCCCTTCATTACGATTCACAAAGGTTCAAAGCAACGTGCATCGGTGTCTCCTTTCTAATCCTCTCGTATTTTCCTGAATGCTCGCACTGTGTTCTGTAACATTATAAAGGTATTCATAACCCCTTGATGTGCGCGCTAATTATACAGGGTGTTCCGTACTTCGTGTAACATCCTTTGGGGTGTGATTCTTGGTCATATTCTAAGAAAAAAAATGTATGACAGTAAAGCTCAATTCTCAACTTTGACATCGCTTTCTGACAATTTAAGAAAAGGCTAACTTTGGTGTACCCTGACCTATGTTAAACTCAATATCTCTGTCAATACTAATGATAGAGACCTAATCATAGTTTTATTTTTTTGAAGAAATGACAGCCTTTAAGACTGTATTTAAGTTTAGCTAAGTAGTAAGGTAGTAAGGTTAAGGGTTGCCAGATTTTCAATTTAAAGTGCTGTTCAAATTTTCTTCCCGAAACAAAGTTTTGACTTTGAGGTCATTTTTTTGCAGAAAATGCCTAATAAACATGGAGTTTCTTTATTTTTTACAGATGAACTAAACAATAATAAAAAAAAAACTTAGTAAAGAGTGCCCTCTAAAACCCATAGATTTTATGATATTTAAAAAAATACAAAATGGGTAAAATTAAAAAAAAAAAAAAGATTTTTAAATTTGAGGTTTGTTTGAATAAAACAATAATATGGGCACTTTTAGTAGTTTTTTTTATGTATTTTATACAAATACAGTTATAACAAGTGCTCAAAGTGCCCTATTTCGGTTTGAATGCAAGCCAGAGCCCTTTTTTGAATTTCATTGTAGGTGTTTGCTCTCGATTACTCTTGTCTCACTTGTAGTCTTGTAATCTCTGAAACTGTATTTAAATAAGATTCCTATAGGCTTAGGGTTGCCAGATGTTCAGTAAGGATAAAGTTCCTGGTATATTCGTTGTGCTCTTCTTGAATTTCCATTGTAAAACTCATATAAGAAAAAAATGTCTGCGTAGCCACTTTGAGCACTTGTTTTAATTGTATTTGTATTAAATACATAAAAAAACTACTAAAAGTGCCCATATTATTGTTTTATTCAAACAAACCTCAAATTTAAAAATCTTTTTTTTTTTTTTTAATTTTACCCATTTTGTATTTTTTTAAATATCATAAAATCTATGGGTTTTAGAGTGCACTTATTAATAAGTTTTTTATTTATTATTGCTTAGTTCATCTGTAAAAAATAAAGAAACTCCATGTTTATCAGGCATTTTCTGCAAAAAAATGACCTCAAAGTCAAAACTTTGTTTCGGGAAGAAAATTTGAACAGCACTTTAAATTGAAAATCTGGCAACCCTTAACCTTTGGAAGCTAAACTTAAATACAGTCTTAAAGGCTGTCATTTTTTCAAAAAAATAAAACTATGATTAGGTCTCTATCATTAGTATTGACAGAGATATTGAATTTAACATAGGTCAGGGTACACCAAAGTTAGCCTTTTCTTAAATTGTCAAAAAGCGATGTCAAAGTTGAGAATTGAGCTTTACTGTCATACATTTTTTTTCTTAGAATATGACCAAGAATCACACCCCAAAGGATGTTACACGAAGTACGGAACACCCTGTATAAAAAAAAATTCATAAAATTGTGGATTAGTGGTATGTATTTCTATTTCTGCATACGTAATTGTTACTCTGACTACCAGCGCAGCGTACATCATTTTTGGTTGCGTTTTATTCTTTTTGTGAACGTAACAATAACTGTCTTAAGACGGTCTACGGAGTGGCCTTCTTGATATTAATCTTTCTCATGAATCTGCTGATGACTGCTTTGGGTTGCAAATAATCTTAGTAATAAGTGGGGAGAGGATTGCAATGTGTAGCCTCTGGTTGTTATTGCTGAGATTTCCACTACGTCAATTTTGCTAGTTCTGCAGTCAACGGTCACGGTCTGTGGACTTGTATTAAGTGTTGTTGAAGGTTCGTTCAATATCGATTTGAAATTTCCCAAATGTGATAATCAATAACTTTTTCCATTCATTTGAGGATGAACAGCTCAGACTTCTTTTTTTTTTTTTTTTTTATTTAAAGCCAGTACAGTTTGGCTAAATTTAATTTAATCCAAAATTTCCCCCCGAAAACTTGGATTTTGGACCAGCTTTCTTTAGTTTTGCACTATAAGTCGGTTGAAGCTCTCTTTCTCGCTTCTGTTTTTATGTTCACAAAAGCAGCTATGACATCACACTTGTTTTTTTTTTTTTTTTAATAAAGCCAATATCTTTTGCGTAAGCCAATTGTACGACGTATCCCAAAAGCGGATCACTATTATGACGCAGATAGAAGTTGCCATCCTTTCGAAATTGGCATGCCTGTGGCACCGCAAAAGAATGAAAAGAAGGCGAAGCTAGTAAATAAACAGAATTTTTAAAGACTATGCCTGACAGTCTTGTTTTGAAAAAACAGTCTCATGAAACTGTGCCAACTTTACGACGTCGAAGGTCTTGGTGAGTTCTTTACTGAAAGGAGCAGCGTCTCCAAAGTCTTTTTGCATCATCCTGCAGAGTTGCACGAGTTTTGCAGCAATGCAAATGCTAAAAATGATTCCGTTAGCTCGTCATTGTAAATATTGTCATAATAACCGTTAAAATATAAAAAGATGGTGGATATCGATATTATTCTCCCGGGGTTCTTCCAATATCTGCCGTAATCTGAATATTGAATTCATTTTGCAGTTTGCTGGTCTAAAACCGCAACGAATTACGTGGGGTCTAGGTTAGGTTAGGTAAAATGGGCTGACGGTTGGTCTTATTTCCGTCACACTTAGATCAATGTAGATCCGTTGTGATACCCTGACGTATTGTAACGTCCTAGAAACCTATGATTTTATGTCTGTTCGGTATTTAACCATTTAGTGGCCTTGGTGAAGTTTAACAGGCTGCTTTTTGGAGCGTCTGATAATTCTTCTAGTTCATTTAAAAAGTAATTTCCTAGAAATTTTTTCCTAGTATGACAGAGTGCTGGGCATTGACAAAGGAAGTGACTTGTGTCTTCGTGTTCGTCTTCGTCATTGCATCCTCTGCATAGGTCATCGGTGCAAAGACCCATTTTCTTTTTGTGATAACCTAGTAGGTTATGTCCAGTTATGATACTGACAAGCATTCGCAGTGAAGGTCTATTCAATGATAGCAGCTTTCCAGATTCTTTCTTATCATATTTCGGCCATAGTTTCCTGGAAGTAACACAGGAGTCTAGGCATTCCCATCTTTCATTGGATTTTTGCTTTATTTTGTTACCAATGATCTGTTTCATTTCACAGGGTGGAATCCTGATCGATTTATCAATGAGAGAAGGGTCAAGTGTTGATCCTTTTCTCGCTAGTTCGTCCGCTTTTTCGTTTCCCGGTATACCACTATGACCGGGAACCCAGCAGAGTCTAACGTTATGCTGCGTGCCAAGAACCTTTAGCTCTTCGCGACAGCAAGAGACAAGCTTCGATTTGACAAGAGTGGCAGAAATCGCTTTTATTGCTGCTTGGCTATCAATGAAAAAAGTGATATCAGCATGTGATAGCGCCATCATGGACACCTGTTTAGCAGCGTTTGTAACTGCCAAGATCTCGGCTTGGAAGACGCTGCTGTGATTTGGAAGTCTAAATGAACTGGCAAGTTTTAGGCTTTCTGAGAAGAAACCTGCCCCTGTTCCAACTTCCATTTTTGAACCGTCGGTATACATTGATATAGACGTCTCGTTCAAGTAAGGTGTTTCATTCTCCCAATCCTGTCTATTGGGGAAGCTAGTTGTGAAGGATTTTATAAAGTCCATATATGGAGTTATGTAATCCGTGCAGATGTTGTTTTCTGCGTATCGCGATAAGATCTGTGCGTGTCCTGTTTGGCTAGTTTTCCAGACATTACACTGGTTTAGTCTAAGTGCACTGTTTGCTGCCGCTTCTTGAACATAGAGATCAAGAGGTGTGAGATTGAGGATTACTTCCAAGCTCGCGGTTGGTGTAGTTCTCATTGCACCAGTTACGCAAATACAGGCTGATCTTTGTACTTTGGTTAGGGTTTTTAAGTGCGTGGATTTTTCCAGCGCTTTCCACCAGACCAAGTTGCCATAAGAAAGGATAGGTCTTACAATGGCAGTATACATCCACAGGATGATTTTGGGATTTGGTCCCCATTTTTTGCCAAAAATCCTGTTGCACGAATACAGTGCTATCATAGATTTATTGTATCTTTCTTGTATATTGGGACCCCAATTTAGTTTTTTGTCTAAGATCACTCCCAGGTATCTGGCTTGATCAGAGATCTTAAGGGGGATCTTGTTTAGTCTTGGTAGCTCAAAAGTAGGTATTTTTCTTCTATTTGTAAAGAGTACCAGCTCTGTTTTCAGGGGGTTAACTGCAAGGCCGCATCTTTTTGTCCAAGCGCTTACCTTGGTTAGTGTATAATTCAATTGTGCGCTAATAGTGGAAGGGAATTTCCCTGTTGCCAGAAGAGCTAAATCATCGGCATAGGCAACCACTTTCACGCCGTCATGCTTGAGAGCTACGAGGATCTCATTCATGACTAGGATCCAGAGCAGGGGTGAGAGAATACCTCCTTGTGGGGTTCCTCGTGTCACACACTTTTTCAAGCTTGCACCTCCCAGTTCGCTGTGGATCTGACGTTTTCAGTGTGTATTCTTTGTCTAGCAGCGTTTTTTCTATGGTTCTTACTACACAGTGAAGTGCTGTTTCCACACTTCGTCCTTTTGTGTAGGCATGTTGAAAGGTAGATATTACCTCCGGTTTCAGGAAACTACGGATGTGTAAATCAAGTAGCCTTTCAAACGTTTTCAGTATAAAAGAGGTCAGACTTATAGGTCTGAAGTCTTTTGCTTCTATATGGCTGGGTTTGCCGGCTTTCGGTATGAAAACGACTTTAACTTCCCGCCATATTTTGGGAATGTAGCCCCATATGAGGCTATTTTCAAAAATGTTCTTTAGATGTGGGATGACTTTCCTGCTGCTTTTTTGCAGCATCATAGGGAAAATGCCATCGTGACCCGGAGATTTAAAAGGTGAAAAGGAGTTGATAGCCCATTCCAACTTCTCTTCCGTTACGATATCTGCCGGGATTTCGTGTCTAGAAAACCTAGTGTTTTCTATTTCACTGTTCTCTATAGGGCTGCATCCAGGGAAGTGCGAATCGAACAGATGTTCCAGACTCTCGACCGGGGATTCAGTCCAGTGGTTATCCGGTTTTCTCAGAGAACCAAGTGGTATGGTCTCCTTGGAGAGGATTTTCCGTAGTCTGGCCGATTTGTTCGTACACTCGATTTCACTGCAAAAATTTCTCCATGAGCAGCGTTTTGCTCGTTGAGTTTCATTTTTGAATTTCCTTTGGCTGGATTTGTAATGTTCCCAGTCAATTTCGGAGCCGGTCCGTTTGGCAGCATTGAAAAGTCTTCTAGTTTCTTTCCTAATGCTGCTCAGCTCATTATTCCACCAAATTGGTTTTTTGTTCTTTTTTACCGTTGTGATCAGAGGACAGCTTTTATCCAGGGCATTTCTCAGAATCCCTGTGAGTTCTGCAGTAAACTTATCAAGGCTTTGCGGTTCAAGGTTCCTATTTGTATTAAGGAAATCTATGTTATCGTCCACCTCCCTACTAAAGGTAGCCCAATCAGTACGTCTGTTATTACGAAATGGTTTGATTGGGCGATCTGTAGTGGGAGTGATAAAATTTATCAGACTATGGTCTGAGAAAGAGAGTTCTTCTAGTACTTTCCACTGTTCTACTGGACAAGTGTCCGAGTTATTAGTGAGGGTAATGTCAAGTACTTCTTTACGGTTTTTTGTAACAAAGGTAGGTGAGTTACCTCTATTGATAACCAAAAGATTGTTTCTTAAAATAAATTCAAATAAGAGTTCCCCCCTAGAATTTGTGTCAGTGCTTCCCCATTGCACATGGTGTGCGTTGGCGTCGCAGCCCATAATAATATCTAGTCTACTCTTACTTGTGTATTCTACCAGTTGGTAAGTGATCTCCGCTGGTGGTCCTTCAATTCCATCATGTGGCATGTAGATGGAAGCCAAAATTAGTGATGGAAGTCCTACGCGTTCCATCTTTACCGCGGTCTGGTCTATTGTGCTATAAGTAGTTAGAAGAAAGAGATTTAACTGTTTTCTAGCTACTATGCATGTTCTATGGTTACTGTCTGGGCTGACAAAATTGGATTTGTACAGCGTGAGTTCTTTGGAGTGTAGGCTCTTAATTTTTCCTCTTGCGATCCAAGGTTCTTGTATAAGGGCTACATCAATTTGTCTACTCTCCATGAGGTAGACCAGGTTGGCGGAGGCGGCTTTACTGTGTTGGAGATTTATTTGTATTATTTTCAAATCCATGACATATTTTGTTTTATATACAACGCCTTACTAACCTGTTTTTTGCTTCTAGCTATCAGCTTGAGCTTGCATCGGGTAATGCCAACGCGAACTTTAAAGCTGACTCGTCTTAGAAGTGGTATGGAGTTGTGGTTCAATCTCACAATCACTTCAGTTCCTGTCTCCGTTTTCTCCACCTTCATGATCTTCCATTGGTCGCTCAGAAGTTCGGCATTTAATGAAAGGATGTACCTTTCCAGCCGATCGCGGGGAATAGCGGGGCCTCTGACCAACAGTTTACCTATTGGTCGGTTTAGGTCTTTTATCTCACTGGCAGTCACAAGCCGTAAATCGGCATTCTGCCAGGGAGCTGCCGTCTTTTTCACAAATTCCTGGAGCCATTGAAGGGTCCATTCATTCTCGCAGTTCATCATCTTGAAACCATGGACGGTAGTGAGGTCCCCGAAGAGTGGCGGTTGCCTACTCTTAACGATCGACTCGTTTACCTCTTCCAGGATTCTTAGTTCAAGTAACTGCCATTCGTCTTCACTCAGTTTGCGGTCGGGTTTCCCAAAGTCGGCGATAGCGACCTGGTGGCCCTTTGTAGCAGGGACTGAGGAGGTCTTCATCCTCTTAGATATTCTGTTGGGTGAGGAGTTATTTGGGGAGGAGCTGGCATTTCTTGCTCTTTTTGAGCAGCTCGGTATACCGGTCTTGACAAGGGGCAAGGAGGCCACTTGGCCAGTCCCAGTATTTGCTTCGCAGCCAGCTTGTTTTTTGTCTGTTGGGTATTGTCCAGTTCGTTTTGTTATGTCTGTTGGTGTCACTGTCCGTAGTCTTTGTTCGGATCTGACCAGCGCCCTTTTTGCCTTTACCGTCAAAGATTCGGGATTCTTCTTCGATAGGCGTCTGACGGTCCTTTCCGCGTTGCGTCTTTGTCTCCGTAGTAATTCGTTGTTGCTGAGGACCCTAGCTCGTCGTTGTCCAGCATTTCTGTCGATGACAGTTGCCAGACTGTCCGTCGTTTTGTTTAGTGCTGAGTTTTCGGGGTTGGATTCCCCGGTCACGTTCAGGTCTTGCGGAGGGCTATGGCCTTCTACACTACCTTCACGCATCCGTTCTTCCTTCCCCTCAGCAAAGACTTCGTTACCCATCACTGGGTTAGAAGTTCCGCTGTGCTTCCATACTTTAGGGTCTGTCTGTCTGTCCTTCGTGTTGTGTCCTGTAAATGTTTTAGTCTCCGCATCAGCCGTCGATGGGGTTGGCCTTTTCTTCGGCTGAATTTTATCAACGTATGGAGCAGGCGGACCCATCGAAGTCTTAACACTCTTACCAAGAAGGGGGAGAGGGTTCGGTGCTGGATTAGCAGTTGGTCCATCCTTTCCCAAGCCCTCCCTATCCAAAAAGGCTCGTGTTTCGTGCGTTTTGTCAGTTTTGTCGGTCATGCCTTGCAGGGGGCTTGGTGCTAGACTAGCAGTAGGCCCGTCTTTTCCCAAGTTCTCCCTGTCCGAAAAGGCTCGTGTGTCGTGCGTCTTGTCAGTTTTGTCGGTCATACCTTGCAGGGGGCTTGGTGCTAGACTAGCAGTAGGCCCGTCTTTTCCCAAGTTCTCCCTGTCTAAAAAGGCTCGTGCGTTGTGGAGTCTTTTCCGTTCAATGTCAGTCATGTCGTTCCAGTCAACTTTCCCCAGCCTTTTGACCGTGCGCTTGCAGTTGGAGATTTTACTCCGCCTGGACACGCACGATAGGTTTGAGGTGTCGGAGTCCGCTATGGAGCTGGCATCACTGATGTCATCAACAATGATTGCCTCACCACTGGCTCCATCTTCCATACCCAAGCTGGAGAATGGGTCAAGGAGGAGATTTTCCTCTTCCTCGGTCATCTTGGAAACATTATCGTTCTTCTGGTTGTTCATTTTAGAATCAGCTTTTTCTTTTTTGTTGTGTTGAACTTCGATTACTTTATAAGTAGGATCTATAAGAAAATGGGAAAAGAAAAAGAAAAAGAAAAGAACGAAAAAAGAAAAAGAAAAAAGAAAAAGATCCAAAATTATAAGTAAGATCGTCAAACAAACCAAAGAAAAAATGAAAAAAGAAAAGTTAGTCACTGGCGACTTCTCCTTACGATATTGAGATCGTAAGGCAAAGCCCAAGCCAGCAGCCGTGACATCTGCTGACATTTTAGCGTATATCCCCGCTATTTTTTTGTTGCTTTTTTGTGTTCTTTCCATAAATTTTCATAGGGGTGGGTCTCACTTAGTTTGCCCGAAACCCTCGCTGGTAGCTGATTTTCCGCTCAAGAGCATCTAACCGTAGCCGTCCTGCTTGAGGTTTCCAGCGTAAGCCTCCTCACCACGGCAAGGTGGAGACCCGTTGAGGAGGACGTGGGGTCTAAGACGTTCAAATATTACATCAGACCAGATGTTATATGCGTCGTTATGGAGGCCTAATCCTATGTATTTGGCACAAATGTGAGGGTATGTCTTTTTTGTATAGGACATATGATACTGTGTTTCTATTGATTGGGAATACGTTCTTCCGACCAAATCGTGCAGTTGAACCCTGCGAATTTCATTTATATCATGAAATTTGTCAATTTTCTCAAACGAGCGTTTTTCTTTTTCTTTTGAGAATTTAATGGTCCTCTTTTCGTCTTTTCTCCTTGTAAAACTCTTTGTACTGTTGTAAACAGTGCTAACAGTGCTATTAAATAGGAGAATCGTTTGATTAAAAAGTCAATTGTTCCCAGGCAGGATCAAAAACTGTGTTCTTTCCAAAAAGGTGCCCATTTCTAAAATTTTTATAAAATCTGTTTGTATTTATTATCGATGTATTTTCTCGTATGTGTTTTTTTTATAATAAAATATTATAGCTCGATTTTGATTAGTTTTTGTCGAAAAGTTTAAATGTTGTTTATTCTCATTGTTCAATCTTTCAGTTTTTCTTTCGAAAAAAAAAACTCGAGTTCAAACATTCTTATTTATTTTTCATCCAAAACGTTGCGAAACGTCATTTTCATCTCACCAACTTTTCTTGTCTAATCATGTGTTGTCTTTTTTGACATGCTTTTAAATTTATGCACTTCTAATTTCATGTTTTATTGGACTTATTAAAAATGATGGTCTCTATTTTTCTAGCACCCTCGAATATCACGATTGTATCTCCGTGAATGCCCGCTGCCAACGCATCTGCGACCAATGGGATCGTTTGGGTGCTCTTACTCAACGTCGTCGCCAGGCCTTGGATGAAGCCGAACGCATTCTTGAAAAGATCGACATCCTTCATTTGGAGTTTGCTAAGCGCGCAGCACCATTCAACAACTGGTTGGACGGCACCCGTGAAGATTTGGTGGACATGTTCATTGTGCATACAATGGAAGAAATCCAAGGATTGATTCAAGCCCATGATCAATTTAAAGCAACTCTTGGCGAAGCCGATAAGGAATACAACCTGATTGTAAACCTCGTCCGCGAAGTGGAGTCAATTGTTAAGCAACATCAAATTCCTGGTGGTTTGGAGAACCCTTACACGACTCTTACGGCAAACGACTTGAACCGCAAATGGGGAGATGTTCGTCAATTGGTGCCACAGCGTGACCAAACGTTGGCAAACGAGTTGCGTAAACAACAAAACAACGAAATGTTGCGTCGTCAATTTGCTGAAAAAGCCAACACCGTCGGACCATGGATTGAACGTCAAATGGATGCAGTCACAGCCATTGGCATGGGTCTGCAAGGATCGCTGGAAGATCAATTGCACCGACTCAAGGAGTACGAACAGGCTGTTTATGCCTACAAGTCGAATATTGAAGAGCTCGAAAAGATTCACCAAGCTGTTCAAGAATCGATGATCTTTGAAAACCGTTACACAAATTATACAATGGAAACGCTACGTGTAGGCTGGGAGCAATTGCTAACATCTATTAACCGAAACATCAACGAAGTCGAGAACCAAATTTTGACACGCGACTCCAAGGGTATTACCCAGGATCAGCTTAATGAATTCCGTTCAAGTTTCAATCATTTCGACAAGAATCGTACCGGTCGTTTGAGTCCCGAAGAATTTAAATCTTGCCTTGTATCATTGGGTTACTCTATTGGTAAGGATCGCCAAGGTGAATTGGACTTCCAAAGAATTTTGGCCGTCGTCGATCCAAATTCAACAGGCTATGTACACTTTGACGCTTTCCTGGACTTCATGACAAGGGAAAGCACCGACACCGATACTGCAGAGCAAGTTATTGACTCGTTCAGAATTCTTGCTTCCGACAAGGTAAGAGTGTCTAGTCGTCATCCACAAATGTTCTTTGTGTTCTTAAATGAATTCTTTATTTTAGCCGTACATATTGCCCGATGAACTACGCCGCGAATTGCCACCAGACCAAGCTGAATACTGTATTCAAAGAATGCCACAATACAAAGGACCCAACGGAGTACCCGGAGCTCTCGACTACATGTCTTTCAGTACGGCTCTCTATGGCGAAACAGACTTGTAATATGAAACTCATAACACTTAAATCTAAATTATTATATCATAAAAGTAAGACCCAAACAAGAAACAAACAATAAAAGAATGTACCTACGAAACAATATAAGGAAGAAAAACTAAGTGTTGTCAATTTCTACCACACCACCTACCAGCAGAAGTAAAAAGCAAGAAAAAAGGATGACCACCGATGTTCTTAATGGGGTCGAGAATAATTTTTCGATTTTTTTTTTTATTAATGTTTTATTTTATAATTTGGTTTTGTTTTCATTTAAGGCTTAACCATTTAACGCTGTTTGCCCGTTTTATTTTGGTAGTGCATGTCAATACAGCCACAGCTTCGAAACTTAAATGAAAAGTATAATTTTGTTTTAGAAGAAAAAAGAAGAAGATTAAATCAAAAATGAAAGCATTGCATACGCAGAATTAGAACGAGATATGAGACAATTATGAAAATGCCAAGAAATCTCACAAAAGAACTTCAGTTAATTTTTTTTTTGTTATTTATAATTTTATATATATATACATATATACAAAACATAACTTATTTTTATTATTTTGAGATTTTATTATAATTAATATATACACAATAGCTATATGAATATATGAATATATTTTTAAATTATAACTATTTTTGTTTAAATAAATTATGAAGAAGAAACCTTTAAAATAAGAGAAGAAAGCCCATAAACAATAATATTAAAACAACCACTGCGTGAAGGCGCAAATTTTTCAAACTAACACGTTTGTAAATAAAATCTATAAATACATAAACACACTTCAGATAGATTTATAACAAATAATAAAACAATAAACATACGTGTTGTGAGAAGGACAATCACGTATGTATATTTTCCGATGAGCATTAATAGAAAATACAACGAGAGCAATTGTATTTAAATTTATCGAGAGAAAACATTTCTTTTTCCGCAAAGCAATGGGTGAGTAGTCATTGATTTGAGAGAGATGTCTCTGACTAACCACCAACTGTGATTAGAAAAACATTTGTTTTCTCAAACGAATGAGTTTTTTAACTAAAACTCAGCATTACTTGCAAAAGTGATTTATTTATTTATATAATTTAATAATTAATAATATAATGGTAATGATAACAGTAATGAAGCGGTCGTGCTTGACACTAATTAACAATAAAAAATAAACTCCCAAAATAAAATAGCTAAAACATATTATGTAATTTATTTCAATTTCTTGTTAATTTTTTTTTTTTGTTTTTTTGAATTCTTGAAACAAATAGACACTTTTTTGTTTTGTTTCACAATTTTTTTAAAACAATGTATGGAAAAACAATTGAGAACAAATAAAAAGAAAACAACTGAGAAAGAAACAATACCTAATACTTGTATGACAATAAATATATCCCTTTACTTGTTGATTTATAAGTGATTTTTCTTAAATGGGGAGACTTGTTTGAAACTCTGTTTAAATCATTGTGCTTATAGACAAGCTACAGTCGCTGTTAATCTCTCTGGGGTTTGAGGGGTAACACTTGGCAAAATAGTGCTTGATGTGTTTGATTTAGGTAGTCTAAGAAAGAGGAGTATCTACAAAACAGAGCTTCACATCAATCGATTGTTAAGAATGAAAAGGCGTTCAAGAGTGCTTGAAACTATAAGGCCGGAGCGGCAGCGTTTACCTGGGATCTGCCTATTGTTGATGTTCCCTTCTAATGTATCTAGATGTGTAAAGCAAAAGTGTGATATATGTATTATATGGTCCTGGAATAGACGACTCCATGTAAGTTAAAAAAATGTGTCCTATGTTTTTTTAAACTACGTATTTTTCTCAAAATGGTGTTTTCAAAGTTGGTGGCCAACATTACATGAAAACGGCTAAGCCGATTAGTCTCAAATTTTAGAACGAGCTTGTAAAATATATTTTTTAGAATTTAACCGAAGATTTTTTCTGATCGATAAATACTTTTTTTTTATATACAATTTGAGGCTGAAATTTTGGTCAAAATCCTTTTTTTTTTTTTTTTTTTTTTTTTTTTTTTTTTTTTTTTTTTTTTTTTTTTTTTTTTTTTTTTTGAAAAATTGTCATTTTGTGAAAAAATTTATTTTGTTTATTTCTCCGATTAATTACTAAATTTAACATAATTTTATCAAATTCTGGTTTTTTCAATTTCAGATCTAATTCAGAGATATAGTGGTCACCGCCGTCTTTTTTGAGAAGAGCTCTCGACGATCAGCTATTCAGCTGATCAGCTCCTTTCCAAATAAATGTTTTTACTAATACTATGTCTTAAAATACGGTTAAGAGATACCATAATATGTGTAGGTACAAATTTTAAGATTAATAAATTTTAAAGTTTTCTCAGACAAAATTCTGGAAAATTCGTTGTTTTTCAGCTTCCTAACTGTTTACATATCTTATTCATATTCTTGGTCATATTCTAAGAAAAAAATTGTTATACAGTAAAGTCCGTTTCTCAACTTTGATATCACTTTTTGACAATTTAAAAAGGCTAAATTTGGTGTACCCTGTAGGGCTATTCCAGAAAGCACGGCTGATCGCTTTTAGTGGTCGAAATGAATTTTTGTATTCTCAAAAGCGAATCGCTTTAAATTTTTTTTTTTTTCATGGAAAGCGAAAGCGCTTTCCAAACGTCACCCTTTTTTTCGTAGAAACTATACCTTTTTGACATAGATCATTTCGTTTTCAAAAGCGATAGGTGTTGTAGTGTCGAATTGCAAGCGGATTGATAGAAAAATGTAAATATAATAAAAAATTAACTATAATCAATTGAATTGAGAGTAATTTTCTTTTTTATTTTATTAAAGGAGTCAAAAACTCACCACAACACAACAATTTTTTATGTTTGAACCCTCTGCCAAGAAACGAAGAGTTGTAGCGACCAGTGATCTTCAGCATATGAGTCAATGAGCTTCTTTTTAGAGGTTTAAAATGCCCCTTTGTTCCATCTAAAATATAGCAAAAGCAAAACGCTTCTTTTAAAAGTCGAAATAATTTTACAAACGTATGGAAAATATTTTTGAAGTAATATACCCCTATTATGTATGTCAACTCAACTGAAATTGGATTGGTTTCTCATATCTATAACACGGAAACACAACCCAATTTTCAGTTGGGTTGTCATCTGTAATAGGGTTGATAAACAAACCAAAATGATTCAAATTTATATCGATTAAAGAAGAACCACTTTTGATTAGCTTTCTTTGAATTCGCTGAAACAACTGATACCTAGGGAAAACTTGAAATTTTTATTGGAAAAACTTGGAAATAGATGTTATTTGCGTGGATGGATAAGACTTCCAAATGGAGATATTGGAAGTTTAACTTCCAAACATGTTCGCTTTTCAGAATAACCTAATGCTATGTCCCCACCTGAAGTTAACCTGGGTTTCGTTCCAGGATAGTTTGAGTTAACCAAGTAGTGTCCGCATATGCAAAATAGTTTTGAGTTTATCTTTTTGTCTTAAGTTAAAAAGAGACAGACATAAAGTGTGAGCAGAACGTCAACGACGTATGAGAGAATTCATTCTCTCTCCACTCACTTCCACTCTCTTAAATGTCAAATTCATTGGAATATTGGAAATAGTGCATTCAGCGCACTTGGTTTCGAGTAGGTTATATCGAAACCCAGTGACTAAAAAGGTTTCATTTTGTAAGGGCAAACCACTTGAATATCATGTTGGTTTGGGATTGTTTTGAGTTAAACAAGTTTAACTCTCAGGTGCGGACATAACATAAAGCGAAGCGCTTCGCAATTGAGTTATTGCTTTAAAATAGATCCGCCGCGCTTTATGGAATAGCCCTACTGACCTGTGTTAAACTCGATATCTCTGTCAATACTGATGATAGAGACCTAATCTTTTTTTTTGTAGAAATAACAACCTTCAAATTTTCTTTTACAGCAAAGTTTTGACTTTGAGGTGTTTTTTTTTTTTTCAGAAATCACCTTCATTTACGAAAGAAGAATACGCAGACATTTTTGCTTATATGAATTTTGCAATGGAAATTCAAGAAGAGCATAACGAAGATACCAGGAAGGAACTTTATCCTAATTGAAAATATGGCAACACTTAAACTATAAGAGTCTAATTGAAATACAGTTTCAAAGATTACAAGGCTACAAGTTAGACAAGAGTTTTCGAGAGCAAACACCCACAACGAAATCCAAAAACGCTTTGGGCTTTGGCATGCATTCAAAACGAAGAAAGGCACTTTAAGCACTTGTTATAATTGTATTTGTATAAAATACATAAAAAAGTTACTAAAAGTGCCCGTATTTATGTTTTATTCAAACAAACCTCAAAGCAAATAATTTTTTTTTTGTTTTTTTTTTTTTTTTAATTTACCCATTTTGTATTTTCTCAAGTATCATAAATTGTATGGGTTTTTGAATAAACTTAATACTAAGTTTTTTCTTAATCATTGTTTTGTTCATCTGTAAAAAAATAAGGAAACTCTATGTTTATCAGACATTTTCTGAAAAAAAGTGACCTCAAAGTCAAAACTTTGTTTCGGGAAGAAAATTTTAACACCATTTAAAATCTGGCAGCCCTAAGCCTATAGGAGCCCAACTAAAATATAGTTTTAAAGGTTGTTATTTCTTCAAAAAAATAAGTCTAAAATTAGGTCTCTATCATCAGTATTGACAGAGATAACGAAGTAAACAAAGGTCAGACTACATTAAAGTTAGTCTTGTTTTAAATTGTCAAAAAAATGATGTCAATGTTGAGAAACGGACTTTACTGTATAACAATTATTTTCTTAGAATATGACCATCCTCGTGACTATTCCCGCGCGCCGTTATTCTGAAGAGGTGTTCTTCTACTCTGGCAAAACCACTGCGTAAACTTTTTCATCTTTCCTATTCTGCTGGGATTTTTCCGAGCAGATGGAAAACTGCATTTATCCAGCCGATCCCTAAAAAAGGCGAATCTTACTCGCCTTCCAATTACCGTCCAATTGCACTTACGTCCCTTCTTTCCAAGGTCATGGAAACGTTGATTAACCGTCAACTTATGAAATATCTTGAAGAACGAAAGCTTCTTAATGACCGTCAGTATGACTTTCGTAGCAAACGGTCCACTGGTGATTTGATGGCTTATCTCACCGAAAGTGGAACCAATCTTTACATTGTTTTGGAGAAAGTAAGATTATTGCGCTTGATATTTCTAAAGCATTTGATTAGAGTTTGGTGTCAGATTCTTTTATCGAAAATGCGTGCTTTTTGCATCGATGAGTCTCTTCTTCGTTGGATTAGAATCTACCTTCCCGACCGTTCAATACAAGTTGTATTGGATGGCTTCAAGTCTGATACTCACTTCATAAATACCAAGGGGTTTGTTTTGTTTCCGACTCTCTTCCTCATCTCTTGTCTGAAACTTTTAATCCGCTTAACTGTTTCGCTGACGACTCGACCCTCAGCTTTTCACATTCGTTTCAATATTCACGTCCCTGCTCTTCGGATGTGGAACTGGAACGGCTGCGTATGATAAGCTCATTGAATTCTGCCCTTGACAGCATTGTGGTCTTAAAAACCGAGTAGAATTCGATGCTTCGAAAACTCAATGCTATTCTTGTCGTTCAAGCTTAACATTCCCCCATTATCATTATCCATGAATGGTACCCATTCAAGAAACCGAAAAGCTGTCAGTACTTTGTATGTGTATAAACGATGATCTTCGTTGGAATGACCACATATTTGCAGTCGCCAAAAACGCTGCTAAATGCTAAGGCTTCTTGGGACGATGCAGGAAGTTCTTCACCCCCTCTGATCTGGCTACCATTAAACCACAAATCACCACACATCCCTGTCATTAAAAAAAAATACATGCCATTTGACCGCCCTCAAATCGCCACAGCAAAAAGCTAGGGCGAGTTGGGGGAAAACCTTTGGCAAACCTATGGTTTAAAAAAACTCAATTTGACTTTCAGGGCGAGGCTTCTCAAAAAACGCTTTGTGGAGGCCCTAGGGCAACCCTAGGGCTTCAACGAACAAACCTATTGTGTACCATATATGAAAGCATTAAGTAAGAGTAGAACGAATTAGTTGCTTGTAAAGCAGAAGTTTCGTTCGTGTTTAAAGACCACCTCTTACTTTCATAAGAGAACGAGTGTGTTTAGCATGTTGGTTAAATTTGAACCTTTCGAAGAAATGAACTCCAAGGTATAACGGTTTGCTTAGGTGTGATAATTGTGTCATCGGGAAGTGTCAGGGACAGAAGTTTGCATCTTGTGGCTATGCCATTGCGCGAGGGATGCCTAAGGGAGATTATATCTGTTTTAGTGCGATTAATTTTAATTTCCCATTGTAGCTAGTACTCCCAGAGCCTAAAGATGTGTTTCTTCACTCTACTGAGAGCTATTTCTTGGCTTATAGTGATGGAGTCATCAGCATATAGTAGGGTTTTTGTCATTGGCGTGTTTGCTCATTGGTCGAGGGTGAAAAGAATAGAGGTCAGGTTCAAGAGTTTTGGGCAACCCCTGCGGAGATATTTTTGAATACATACTTGGTATTTCCCACTCGTACGTTAAACTTACGGTTGGTCAAGAAGCTGTGTATGGTTGTTATTTTACAAGCCTAACAAACGATAAGTGCTGAAACAAAAAAAGAGTTAAACAAAAATAAATAAATCCGTAAAAGATTTACTGCCGGTAAATAATGATTGAGACTTTTCCAGACAATAAGGTATACTAATTTATTGTGATAAAGAGCTCAACTTTCGTCTCCATATAGACCAAATTAACGCTAAGGCGAACTCTTCCCTTGGTTTCATAAAACGGTGGTCTAAAGAATTTTCCAATCCTTATGTAAAATAATCACTATACATAACTTTTGTCAGACCTATCCTAGAGTACGCATCTCAGGTTTGGTCCCCCTTTCAAATCACTCAGTCACATAGAATTGAAACCGTCCAACGTAGATTCCTTCGCTTTGCCTTACACCATCTACCGTGGTCAAACTCTCTCATCCTACCTCCATACGAAGATCCTTTACATCTAATTCAGTTACAAAGCCTCGCCAAACGTCGTGCAATTGCTGACATATTTTTTGTATACAAAATATTAACTGGTGCAATTGAATCTCCCGCTCTCCTTGAAAATTTTTACCTTAATACCAATCTCTCGTAGTCTACGGTCCAACCCTTTTTACAACCTTCCCACTCACCGCCCTAATTATGGCCATTTTAACCCCATTACTGGAATCATGCGCTTAGCCAATGGTGCACAAGATATTCTTGATTTCAACGCAAGCTTACCATCTCTTAGAAAAAACTATCCTCTAATCATTTTCAACTTCCTAATTAAATTTCCCTTTGCTTCTCAAATATATTAACTTTAATTTAATAATAACAATTCAATAATTTGCAAAACAAGTTAGCCAAAAAGATAAAGGGATCCATTCATTCAGTTAAAAAAACGAAAAACCCAAAACAATACATTTCGGAAATAAATTTTCCGGTGATGGCAACCCTGCTAAGATACAAGCAAACTAAAGTGAATCACAAGAATGAGAACGCTTTGCTTACAGGAAACTAATTTAGCATACTGAGAGCACAACCATTTGAATCGCGCACATGTCCTATTTAATAAAACAGATATGCAGATATTATGGAAGTCGTCAGTTTAAAAAATGAGGCTTTATGAAGTGTGTGCAAAAATGAACCATATATGTATGTATAATTCCATTTTTAGGCGATATGTACGCCCATATTGACTGCGTTGAAAATAGGGTTATTTAAATCGTGACTTGAAAAAGGTGTTATGAGTTGCGTGAACTGTATAGTATCTGAAAGACGAGCAGGTGACATGCTAAGCAGCTCATCATCCTTCAGTACATGGAGCAAAATGAACATCTATATGGCGTTCTTGGTTGTAAGAAAATTAACATCGTCATAGGGGCTTGCCTTACGACTTTTTCGCTTGCTTTTGGAAATAAAATAGTGTCTTCGTAAAAATACCAGGTTTTTAAGGATTGAAAAACAAACGTTTGTAACGATACGCACTTACTGTCCCACCATGTACATATCTCGTTTCGAATGAAATTTTGAATTTCGTTTTCGGTGGGCTTTTAAAATAGCACTTGTGCACTTGTAACATTTTCGAAATGTTAATTGATTTTTCTATAACATCTTTCCATTATATTTTCAAATAAAGGGTGTTTTTAAGATTTTGGTTTTAAATTGGCAGCACTGTTTCTAGAGATTGTCAACTTGACAGTGAGCGGTATATTCACACAGTATAATCAGCGACACAAAGCATTATCTACTCTGTGGGTATATTTGGACACCACATTTTTGCCATTTCACAATGAATTTACTTCTTACTTCAGAATATCGCTGGCAGTACCATGACAATGAAACTTATTTTTCGTGCTTTATTTCATTTTGAATTTGTATACCTCTATAAGAAAAATACCCATTAGAAGTTTTAAAACTACAAAGTTTCATTGCATTTTTGAAATTTAGAATACAAAATGTTTGTTTTACTAACATTTTCTGCGGCTGGAGAAGAGTATCAAAAACGGTTTCAATTTTTAGACTGATTTCAAACCAAACGAAAAAATTGGTTTGTGCATGGCACCTATCGCATGTTTCTACTCTCTGCTCCTCACATAGTCTTCACATACAAGATCAAATATCACTTCGAGTTTATTTTCCTTCGAATAAGGACCATGCTTCTGTGCCGTATAGATAGGAACCGGGACGATCAAGTTCTTATAAATGGTTACCCTTGCTTTTCTAGAAAGGTTATATTTCTCAATTGCCTTCTAAACTCAAAATAATAGCGATTGGCAAGAGTTATTCTCTGTTTGGGATGTCAAAACTAAGCTAAGGACTAAGGACTTTGTACAGCTCTTCTCTGTAAAAAATTTCATACTCGCCCTTAAAATCAATAAACTGAAAGTGTTTACCGAACATTCCCGGATTTTTTTTCAATATCTTGAAAATTTGGTCTATAGTGGACTTTTCTGCACTAAAACCATGTTGATATGGACCTATGAAGTTGTTGACGTGAGGTTTCAAACGTTTATGTATTGTTATGTACATCAAAAGGAAGGTGTTGCTTGTGAGCCAATGTGCGAAACAGAGACACAGTGTGTAGACCAATAGGTTGTGACGAAACGTCACAGTTTCGACCATCGCCACCCTAACTAACGGCTATCAGACGATCGTCCATAAGCTGCATTCGAAGGAGATAAAAAAAAATTTGTTTACATTTGTTTCATTTGTTTGAGTCCACATCCACTACTTACCGCAGAAATGATAAGTAGATGTGAAATTGCCTCCAGAAAGGAAAGGAAAAATTACCAGCTGACATTGGCTATGGGAATACCATTTTGATTTAAGCTGTAGTTTCTTTTCTGCCGACTTGCACAGTCATTTTTGATTTGGTTTGATTGGCCTTGTTTTGAAGCATGGACCCAGTGGGCACGACGCATTTCTAAGGTCAATTACATAACAAATTTGCCGCTCGTTCGACTTTTATGGTCAACGCCAGTTCCAGTATAGTGGGAAACCGGTTTAATCGGCCTCATAACGTCAGGACTCAGTGGACACTATTTTGTGAGGTCTATTAAACTTAACTAATTATTGCTTATCCCAAATATAGCTCACCACGTAAACAGACGACCGAAACGCCAGAGGCTGCAGCAAAATGGTTGTGCCAATTCCGACCAGCGCAGCGTATAGCTCGGTACCAACCTCGCCTCGATACCTTCATCATCAAAAATCAACGTAAGGCGAAATTAAACAAGAAAACCAAGCCTTCAGGCCTTCAGATTCAGTTTCTATTTTTTTTTTTTTAACCGATTAAAGTAAACAAAAGAAATTATTGCTAACATTTAGTGCAATTAAAGTAAAGAAGTAACCAAAAACGATTGTAAACAATAAACATTGTGAGATCCTTTTTTTGGGAAACTCGTATAATAAAGAATTAAGTTAAGAAAACATTCAGAGTTCTCCTTTTTGCGCAGAAGTTGGGCCATCGCACCCCAAGTCTTTTGGCTTCCTTGAGAAAGACCCTGGCCCGCTGAGTCCTAACTCCAGCTGGGAAATAAAAAAGCATCAAAAGCTTCACAAGTTCACATATATAATAATTGGGAAGAGCTAGAATGCAAACTTTTTGAAACTCCTCGAAGGTTCTCATAAATGTGTTTTACTTACCTATATAAAAAAGATGCTGGCGCAAGTAGAGTCAGTTTTAATTGTAAAGTGATAGTGTTAAGATTGAATTAGTGTGGTTATTGATTGAATTGTATATCAAATAAAAGTGGTATAATTATAGGCTGATAAATAGGTAATTTTAAGAACCTGTTGGATATGCTATCCCGGATACCCCTATATTTAAGATACCTTCTTGAATGATTGAGATATTTGCCCCCAACAGCTGTGAAATATAAAAAATTAACTTTTAAATATTTCAAGTTATCGTTGCCAAGCGATTGGAATCCGTTTTTTCCGAATTGCGACTCAAGTGCGCTTTATTCTGAAATAAAAACACAAAAATAAATAAATAAATAGGGTGGCGCAACAGAGCGAGGAGCCCCTGGGCCTAGCGCATTTCTCACAACCATGCCTTGTGAGGGAATGGAAGGGACCTACAATTCTCTGCCGGTTCCGAACGGCTAATCGAGAAAGCGCTTTTCATTGCAATGAATACTAACTGAGGACTTGCCAATTCCTCGCGAAAAGCGATACATTCTTGCTTCTGTTGGGATTCGAACCACGAACCTCTGGATTAACAGGCGGACATTAAAAACACACCAAAATAAAAAAAACAACATGAAAAGAAAAATAAATTCTCTATCAGAACCAATCAGAGCCTTCTCGAATTGTACACTACCAACCACCATCATAGGCATTGGAAACCTGAAAAAGCCTCACCATTCATAAATTTCGTACAGTCTTATATTTGCCAGTACAGAACTATTATATTTTGTACCTGCAAACGCAGGGACAGTAAAGAATGATTCCAATGAGCTCACAATCTCACCATCAAGTCGCATCAGCAATAACTCTCTCAAAAAGCAGCATACTTCTCTTAAGTGACGGTTTATGAATTATGACACGACAAATGATTTATTGAAGTGTATAGCCCGACCTCAAATCGGTAGATTAAATTAAATTACAAGTAAAACAGTTCTATTCGACCCGTAGAAAATTCCCTCATAGTTAGTTGAATTCCCGGAAACTACAAGTCAAACAACTCTCCAGTTGGTAACCCTACTCCCTAGTTTGTCAATTATTACACTCATTTAAATATAATTTCTTCGCATGGTTGCCGGTTGCGGCGGCGGCGGTGGCGGTCGGAATGCAGAAAGGGCGCTTAATCAACGATTTGACAACAACGATGATGATGCGATGAACCGCACAATGTTATTATACCCATCCATAAGTTTCACGATTTCCACAATATACTCGTACTTAGACTTACTCCCATGTATCGCGTACTTTACTTGATGTATCTATTGACATTGGCTGTTCGCTGTTGTTAGTAGTAGTCGAGTTGACGATGGACGCATTCGATCGAATTTATTTTTTTTTATTTTGTTGTTTCTCGCTAGACCCAGAGAACTGATCAGTATGAACAGTGAGTAGAGCACCACCGCTGACTAGACTCTGGACTGACACCCAATAAAAGTCACTTTGTCTTAATCAGTTCATCGTCGTCATTGTGCTGAGCCGGCCGACAGCGACACCGACACTCGAATCGAATCTTTCATATCAAGCTCTGGGAGTAGTATCCATGCGATCCGTATTCGATTTACACTCTTCTGTCTACATAAGCTCCCTCTCTCGCTTTGCACTATCTGATAAAAAAAAGAGTTGTGTTGTGAACGACGCGATCGCGATCGGTGGTATTGTACTCGTATTTTAAAGTTAGTAACTTGTGCGTTGCAGGGTTGGGAACATGGTATTTATTTGCTCCTTCCTGTTGTACGTATATAAATACGTTAGAATAAATTCAGCGCCTTAAAAACCCCGCAAGAACTCAATTTAGTATCACCTTGAGAGTGTGATTGATACCTATAAGAGAACTCGAGTCACAGTTTGTTATCTAGAAAAGATACATTTTGATACGGGTGAGGTTGATCGCGTTTCAACGGATTGCCTACAAATTTTTGATTTTTATGTGAAATAATGGAAGTCATGAGTTGGAGATTTTTGTGTCTTTGTGTGTTTTACTTCTTTTTGCTAAAACTAAGTAAAAATATCTATGATAGTGTAACCAAACAATAACAATAAGAGTCTTCTATTTTGAGTTTATTTGCGAAAACAAGTGTAAAAAGTAGCTACTGCGAAAGTGACAGTGCAATACCAGTAACCTGTACTACATGAAATGTTTACATCTCTTTCATTGGAATTACCACATGAATAAGCAAAGCAATCCAACGTTAACAAAGCCGAAACAGCAATAATTATATGTTTTATTTTTGGATTACTCATCGCTGCCACAGAGACTACGACAACGCACCACGACGAGTCACCTCACCTGGAAGGTGTACTAACTCTGACTAACCACGCCAAGAAGTATTATTTTACAAGATTTTTACTGGTTTCGTGCATATTGCTGAAGTGAAACGTGAGTAATGCTTATGTTATTAGTTTGCAGTCTAATTGATAGAAAGTCTCCCTCGATTTGATCACAGATGCAGACGAGTTTGAATATAGATTGTCAGTCTTGTTACCTATGGGTACTTACCTACAATTTAACCAGACTACCTTTCTGTTGAGGGTCCCTCAAATACCAAGGTTTTGTTTTTCTGACATGAAATTAGACCAGTTAGGAAGAGGAAAATTATTAAAAATGCAACCAGCTTAATGGGAAGCACTTTTGTGTGTGTTGGGAATACAAATTTATTGCCAACTTATGGAAATGCAGTGTCAATTACTTTGGAATTTTGCGGAAAGTCCAAATTTGAACGTATGGTTTTTTGAAGCCAACTTTGTCAGGAAATTGAATTCAAAAATGGAAAGACAATAACATTTTATCGTAGAACGTAGTGTACAACAATTTGTTGAATGTGGAATATTTTTATATCACTTGTCCGGATTGAAAGTTGTTCTGATCAAGGGAACTTTTGTGAGAACAAAATTAGCAAAACAATAAAACAACTGAACAACTTGGATTGTGCTTTGTGCACCTCTGTTTTACTATAAATTCATTTACCTATTGGTAGGTACTTTATAAGTATGTATTTTAGTGTTTGGAATTTAGTGTTTGGAACTTAAATTCTTTTGGAGGGAAACAATTTACTAGTCGTTCAATATCACAGATAATCTTTAATGCGATCGATATAAGAACGGTTTTTAATGACATTTGCAAATTTTTGACACATGTTTGATGTACTTAGATGTTGAGAATATAATTTCAAAACAAAATTAAGCGTAAAATGGTATCGAGTGTTTTACTCAAGATGACTGCGTTAAGAGCAGATTATGAAATCAGTATATGGCCGAGATGCAATACGCAAATGCGCAGAATTTAACATTGACAGGAAATATAAAAAACAAACTTATTACATAATAATGGCGGACATTCAAGCTGCAATTAAGGCCTTAAGATCCTACATCTTCTTATCTTGTCAGTGACAAATTTAACAAACTGGGCAGTAATAACAAGGTTACAATCTACTGGGTACCAGGACATGCAGGAATAATTGGCAATGAACAGGCAGACGAACTGGCAAAGACAGGAGCCGTATCACCAGTCATAGGACCGGAACCTTTTTGTGGAGTAGCAGAAAGCCACATTAAGAAAGAAATCAAAAAGTCGGAGGAAGACAACAAAGTTAAACACTGGAATGTACACAGTTCGGTGTGAACCTGGGCCTCAACCATCATCCTTCTATAACGACTTCGATTTCGGGCGGGCTCTCTCCAGTTTCGCACTCCAAGTCGGTTGAGGTCTTCATCCACTTGATTGCGCCACCTAAGACGAGGTCTTCCCTTTCCGCTATTTCCCTGCAATGTGCTTTCGAAAACCCGTCGAGCCGGAGCGTTTGGGTCCATCCGCTCTACATGACCCAACCATCGTAGCCTCTCGAAGCGTACCCTTCTGGCTATGCCCATGTCGCGGTACAGCTCATACAGCTCGTTGTTGTATCTTCTTCACCACACATTGTCTTTGCATACGAGACCAAAGATCATTCGGAGAGTTTTTCAACGACCAAGGGTTTCCTCATCCGCTTTCGATAAGGTCCATGCTTCCTCGCCGTAAAGCAGGACTGGGATGATTAAGATCTTATGCAAGGTTACCTTGGTTTTTGTTTCCGAATTGCTTTCTTAACCCAAAGAAGCAACGGTTGGCAAGAGTTATTCTCCGTTTGATCTCCGCACTGATGTTGTTGTCCGTGTCTACAACGGATCCTAGGTAGACGAAGTCCTGTACTACCTCGAAGTTATGTCTGTCTATTGTGACGTTTTGTCCAATTCGACGATGTTCTGTGTCCTTGTTTGATGACAACATATACCTTGTTTTGCCCTCATTAACCATCAGACCCATTTTTGCCACTTCTGTTTCGATACTCGCAAAAGCACCTATGAAATCACGCTTTTTTCTTCCCATTACGTCAATATCGTCTGCATAGGCGAGTAATTGTACAGACTTTTGAAAGATTGTTCCTCTGGTGGTGACGTTTGAGTTTCTTACAATCTGTTCAAGTATATGATGTTGAAGAAATCGCATGACAGTTTATCGCCTTGCCTAAAACCTTTTTCGACATCAAAGGTCTCGGTGAGTTCTTTACCGACCTTGACGGAGCAGCGTGAATTCTCCAAAGTCATCCTGCAAAGGCGTACGAGTTTTGCAGGGATGCCGAAACTAGCATGGCTCAGTACAGCTTGTCTCTGTAAATACTGTCATACGCAGCCTTGAAATCGATAAAGAGATGGTGAATATCGATATTATAGTCTCTGGTTTTTTCCAAGATCTGCCGTAATGTGAAAATTTGGTCGGTCTATTGTGGACTTCTCTGGTCTAAAACCACATTGATAAAGACCTATCAAGTTGTTGACGTGGGGTTTCAGACGTTCATATATTAGAGCAGACAAGATCTTATAGGCGACGTTTAAGATAGGCTTTATCCCTCTATATTTGGCGCAATTGTGAGGGTCTCCCTTCTTTAGGATCGGGCATTACGATACTGAGGTTCCATTCATTGGGCATGCTTTCTTCCGACCATGTGATGCAGATTAAGGAAGAAGTACCTAGGAAGGATCCTACTTTGTAGAGGAGAGGTTGCTAAAACTCCTAAGCGCAACCCAGATACTAAGTTTTATCAGAGAAACTAATCTGGCTGAAGTACTTTAAAGTTAAGAAATACCAATTAAGAATTAGGGAGTAATAGATCTATAAGGTCGAAGTGCAATACAAACAACAAGCTAACTTTTAACAGATTGCATACTGGTGACAATTCCTTCATCTGGCCGAATCATATTTCACCAAAAACCAGGGTGAACGTAAATGCTAATCTTGTAATTATGAGTTTTGTGTTGCAGCTTGTAGCGCTTGAAGTTTTGGTCAAAAATAAAAAGCAGAGGAAGCGCATAAGGTTGACAACTCTCACCATTTATATGATCAAATCTTGTAGATAGTCTACTAGGATATCTTACAACCCAAAGCATACATACCATCTAGCTATGAGTTTTGTGCTTTGAACTTAATCCAGGGTTGACTCAGGTTACCTTGACAATTCTAAAAGTTATCAAAAAACCTGGGTTTTCGGTTCACAAAAAAAAAACCCCGTAAACCACGAAACCAACACCCTGCCATTTAAAGAAAATACATGCCATTTGAAAGCCCTATTCGTCATCTGAACTCGCCCCAGCAAAGGCTAGTGCTGCTTTAGGGCGAGTTGAGGGCAAAAACACTCAGTTCAGTATTCGAGAGAGTTGAAATTTATCAAAAAAAAACTTTGAGACTACCTCAAGGCAAACCTAGGACCTGAACGAACGATATTATTCTCATACAAGGTCCATTAAAAAGACTAATATCACGAAGGCTCGCGATATTTTGTTGGGGGCAAAACCCCCATTTATTAGGCTTAATACAAGCTATTGACTTACAAATTAAGAAACTTAATAGCTTAGACTTACTAACTAATTGAAGGGGTTAGGAGACGAAGTTTTAGGCAGGGAGTACTCATATTGCAGTCAAAACAAGAGGAGTGGGAGTTGACATTCCTCTGCATTCGGGAGATAGGTTCATTGGAGCCGTAAGAGGTTCGATGGGTGGGAAGATAGAAGAGACGGGGATTCCGAGTGTTACGGGGGTTAGTATTTAGAAAAATGGATTCGTTAAGGGCTGGACAGTCAATGGTACGTGTGAAGATTCGGTGAATGAAGAGAACGTCAAATATTTCTCTTCGATCTTTCAGCGTATTGAGGTTGAGGAGTTTGATTCGGTTTTGATAAGGAGGTAACATCAATTAAGACCTCGAAGAGCAAATCGGAGAAAACAGCGTTGAATGCTCTCAATTCTGGCAATGTGCACTTGTTGGAAAGGCGACCAGACTTGACAAGCGTATTTAAGAAGCGGACGGACAAATGAAATGTAAAGGGATCGGGTTACGTAGGGGTCAGCAAATTCTTTAGACATTTTCACACTTTCAGCGACTCACCTAGAACGAACTTTTCAGTAGTTCTTGGTAATCACTCGTATAGGTACATTCCATATTGAAGTCTATGCCAACAATGAATGTGCGACAATAATAAATTAGTTCATTGAACACAAAAAAAAAACAGAACAACTTTCATCTTCTCAGATATCCAAACACTGACTTCACAATGTCATAGCATCAAAGCTAGTCCAGGAGATAACTGCGTTGTTCTCCGATGTGGCT
Organism: Melanostoma mellinum; assembly: GCA_914767635.1. NCBI lineage: Eukaryota > Metazoa > Arthropoda > Insecta > Diptera > Syrphidae > Melanostoma > Melanostoma mellinum. Next base: position 84,829,193 of record OU612059.1, on the reverse strand, counting down.
AGGAAAAATTATCTGTTATCCGCCACTGGATTTTAGTACACAAGCCCTATCATGGTAACGATAATTCAGACACCCTAGCTAAAGACATGGCCTATAAAACATTCGTCGGATTTGAACCATTCTGTGGTGTGAATAAAATCCGCTTCAAACACATAGAAACAATATCCTACCGGAAGAATCCAACAAAGCCTGACTTAACTTCTTTGGTCAAATCTGTTCTTCTTCTTCCTTCTCCGGCACTATGAGCATCGTGATTCGTGATCTCGAAGGGATCACAGCTATCCCACTTTTGTTAAACTCTTATTTCTGCTTCACATTATGTTTGTTCGCTGGAGCCCTAGGGTCGCCCTGGGATCTCTACAAAGCGTTTTTTAAGAACCCTAAAGTCGCCCTGAATGTCAAATTGAGTGTTTTTGAGCCCTAAAGTTGACCCAGCTTTTTTTTTATAATTAACGCGCACATCAAGGGGTTATGACTACCCTTATCTTTTCTTTATATATATAAAATTTCCATGTCACAATGTTAGTTACCGAACTCCTCCGAAACGGCTTTACCGATTTTCACCAAATTTTATATGCGTATTCAGTAGGCCTGAGAATCGGCTACTAATTATTGTCCATACCCCTAAGTGATAAGGGTCATCTACCCTTAACATTGTTTCTTTAATTTACACTGTGCCACGAGAATTTTATAAATTAGATTTTACAGTCTCAGTGTAAATTTATTATTATATATGTACATATTTGGTGCCCCCGAGAATAGTTTTATAATAATTTTACCATTCCAAAATTACCACAAAGGAACGGGAAATTGAAATTCTGAGCCAATATCAAAAATTCTTTCGACACTATGATGTTTTATAACCTCTACATACATATGGAGACTATATTTCATGGCAACATTTCCACAGAAACGGCAACGTGAAACTAGAAACTTTCCGGCTATCTTCAGCTTAGTTCGGCGGGTGTTCCTGACAATTTTTTAGATATCTTAGATCCGAGCAAGGGTCAGCTAGTAATGTTATAAAAATACAGTGCGAGCATTTAGGAAAATAGGAAAGGATTTGAAACGAGACATCGATGAATCTTTGTGAATCGTAATGCAGGGAAATACAGAGTCATCAGGATCAAGTTATTATTTTGCTGAATGAGATGGATGTTTCCAAACTTTATAATTATTGCAAAATTGCGTTAAAATACAGATCTAGAATATTCAACGAAGACTTCTGAAATGTGATACATATTATTTGCTTTTTTGTTGGAAATCAAATTTATATGTGGTAGTGTATTACAGTTATTTAATTTACTTAGTTGTCAATCTGGCAGACGGCAAATGCCATGCTTATATGATTTTTGTATATCTAATTATGAAATAACTGTTAATTGAATCGTAAATCAATAAAAATCAACTATCTATCTATCTATCTATCTATCTGTCTACAGAGTCAGGTAAAGTATTCCATATTCGGGTGGTCCGACTGAAATACGAATCTCTATACTTGACTGTACGTGCGAAGTTGGGCTCAAGGTAAAACTGATGAGCATTCCTAGCGTGGCGGGTGTTGCGGCAAAATTGTTTCAGGGGAGGTATGCAGCCTTGCTTGTGAAAAAAGCGATAAAAAAGAGACAGGTAACGTTTCGACGATGTTCAAGAGAATCAATCGATTATATGATTGAACTATCACCTATCAATTTTAACGCTCTATTTTGTACCCTATCAAGTAGGTGCAAAGATGTTTGAGAAGCACCTGACAAGATATGGGCGTTATACTCCATCCGCCTTCAGGGCGGATGAAGGCCTTATAAATTGTAGCCAGAACAGAAGGGGTGAAGAACTTCCTGCATCGAAGAAGCCTAAGCATTTAACAGTAACCGTTCCAGTTCCACATCCGAAGAGCAGGGAAGTGAATTTGAAAACGAATATGAAAAGCTGAGGGTCGAGTCGTCAGCGAAACAGTTAAGCGGATTAGAAATTTCAGACAAGAGATGAGGAAGAGAGTCGAAGACAAAACGGAACCCTGGGCCACACCAGCATTTATGAAGTGGGTATCAGACTTGAGGTCATCCAATACCACTTGTATTGAACGGTCGGAAAGGTGGTTTCTAATCCAACGAAGAAGAGACTCATCGATGCCAAAAATGTGCATTTTCAATAAAAGAGCCTGATGCCAAACTCTATCAAATGCTTTAGAAATATCAAGTGCTATAATCTTACTGCAAAACAATGTAAAGATTGGTTCCACTTTTCGCTGAGCTATGTCATCAAATCACCAGTAGACCGTACAAACGGTCATTTAGAAGCTTTCGTTCTTCAAGATATTTCACAAGTTGACGGTTTATCAACGTTTCCATGACCTTGGAAAGAAGGGACGTTAGTGCAATTGGACGGTAATTGGATGGCGAGGAAGATTCGCCTTTTTTAGGGACCGGCTGGACAAATGCAGTTTTTCATCTGCTCGGAAAAATCCCAGCAGAATAGGAAAGATGGAAAAGTTTACGCAGTGGTTTTGCCAGCGTAGAAGAACACCTCTTCAGATTAACGGCGGGTATACCATCTGGACCAGCGGATTTATGTATATTGAGATCTTTGAGGACTCTTGCATCCGAGCGAGTTCGAAAAAAAACTGCTTCATCACAGAATCTACAGACACAAGCTCAGGTGGAGCCAATATGCTATGAGTCGAGTTGGCAGCAAATTAAGCTGCCAGCGAATTGGCTTTATCGATGGAGCTGACGTACGGAAAGTCATTGAAAACGAGCGTTGGGACCGATGACGTGGTGGAGTTCATAATGTTCTTAACATAAGTTTTTGCTTCCTTTTGGACACAACAGTATTTTTTGTCTTACTTTTTGGTCATGTAAAAGCTTAGTCCTTTGTATCTGAGCATTACAGATATTTCTGGCCCGTTTGAACAAATTTCGGTTTTCTACAGTGGGGTTGTCTTTAAGTTTTCGAAAACTACTTTCTCTATTCCTAATCGCTTCTTTACAGCTTGAATCAAGCCACAAATTCTCTTTGGGGATGATTTTTTTTGTTCTGTGAGGAACAAAATTTCTCATGCCGTTGAGAATTACGTTAGATATCATATCAGCTGATGCGTCAACGTTTCCGTCGAGAAAGCACAATGACCAATTAAAATTTCGAAAGAAATTATTCAGTCCGTCCCAATTGGCATTCTCATATTGCCACACAGTTTTTTAGGGACTTTTCCCTCAACTCGCCGTAGGTTTGTGCTGTGGTGAATTGAGGGCTGTCAAATGGCATTTATTTTTTTTAATGACAGTGATGTGTGGTGATTTGTAGTTTAGCGTTTTTTGAAGTCTGGAAAACCCAGTTTTTTTTTTTTGACAACTCATAGGGTTGTCAAGAAAACCTGGGTTAGCCCTGGGAAAAGTTCAACGAATGGACCTATTATTGATCTGCTAGTAGGGCACTTTGGGGCCGCCTTGAACTCAGACTGCTCCCACGCATTGGATCGTTCCATGTCTGCGGCCAACCAAGTACAGATTTCGTTGTATTTGTATGTACCAGAAGTGTTTTGGTCAGCCTTTCTTTCTCTTGGTTCTACAATATTGCTTTTTTGACAGTGTTATTATTATCTTCCCTTTGAAAATGGCGTTTTTCATTGGTCGTTCGGAAGCCTTCTGAACGCTTCTGAAATCATTCCATTGGCATCAAATGACAGTTCCTCTCCTCGAAAGAAGAGACATTTGATTCTTGATTTGAAGAAGGAAGCGAAACCAGAAGCACTCACACACTGAAACACTGTTGACGTCAAAATTGACAAATGTGATTTGCCACCTCTAAAAATTGAAAAAAAGTGACCTGAAAACAATTATTAATTAATTAATTTTGTGAGATGAGTTCTAAAAACATTTTAAGACATATTCCTGTCGATTTAAGTGAATTATGAAAAAAATGAAAAAAGTGAATGAAAAAAAAAATAGCGCTCGACGTTTCACACCGATACACAATACAAGCAACGAAACTTCAAAGCAAATAAAAGTGTAACTTTGGCATTTCGGATCGGAGAGTTTTTCCGGATTACCAATGGAAAACGACATAACTGAGCCGGTAGTGCCCTGTTTTTGAAAAATTGTATTTTTGACGTGTAGGGTTCCACGGATCTTTGTACTCCTTATACGCACTTGGGAATCACATTTCCATTTAATAAATGTATGGAATAGAATTTGTTTGAATAAGAAAATGAACAACATAATTACAGAATCTTTTTTGGATTGATACGGTACCCTTTACCATCTAAAATGATAAAGTGCCATTTGAAGGGATGTAGGATCCTCATTCATGATGGCTCCATCGTCAACAAAGAATAGCTTATGTGATTTGGTTTTCTGTACTTTACCTTAAAATAGATACATAGTTAAAAACTATAATAAAATGTTGCATTGGTGTATACAGTTATTGTGTCTTGGAATGCTGTGGTGACACCAGCCTGACATCTTTCTGCCCCGGTCCTTCATACATTTCTTGAATCGTCAGCGCATAGGCTTCTTCTCATTGTATTAGGATCACGCAAAGTAGATTTCAAGGTTGTTGATCGAATGGCTTTTTCAAGGTCCAGCACAACATGCGAATCAATACGCTTATCGTCTATGAAATCACGATGTTATTTCATTGGGATCCTTATACTTTAGTTAGCATATATGTTGTTGGCCTACCCACGATAAAATCGCATTGATTTTTTTGATGGGATAAAAGGATTAGAAATTAGTTCTAAAAAGATGTTAGCTATAACACAACAGAAGTCTTCGTTTTTCTAGTTTTTTGGTTGCTTTTTTTAAAAAATTAAAAAGTTTGGTAGATTAGAGTTGGAAGACGGATAGTGAGTGTCCTACAAGTGACGTCATATGCTTTTCTCATGCCAACTGAGTCGATAGATAGATACTTAAATTCTTTGTCTCATGTTAAAGTTTTACACAAAAAAATTCAAAAAATAGATTTGGCAATCGTGCCGTCTGCCTGGAGTCACTTGATTAGATTGAAAGTGAGGAAAGCCCCAAATTCTTTTCTTATCGTCCCAATTTTGGCAGTAAATTCTCAATACTCCTTTGGTGTATCGTTTTGATGACAATAGCTCACTCATCGATCAGCAACTAAACTAAAAATTTAAGATAAGCCGGTTGAAATTGTGCACACTTGGCTAATCACTACGAAGCTTGCGAAGTATTGTGATAACGAACAATTTTGATAATTTATAAAAGTAGTTATTTATATTGAACTCTTTTCTAAGAATAAAAAAGTTACCTATAGCTATGGTGGATATTGGTTTAGCTGCAGCCAAAACAACAACCAAGGCGTTTCGAATGAAAGGCTGTATGACAATAGCTGACTCATGCTTAGTGTTGATCTACTGTTTCCAAAGATAACCGTTCTAAGGAAAAATTAGTTTGTAATCAGTTTAAAGTATTAAAAATGTATAAAATTAGCAAAATCTTAAGCGGCTTGCTAAATAGGTTGGCACAACAGAGCGAGGAACCCCAAGGCCTAACGCATTTCTCACAACCATGCCTTGTGCGCTTTTTATAACAATGAATTTATTAACGGGGGACTTGCCAATTCCTCGCAAAAGGCGATACCCATATGGAAAAACGTTTTTAAACCTCTTACCCCGTCTTTATTATTTTTATATTAGAATTTTTAGAAGAAGCTTACAGAAGGTGACAACTGACAAGCTGTCTTATCAAATGAAAGTTACTTTCTAAAGTTGCTAAAGTTTTGTATTCGCCATCTTCAAAGAGAAGAGAAATACACGAAGCTGTGCTAACTACCGTTTGACTATCTTCTTAGCATACATTGAAGTGATCGTCAAACATTCCACCATCTCTCTTTACGCGAACGATACTAAGTTTTACCAGGTCATTTCTTCTTCTAGACTCTTCCCACCTCCAGGAACAGGATCTCGACAATTTTTCAATATGGTGCCCCAAAAACAGCTTGGAGCTTAGTATTTCCAATTGCCAATCAATTACCTTCTCACGTCTCATACACAGTCAAAATTCAGGTGATCTGTAACCTTGGAATTATTTGCGGCCATGAGCTGAATTTTCTCAAGCGCATAGACGATATAATTCTTAAGAAAAATTCAGTACTTGGTTTCGTGAAACGATGGTACAAGGAATTTGCTGACCCATACGTAACCCAATCCCTTAACATATCATTTTTTCGTCCGCTTTTTGAATACGCTTGTCAAGTCTAGGTCACCTTTCCAACAAGTGAACATTGCCAAAATTGAGAGCATATAATGTGCTCTCCACCGTTTCCTTTAATTTGTTCTTCCAGGTCTTAATAAGAGTAATCCTTTAATATTACCTATCCATCATGACCGAATCAAACTTTTCAACTTGAACAGCTTGAAAAATCGAAGAGAAATATTTGACATTCTCTTCATTCACCGAATATTTACAGGTACGGGTACAATTAACTGCACAGCCATTAACGAATCCACCTTTCTAAACACTAACCCTCGTAACATTCGTAGTCCCCAATCGAACCTCTTACGGCTTCAATGAACCCATCTCCCGAATACTGAGGAATTTCAATATCAGTTCTTAAGGCTCAACTAGTTAATTTAAGTCTTAGCTATTGAGTTTCTTCGTTTTTAAGTTAGATTAAGAATTAGATTGTATTAAACCAAATAAATGGACGTTTTGCTCCCACCAAAATTATCCCATACATATCCATGAACAGATATTGAAAAACTGGCTTTAAAAGTATACTCGATTGTCTATTGATTAATTGGGGTTTTTCACGATTAACTCAACCACTAATGAACTTTGGCCCTGTAAAGAACTAGCATATTGTATTAGCTCAGTTCGTTAATGCATTCGATCAACTACCCCCAGATCAGAAGGGGGAAACCAGCGGTTCCAGAAATCTTCGTGAAGATAATCAAGCATTTTTTTGCTGATTCAGCTAAGGAATTCAAAGTCATAGCCAGGAGTCCTCAGACACCAGCTAGATCAGCCAGTAGTTATATAAACTCGCCCCAAATGTCAAACTGAGTGTTTTTTGAGCTCTGGGTTGGCCCTTAACTCACCCTGAAGTTGCGCTAGGTTTTCGTTGGAGCGAGTTGAGATAATTAACAGGGTTGTCCAAACTCAAATGACATGTATTTGTCTTCAAAACCAGGGATGTTAGGTGATTTTCTAGCTTACCTTTTTTTGAGAACTTAAAACCCGCTGGACTGTTTTTTGAAGAGAATATTTGGCGCGTTATTGCTGATATGCGAAACCAAATGCTGCGAAAATTGGGAATCTCGGCTAGACACAAACTCACTTAAGATAAAACCACCGCTGTCACAGTGATCATCTGAAAAGATTTAACAAGTGTATACTTCTGCAAACCAAACTTCAAAATAACTTTGAACTACAAGTGTTATTTGCCTGTTGTTATGTAAAATAATTCACAGTTCGGGAAATTGTGCATATGCACCCATCATGTGGTACCCATGGCGTGATGGCTAGCATGTCCTCCTGCTAACCCAGAGGTTGCAGAGGCAAAAATGTTTTTTCACGGGTACTGCCTTTCGCGAGGAACTGGCAAGTCTTCCGTTAGTAAATTCATTGCCATGAAAAGCGCTTTCTCAATTAGCCGTTCGGAACCGGCAGAAAATTGTAGGTCCCCTCCATTCCCTCACAAGGCATGGTTGTGAGAAACGCGCTAGGCCCTGGGGCTCCTCGCTCTGTTGCGCCACCCTATTTATTTATTTTTTTACCCATCATGTGGTTGTGTAAAATGGTATTCGACGATGAAAATATATCGTGTAATCCGTGTTTTTCCGTTTAACACGAAATTAATAGCTTTAAAGGCCCCTGCAGACAGCAGGTTCTTAGCCGACAATTTGATAGGGTTCTTAATCAGTATGGAGATTTATAAATGACTAGCCGAGCCGCCCGGTTTTGCTCGGGTCTGCAGTTTTAAGGTTTCCGTTCTCGTTTCTCCTCTTCCGTTGGAATTTGGGGATGAAATATAATCTTTCTTACTGTGGGACTATGTGGCATCCTAATGCTGAAAGAATTTTTGAAATCTCTCCAGTAGTTCTTAAGTTTCCGTTCCCAAGCCATTCCTGTTGGAATCTTCCGTATGAATCTATTTCACTGAGGGATAATGTCACATCCTAGAGTTGAAAGAATTTTCGAGATCGGTCAAATAACTTTAATGTTCCCGTTCTCGTTCCTGTTTCTGATCCTGTCGGATTATAGGGATGAAAAATATAGCCTAAGTTACTGACAAAGGGTGAAGGGGGATAATGTAGCACCTCTAATGTTGAAAGAATTTTTGAAATCTATCCAGAAATTTCTAAGTTTCCATTTCCAACCCCGTTTCTGAAGGAATCTTCCGTTCCCATAGAAATATGTGAATGAAATATAAGTTTATGTCACTGAGGGATAATGTAATACAGGAAAATACACGCCAAGTTACTAAGGGGTTTTTTTTTGGCATTCCAGAGCAGAAAAATTTTTGAAATCTTTCCAGTAGTTTCTAAGTTTCCGTTCCCAACCCCGTTCCTGTGGGAATCTTCCGTTCCCATGGAAATATGTGAATGAAATGAAAGTCTATCTCACTGAGGGATAATGCAACATCCTAGAGTTGAAAGAATTTTTGGATTCGGTCAAGTATTTTTATGGTTCCCGTTCTCGTTCCCGTTTCTGTTCCTGTGGGATTATAGAAATATAGTCTAAGTTACTTATGAAGAGAGATATAATGTAGCACCCCTAGTGCTGAAAAATATTTTGAAATCTGTGGAGTAGTTTCTAGTTTTCCATTCCCAACCCCGTTCTTGTTGGAATATGGAGATCAAACCTTGACAGGAACCATCCCTGGACTAAATTATTTCTACCCTGAAAATTTCACAAACATCCGTTGGATGGTTTAGGAGTTTACACCATCCATACATACATACATACATACATCCTATTTGATTTATATAGAAAGGACAAAGGATATAGATAATTTGATAAGACTCACAATTATGTTTAAATTGAAAAAACCTACTATTTATTTATCTAACGTGAACTAAAACAAACCACCCGATATGCTTTCCCTTCTTCAATATCGGTCGTGTAAGTTCGTGCTGGGTGCATAAAGCCACATACCAGTTCGATGGTTTCCTCCTACTTTGTCTTATTTAGATTAATGAGCATCAAATTTGTTACATTCGTCACCCTTTAACGTATTTTTAGTTTTGAATTCAAATGCATAACTGTACCTCCTTCAAACAATCTCACAATGATATCTACCAATTACTAAAATTACCCCTTCAAAGTCAACATGAGTTCATCCTTGGGTCGCATTTAATATTGTCTTTCGACTCAATCAAGATTTGCTTGTAATTCCCAAGCATGTGTGAATGTAAGTATTAATTATGTACATCCTTATTATCCCTTGTATCCCTTACAAATAACTCATAATTCACACCCCTCGAGGGTGCGTTAATTGAAAATACTAATAAAGCCCATTAACTTTTCGTCAAAAAATAAACACTTCAACTCCTCTCAAAACTGTGCAAAAGTAATTCAAATGCGAAACTTTGTTCAAACTGCCTCTGCCATCACCCACACTCAGTTTTATTGCATGACATTGTTGAAAGATCAGATAGAATTTAATTAGTCGGAAAAAAGAAGGCATTACGTGCTACGTGGTATTCATGTAGGTGAGAGGGTTTGTCGACTGAGGCGCTTCGAGTTTACTTAGAAAGATCTTTTATCAGCCAGCATTTTCAGCCAACTGCTTCGAGTGCTTGTTGACGAGAGTGACCCCTTTAAACGGGTTAATTAACACTAATTTAGCGTAGCCCATATAAAATGCGACTTTTTTATTTTTACTTGATTCTGACTTGAATATGGGGTGAATGTTGTTTTTTATATCAAGCAAGCGAGTATCAATAAAACGGTTTGTAATGAACGATGACTTAGACCTTTTCGAAAATTTGGGCTGAACTGTGATCTCAAATTAGTTTAGGAATTTTTTCTCTGGGAAGTGTTTTTTTTTTTTTTTTTGTTAATATTTAATATTAAACTACAATGGAATAATTTTTGTTTCCTTGCACCTACAGAATGAATTCAAGTTACCAGATATTAGACAACTTTGACGTCACGTCACAACCATGGACGACAACTGAAGATATTTTAGCGATATCAGCGAGAGACGCCTTTGTTGGAGATGAAATCAACAGGTGAGTCACTAGAAAATACACTCATTTAAATTTGGATAACCTATGAATGAAGTTTTATATAATGAGTCAATGACATAGTCTGAATAGTTAATGAAAACAAAGAAGTCATTAGTGAATTCTTTGGAAGAGCTGAACATTTTTTATCAAAAAAATTCAAACTAGTCATGAGTATTGCAAATCGTTTGGAATTGGATTATGTCTTATAATATAAGCAACACCAATAGGTTCGCTTTTTTTTTTGCAAATTTAACAATGTGTTCATTCATCGAAATGATGAGTTGTAGTCCTCAGAGGCTTTTGTTGATGAAGTCGTCCTTCTGGAGTTGTTCTCCTTGCTTGAATTTTTTCATACATTCTGTGAGTCACTTCCTTACATGTTAACGAAACGGTTAAATAGAGTAGTGGAACTTATTTCACACCGTAGTAGCTTTGAAAATATGTCACGGAGCAGCAATGAATGGCGGCATTGAATAGGCGTTGGTGAAGTCAAATTAATCGCCATCCAAGAAGTGCGATGTAGTCGTAGATCGGCCATAAAGAATATGAAAAACTGTGACATCTACTAGTGCGACTGCTACCGACAACAGAAACAGCGTTTGTTGTTAGAGGAAGACTCAGGGATAAGGTGATTAGCCAAAACCCAGTTATGATCGCACAATGACAATCCGGGCTAAATTCGCCAACATTAGCCTAATATGAGTCCACGCCCCCACAGAAGAGAAAGACGACAATTCCAAAGGCTGTTTCTACGAGCTCTTCGAAGAAACATATGAGCAGTGCCCTAGAAACGACGTGAAAATAGTTCTTGGCGATTTTAACGCAAAACTAGGCAAGGAGGACATCTTTGGAAATACAAGCAGTAAGCATAGCCTCCACGATTCCCTAGATCAATCAACCGAATTGATCAGGGGATCGACGCAAGGCATTCTTCCAGTGTGTTAGATGTCCGAACTTTCCGAGGGGCCATGCCGCCAGCATTAAGCATTGAAGACCAGTTTCCGCAATGCCAAGAAGCCATCAGGACCGGGACCGCTGCCTATGAGGTTATGGGTTTCACTCGGCCACCAAAACGAAACTCATGGTTCGACGAAGAATGCAGGCAGGCAAATACAGCCAAACAAAAAGCACTTCAAATGCTTATGCAAAAACGAACGAGGGCTGCTTACGATCAGTATAACGAGATTTACAAGGAGAAAAGAAGGGAAGAACACCGAATTCTCAAAAAGAAAAAGAAGCAGCATGAGAAGCGCTCGTTTGAGGAAATAGAGAGGTGCCATGACAGGAACGAGATTCGGAAGTTTTACCAAAAGGTAAAAAGATCCTGCCAGGGTGGCAAACCCCGAACTCAAGCCTGTAAAGACCAGCAGGGAAACATAGTTATAGAGTCACAGTCGCTACTGAGGATCTGGAAAGATCACTTCTGCAGACTGCTTAGCGGTGATAAGGACACAAATTCCGCTGTCATGCAGATTGCCCCATTCAGCTTGGACGATGATCAAGAATGCCTTCCTCCCGACCTAGAGGAAGTTAAGCTTGCCATATGCAAAATTAAATCAAATAAGACTGCAGGTGCAGATGCCCTTGATGGCGAACTCTTCAAGGCAGCTGGATACCAGTTGCAAAGGAGTATAGGCACCAGCTGATCTGCATGATATGGTAGGAAGAAAGTATGCCCGATGAATGGAACCTCAGTATCGTATGCCCGATCCTAAAGAAGGGAAACCCTCACAATTGCGCCAAATATAGAGGGATAAACCTCCTTAACGTCGCTTATAAGATCTTGTCTACTGTAATATGTGAACGTCTGAAACCCCACGTCAACAACTCGATAGGTCCTTATTAATGTGGTTTTAGACCAGAGAAGTCCACAATAGACCAAATTTTCACATTACGGCAGATCTTGGAAAAAACCCGAGAACATAATATCGATATTCACCATCTCTTTATCGATTTCAAGGCCGTGTATGACAGTATCTACAGAGACGAGCTGTACAGAGCCATGTCTAGTTTCGGCATCCCTGCAAAACTCGTACGACTATGCAGGATGACTTTGGAGAATTCACGCTGCTCCGTCAAGGTCGGCAAAGAACTCACCGAGACCTTTGATGTCGAAAAAGGTTTTAAGCAAGGCGACAAACTGTCATGCGATTTTTTCAACATCATACTTGAAATGATTGTAAGAAACTTTAACGTCAACACCAGAGGATCAATCTTTCAAAAGTCTGTACAATTACTCGCATATGCAGACGATATTGACGTAATGGGAAGAAAAAGCGTTGTGTCATAGGGGCTTTTGCGAGTATTGAAACAGAAGCGGCAAAAATGGGTTTGATGGTTAATGAGGGCAAAACGAAGTATATGTTGTCATCAAACAAGGACACAGAACATCGACAAAACGTCACAATAGACAGACATAACTTCGAGGTAGTACAGGATTTCGTCTTCCTAGGATCCGCTATAGACACGGACAACAACATCAGTGAGATCAAACGGAGAATAACTCTTGCGAACCGTTGCTTCTTTGGGTTAAGAAGACAATTGAGAAACAAACCCCTCTCCAGAAAAACCAAGGTAACCTTGTATAAGACCTTAATCATCCCTGTCCTGCTTTACGGCGCGAAAGCGTGGACCTTATCGAAAGCGCATGAGGAAACCCATGGTCGTTTCGAAAGAAAAATTCTCGGAATGATCTTTGGTCCCTTATGCGAAAACAATGTGTGGTGAAGAAGATACAACAACGAGCTGTATGAGCTGTACCGCGGCATGGGCATAGCCAGAAGAGTACGGATCAATATAAACTGAAAAACCTAACGCAGGAGCTGCAACCAGAAGAAGAGTTACCGTCGCCGTCGATGAAAGAATACTGGCATCTGTTGAAGTTGATCCTTCTTATCTAATTAAGACGCTTGGCTCTATAATAATGTTTCCAGATAAAGAATCTCCAGACTACTGCGTGGCGAAAATATGAATCCATATCACCGTACACCTGTACAGAAACTACTTCTGAATGATTTTGTGATGAGAATCGAATTTTGTAACTGGTTGCTAGAGAGAAGCTTGAATGACAACCACCTTATAAACGGAATTCTTTGGACAGACGAATCCCAGTTCACAAGAGATGGTATCACCAACTTCCATAACCTCCATACATGGGCTTCAAGCATTTCACATTCAAGACGGTAAAGATCATTTCAGCGCAGATTTTGTGTCAATATGTGGGCAGGTGTTATTGGAAATAAGTTAATCGAACCTTTCAAGTTACCACCCCGACATAATTCTACAAATTACCTGGAGTTCTTACAAAATGATCTACCAGGCTTATTGGAGGATGTTTCACTGCATCAACGAGTTTCATCATATTTCCAACAAGATGGTGCTCCCGCCCACTATGGTCGTGAAGTTAAGGATTGGCTGGATGAAAAAAACGGTGGTAGATGGAAAGGCAGAAATGAACCAATTCACTGGCCTGCACGATCTCCCGATCTCACTGCACTGGATTATTTTGTATGGGGACGAATGATAGAAATTGTTTACTCATCTGAAATAACAACCTTAACTGAATTAGAACAACTTATTTCCGAAGGATCATAACAAGTAGGACAAGAGTTGTCGAGAGCAAACATCCACAATGAAATCCAAAAATGGGCTCTGGCATGCGTTCAAAACGAAGGAGGGCACTTTGAGCACTTGTATTAACTATATTTGTATAAACTACATAAGAAACTAATAAAAGTTTTTTCTAAAACTACTCCTTTTACGAGTTGTTGCAATAAAAACCCGTATCGTTTTAGTTTTTTCCAAGTATCATAAAATGTTTGGGTTTTTGGGTGTACTTATTATTGAATTTTTTTTTATTATTGCTTTGTTCATCTGCAAATAATAAAGAAACTCTATGTTTAACAGGTATTTTCTGCAAAAAAATTACCTCAAAGTCAAAATTTTGTTTCCGGAAGAAAATTTGAGCACCACTTAAAATTGAAAATCTGGTATTCCTAACCCTATGGAAGCTCAACTTAAAAACAGTCTTAAAGGTTGTTAATTCTTCAAAAAAAAAAAAAAAGTCTTAATTTAGGTCTCTGTTACCAGTATTGACAGAGATATCGAATTCAACACAGGTCAGGGTACACTTAATTTAGCCTTTTATTTAATTGTCAAAAAGTGATGTCAAAGTTGAGAATCGATCTTTACTGCATAACAATTTTTTTCTTAGAATATGACCAAGAATCACACCTCGAAGGATAATACACGGAGTACGGGGCACCCTGTATATGTTTTTGCAATATTGAGCTAAAAAAAATAAAATACAAATATTTCAGCCAACACCTCGCTCATGTTAGTCATTTTTTGTTTTGTTTTTTAATTGAACACCGATCAAAACATTTTACATCACAACCCCTACTGTGTTGTGTAAAATATGCACATTTGTGTTGTTTTTTTTTTTTCGTGAAAGCAAATGATTGGGACTGTCACAAAAAATGTGAGAGGCTGTTCAGACGACATGCAAAAAAGACGCCCATTTATGTGCGATCTCGCTGTCGAACGTCGCATCGCGTCGCGTCGTCCGCAAACCATTTCCGTGCTTCTGCGGACTGTCCAAAGGGTGTTCAGACGATAAATGTCAATAGTCGCAAATTAAGACGTAAAAATGATGTCCGAACCGCAAACATTTGCAGCTTTTATATGCCGTCTGCACGTATAGCTTCAGTAACTCAATGAAAAAGAGCGATTACTTATTCGTTTCCATATTTCAAACTTATACAAAGTCAATATTCATATTTCATAATGATGAATAGGTTCATCAGAGATGTATGCATATTTATGATATAGAAGAAATGTCCTATAATTTTCCTTCAAACAATCAGACAAGTTCAGTAACTAAAAAAAACCTATTTTTTTTGTGCTATTCTAAAAAATAGAAGGTTTTTGTTTTTTTTTTCTGCAACAAAGAGATTGCACTATAGGACTGTGGTTGTATTTTTTCAGGAACCCTTATCACTCAAGGGTCGCCATAGATTATTCTCTTATAACACAAATAGAATTTCAAAGAGTGCTAAAGCAGTACATGCTCATTAAAAACTTTAATAAAAATTGCAAACAACATCTTCTCTGTTCAACCAAAATGCAATTGGCACAATCATTCCCACTATGACTAACAAATGGTGTTAAAAACCATGCTATTCCATAAAAGAACTTTTTCTCATATGTGATAAGTACTCACAGATAACCTAAGTGACATCTTCAAAGGAGCCAACGTTCCCATAGCTAGAGTAAAACTTGTACATAAAGTAGGTATTATCTGATGAGTAAAAAAATAAATATCATACAAATAATATGAAATAAATTCATTTCAAAGAGACCGCCTTAGTGTATTGAGTAATTCAAAAGAAAAGATCCTCTGTAGGATTGAAGTCTTAGGTCGATAAATGCCATCTAAGCTGAGGATCTACAACAAATTTGTTCTCTTTTTTATTGGAATAAGTAAAACAAAGTTTGGTGCCTTAACACCTAAAAATTTACAGTGTTCTTGTACCAATATACCTTACCTATATATATTTATTCATAGAAACAACG
The DNA here is from genome assembly GCA_914767635.1 of Melanostoma mellinum. Taxonomy (NCBI): domain Eukaryota; kingdom Metazoa; phylum Arthropoda; class Insecta; order Diptera; family Syrphidae; genus Melanostoma; species Melanostoma mellinum. The sequence continues at coordinate 84,813,427 of OU612059.1, read as the reverse complement.
AGTTAAGAACAGCTGTCTTTTTTTAGAAGCTACAACTCATCTCTAAATAAAATTTAGAAGCAAAATGTTTTCAAAATTGTAGCATTGCAAAAAAAAAAACAAAAACTCAGATAACGATAAGACCGCGTTGGTATATGAATGCAATTACTGTCTATTCGCAATAGCTGATAAGGTTAAGCAATGTGCGGAACTTTAATAGGAAATTATATGTAAACGATCGGATGAATTGACATCTAACGATAAGGAATTTAAAAATGTTCGGTGAGGAGGAAAGACATACTCGTATAGCTTTAACGATTTCAATACTTAAGGGTGAATGACTGAGTTTCATTTATAAGAGGTTTCAAGTTTGATGAAAACTTTTTTAGATTTTGTCGAAGAGGCGATTGATACTCCAGGAAACAGGTAGATTAAGTTCTTTCGATAATACTCAAAAGAGACTTTAAGATTTGGTTTTTATCAACGTTAAAGATGGACAATGAAGTTATATCTGATTCACTTCATTATCTATCAAGTTCATATATATCAATTCGTCATAAGCCGAGTTCACACTGTACAATTAGTTGAACAGACTTGGGCGTTAACGAGCAATGCTTGATAGTGTGAACCTTCAGACCAGGCGCCGATCCAGGGGGGCATTAGGGGCAATTGCCCCCCTCCCCTCTCTGCCGATAAAAATGTTAAGTCTATAGCAAACTCTACGTATTCGCTACAAAAATTCGGTTGGTCCCTAAATTGCTTTAAATAATAATTCATTCAATACCAAGAATAAGCAAAACTCAGACAGAAGGCATAAAAAAGTGAATATCATTCGTTCGGGATTCACAATATTATTTAATACTTTTTGATGAAACAACTGATGCATCTCACCTCTCCAAACTGAGTATTATATTACACTACGTTCACAATGGTAGCATTCGTCTCTTTCGTGGATGCATTTGAGGAACTAGCTTATTCCAGAACTGATGAAGAATACGAATCTGATGAGCAAAGCTGGAGGGAAACTAGAAAAAAACTAGCTGCCGAAGAGAAATTGGATGGAAGTTCTAAATCTAAGGAGTTATCTCTAACTGGCAAAGCTGCCAAATTGTATTGTTGCAACTGAAGAAAAAGCTCAAACTTCATTTTGAATGATGTGTGGGAATAGGGACAGACGGATGTGCTGTTATGCTTTCAGAAGTTCGAGGTGCTGTCATGGAAATTCAGAGAGAAGCGAAAAATACTGTAAGGACTCCATGCTACAGTCATAAGCTAAATAGTTACATTTTTAAAAGTTCAAAAGTACCTGCCATTCGAGACGCTGGCGCTGTTGCAATAATGAAGGAGGTAATCTTCTTCATCAAATCGCATCCGAAGCGAAAAACTGTCCTCATGAACACCTTGGGGTGTGCCCTCATATCACTTTGCAAAACAAGGTGGGTAGAACGACATGAAGGTGTATTTGAATTTTTTGGAGGACCTCATCAAAATTGTGGAAGTGTTGGAAACGATATCGCAGTGGCGTGACCCAAGCACCACGGCTGGCAAAGCTTCCTTACTTATAACATCTTTATGCAATTCACAGTTTATTGTATCAGTTTTGTGTTTGAGTGATGTGTTGTCTTTGACACAGTCCTTGAGCAAGTTACTACAATCTAAATCTCTTGGCCTGAATAGCAGCGCAATGCTGGTGAAGAACACGATTTCCGTTCTTTAAGGTCGCCAGTTTCCACAACATCTGGCAAAGAATTTAAGTGATCAGTTGAATGTTGAGTTGAGAATTCCTCGTATTCCACGTCATGGTGGACGCCAAATTCACCGAGCTAATTTTGACACCAATTCATCTGAGGTATACTACAGAATCTCGTTATATGCACCTCTACTTGACTTTGTCCTGACGGATTTGCATGAAAGATTTCGATCGGAAACCTTAGATGTATTTAAACTTACAATTTTCATTCCGGAAAATACAATTCGATATAATACTGATGAGTTGGATACCACCGTAAGGTCGCTAATAAATCGCTTTGGTCAACTCTTAGAGTTAAATTCATACACAGCCTATTTTTTGCTCAAAGATGAGCTGGTGTTGTGGAGGGAAAAATGGTTAACGCAAAAGAAGCAGAAAACCCATCTTCCCGTTACTGCTCTTGAGTTAAAGGATAAATATGCAACAACGATGTGTTTGGCATTATACACAGTTTTCTTTTAATCCTTGCAACGCTTCCGGTTACGAATTCTTCGGCAGGGCGGTCTTTTTCTTCATTGCGGCGCCCTAAAACCTATTTTAGTTCCACAATGAGGGAAAATCGTCTTGCGGTCTGGCACTTATGCACACCAACAGACAAATCCCGATCGATGTTGAAAAAGCAATAAGAAGGTTTTCAAAAACCGTCTTCAACAAAAAGTTAGATTTTAGCATTTATTTAACTGTTTTCAATTAATTTAACTTATTTTTTTTTTAAACAATTTTTCTAATTCTTTTAAATAAAAAGTGTATTATTATATTTTATTGAGTTTATATTTAATAACTGCAAATTATTGAAAGGGAGGGAAAACTTCAATTATTTCAATTCAACGATTCCGACCAGGGTAGGAAGGAGACTAAAAATATGCATAGATTTATAGCTTGCTATAAAATATGTGGCCGCCGCGGCTGGCTCGAATACAAGTCTAGATATCCACTTTTCAATCACTTTCTCGAGCATTTTAGGCCGTATGTATGTCGGCAAAAACGCCACGAATGTTGGCTTCCAAGCCTCCTCACGTTTCTGGTTTGTTGACGTAGACGAGCGGGTTTACATATCCCCAAAGAAAATAATTAATTGGTGTCAAATCACACGATCTTGGTGGACAATTTACAGGTCCATTTTTGCGTAGCCACTGGTGATTTGATGGCATAGCTCACCGAAAAGTGGAACCAATCTTTACATTGTTTTGGAGAAAGTAAGATTATTGCGCTTGATATTTCTAAAGCATTTGATAGAGTTCGGCATCAGGCTCTTTTATTGAAAACACGTGTTTTTGGCATCGGTGAGTCTCTTCTTCGTTGGATTAGAAATTACCTTTCCGACCGTTAAATAATAGTTGTATTGGATGGTTCAAATCTGATACCCACTTCATAAACGCTGGTGTGCCCCGGGCTCCGTTTTGTCTCCGACTCTCTTACTCATTTTCATAAATGATCTCTTGTCTGAAACTTCTAATCCTCTTAACTGTTTTGCTTACGACTCGACCCTCAGCTTTTCATATTCGTTCCCGAATTCACGTCCTTCTTCTTCGGATGTGGAACTGGAACGGTTGCGTATGATTAGCTCATTGAATTCTGACCTTGCCAGCATTGTTACATGGGGTAATAAAAACCGAGTAGAATTCAAGGCTTCGTAAACTCAATGCAGTCTCTTGTCGTTGAAGTTTAACATTCCCCCATTGCCACTATCCATGAATGGTACCTGCATCCAAGAAACCGAAAAGCTGTCAGTACTTGGTATGTGTGTAAACGATGATCTTCGTTGAATTTGAAATGCTTAGGCTTCTTGAGATGTTGCAGGAAGTTCTTCACCCCTTCTGATCTGGCTACAATTTATAAGGCCTTCATCCACCCAAAAAAATAAAATAAATAAATAGAGTGGCGCAACAGAGCGGGGAGCCCCTGGGCCTAGCGCATTTCTCACAACCATGCCTTGTGAGGGAATGGAAGGGACCTACATTTTCTGCCGGTTCCGAACGGCTAATCGAGAAAGCGCTTTTCATGGCAATGAATACTAACGTAGGACTTGCCAATTCCTCGCGAAAGGCGATACCCGTGGTGATACAGTGCTCTAGTGAAATAGTCAGTTGCATTCCTCCCCTTAAACAATTTAACCGCAATACACGACTCGTAAGCAATGCAAATCAGTTGTACCTTCAGCCCAATTTCGGACGTACAGTGAAATATAGAGATTCATTCTTTAGCATTCATTCATTCATTCATTCATCACTGAACATTTCACGGTGAAAGTCAGCATCGAGATCAATTTCATTCTCATCTCGCATGGTCTCGCGGCTTTAATTCTTGTAAAAGCTGGGTCTTCTAAGGTCGTAAGGCAAGATCTCTGCGCAAAGTCTTCCATGATGGACAAAGCTCCAATTGCTGTGCACGGTGGCGAATCGATTCATTCCGGTCCTCTTCAACACTTTGCTCTACAGCGGATATTGTTTCTTCGGTGTTCGACGTTTTTGCGGATGCGTATTATCACATAAAGTAAACGTTGTGCGAAAACGATCCAAGCTTAACCGAATTAATTGCTCTGATGGACGATTATGTCCACCATAAAATGGACGGAACTTGTGGTAAACTTTGCTAACTGAACTATTATTTTTGAAATAAGTTTGTGCGATTTGCAATTGAATATGCAATTTCGAAAAGGGCACATCTCGGATTTCGAAAAGGGCACATCTCATGAATTTATAATATCGAAATATACATTTATATAATAACGTTAACATCGAAATATTTCTGTAACTTTCGAGGGTTACGATACCCTAAAATGTAACTCAAAAATATTTTGCTAAATACTATACTTGATTAGAAAAAAATTAGTTTTTTTCATTTCCTGGAAAGTTTAAATATTCAGATATGTGTCCTTTTCGAAATTGCATATTCAATTATTATTTTTTTTTAAAAACCTGTTTATGATAAAATGGTAAACCAAACTGAACATAAATGACATTAGAGTCGGCCAATTTGATTACAAGATGTCAGTTTTATCCTTATTCGAAAAACCAACTTTTAAAAAACACCCGATATAAGAATCCTAGTGGAAAAAACACCGCAATTGCTAGATTCGGCGTATTGTGCTTATTAACTTCGAGAAAGCAGTCGATCGATCAGACTACGAGCAATTCCAGAGGTCTATGTGCTTATAATTGGGGATACGTATGAAGGAGGGTGACTGGGGTGTAGGGTTAGAAGTCCAGTTGGACTCACCGAAGCATTACAAATTACAGTATGTAGGTCTGCACCAAGATAGCTTTTTGAGTCTTCTGCTTGTTATTGCCAAAGCACATCCTGACACAAGAAGCACTTAATGTAGTATAAGTTTTAAAATGCAGTATTATTCCAGAAAAAAACCATTTTCTGATCCCGACATGCTTATTCCATAAATTTATGTATCTGAGGATCTATATTATTATATTCTTTGCAGGTTTTCCCGATCCCTACTAACACTTGCCGCCGTCCTGACAATCATCATAATGCTGGTCGGGATTTTTGGAAACTGGCTCACAATTTTTGCCCTCCTCAAATGCCCGAAAGTGCGAAATGTGGCAGCTGCTTTCATTATAAGGTATGGATTTGATGCTAAAAAGAAGAAAAATACATGTTCCCTTTTTCATGTGAACTAACTTTTTCAGTCTTTGCTTAGCTGATTGCTTATACTGTGCAGTGGTATTACCTTTCAGTGCTTTTCGCTTTATCCAAGGCACATGGACTCATGGAGACTTTCTCTGCCGTCTCATTCCCTTCATTCAATATGGCAACATAGGTGTCTCCCTACTATGCATAGCTATGATTACTATCAACAGGTAAGGTTGTTAAACTCAAAAGAGAGCTGACGTAATGAGTTTCTTTTCTTTTTTGCAGATACATTATGATTGCACATCATAGCGCTTATGCAAAGATCTATAAGCGACACTGGATCGGTATTATGATCGCGTTTTGTTGGCTTTTTGCCTATGGAATGCAGCTTCCCACTTTGTTTGGTGTTTGGGGTAGATTTGGTTATGATCCAAAACTAGGAACATGTTCGATTATGGCCGACGAAAATGGGAACAGCAGCAAGACTGCCTTGTTCATGATTGCCTTTGTAATTCCATGCATCATAATTATTGGCTGTTATGCGAAAATCTTTTGGGTAGTCCATATGTCAGAGGTTCGCTTGCGTCAGCATGCCAACAAGCAAAACTCTATTCCAAATAATCTTCGTGAAATGCCAACCACTGTTGGCTCAAATGGAACTGCGAATCGAATGTCTTCGCCTGTCTCATCGAGCTCGTTTAGTACGACTAGTGGAGCGGAGATCACCAAAACAGGAGTCTCACAAAAAACCATCCGTGTCAAGGATCAACGTGACGTTAAAGCAAAGCGCAATGAATGGCGTATCACAAAAATGGTGCTCGCCATTTTTCTTTCGTTTATTGTGTGTTACCTTCCCATCACCGTTGTGAAAATAGCCGATAAGGATGTTTACTCACCGGGATGGCACATACTCGGATACATCATGTTATACCTGTCATCTTGTATAAATCCAGTCATCTATGTCATCATGAATAAGCAATACAGAAAGGCGTACAAAACAGTCCTGATGTGCCAACCCTCACGTCTACTTCCATTTACAAATGCTGGCAGCAGTAATGGGGGTAGTTATTAAATTTTTGTTTCCTTATTGTTGAACTTTTATTTAGATTGCCACTTGTTTTTAGAGAAATGGAAAGACATAAGGTGCAGCTACAATCACAGCCGTACAATTGTGTCACAAGTGTCCGTGCTCGATCAACAAACCAGCAGCAACAGCTACAGCAGCAATCAGTCGCCAGTTGTGCTCGAGCTATCGCCTCAGACGTCATTGCCTCTGTCGAGCTCAACAAACATACCTACTTTCCCCAGCAGCACGACGACGAATATCAACAAAAATTCCGACCCTATTTTCCCCACTATCAGTCCAACAATGGAACCCAATTCTCAAAATCTCTCGAAAACGAATACTCCCACAACAATGCCCAACAACAATCATCATCAGATGATCAATCAGAACAGCAATACAGGGCTAAGCCACCCGCTTGTGGTTCCACAAATACAGCAAATACAAAAACAACTGCAACAACAACACCAACAGGAGCCACAGCAACCATTTACCAAACTCCAAGGTGTCACTCCTTTTCCAGATTCTCGAATCACCTTTTACGAGGGGGACATTATAATGGAGGAAGAGGAGATAGAGGAGCAATGCGAGGATCAGATATCCCCAAGCTTCATCCAATCGAATTCGTTGGAATCCTCCGAGACGAACAATCCAGTTCTCCCGAATCTCAAAACAATCGAGAAACATCCGGAATACAAAAACGGCTACAAGCGAAATATCAACGACATTCCAGATAATAATACCAAAGTCATTTCAAAATCAAATATTTTAGGAAACAATTAGATTAAATGATTTTTTTTTATAACAATTAGTCATAAGCTTTAAGTTTAAGACTATATAAACTAAAATTACAGATAAACTGATTTGTTGACATTGTTTTAGAACAGATGATATAAGGAAATTTAGGGATTGGGTTTGGGAAGTTGGATTTTTGGAGAGCAACCGGATGGACTGAACAGGATGTGGATATGGTATGGAATATGCCAGCAGAATAGAAGAGTAGGGCCAAGAAAAGTAAGTATAGAAAGGAAAAGAAGAATAAAAGAAGAAAAATAAGAGAAAGAGGAAGAGGATAAGGTAATAGAATCAAAGAGTAAAGAAAGCCGAAATAGAAAAGATGAGGAATCTGACTGGAAAGGGATGTAGAATGGAAATAGCGAATATCTGGCACGCTAGCGAGGCACGGCTCAGCTCGTCGAATTTACCAATGTTTTTTCTAGAGAGGATTTTTGTCACAATTCTTCTTAACCCAAAGAAGCAACGGTTGGCAAAATTGTTATTCTCCGTTTAATCTCCGCACTGATTTTGTTTTCCCTGTCTATAGCGGACCAAAGGCAGACAAACCGCAGTGTTGCCAGATCTTTCAGGAAGGATTCCCCATTCGAGGGTTGTACATTCCCCTTTCTCCCCATTTGCGCCAGTGACATTCCCCACAAATTCCCCTCGGTATTAAAAACAATGTATATGTTCGCTTAAACCTTTAATTCTTTTAAATTTTAATGTCGGTAACTAAATAATAGACTTATTTCAAAATTTATCATTTCCCTAACTTCTTGCCAAGATTGTTCGCCTGGCAGCGGCTGAAGCCTTTCTTTTTCGTAAACAGCCATGAAAACAAGAAGTTCTCTCCATTCAGATGTTAGTTTTTCTTCATTACAATTAGGATCTTTTAAGGAAAACAATAAAGTTTGCTTACAATTTATTCTCTTCGAAGTCAAAGTAATTTGTGGAGAGAGAAACACCACTTTATTTTCGGATTTCAAAACCAGTTTAAAATCCGAAAATAAAGTGGTGTTAGTAAATTCACTGACACAACTTTATATTCAGATGAATACGTTTATCACAGATAGATCTCGTGTTACAAAAGCAACAACGTTTACAAATGTAAGTTGCGGGGCAAGAGAAGTAATGGTTTTCCTCTTGTTCTTTATTCCTCTAAGGTGTAAGTACATGAGATGTTTGTTTACGCACTCCTATTTATAAATCGGCTGGCTTTGTTTGGTATAGTAAGTAAGATTCTGCTTTTCCCCATACTCTGAGTGGATCCCCCTTTTCCCCTTTTACCAAATTTTCGACCACAATTCCCCACAAAAAGGGGAATTCCCCTCAATCTGGCAACACTGAGACAAAGTTCTGTACACTGTACTACCTCGTAATTATGTATGTCTATTGTGACGTTTTGCCCTACTCGTTGATGTTCTGTGTCCTCGTTTGATGACAACATATATTTCGTTTTACCCTCATTAATCATTAAACCCATCTTGTTCTTCTGTTTCAATGCTCCCAAAAGCACCTATGACATCACGCTTCCTTCTCCCCATTACGTCAATATCGTCTGCGTAAGCGAGTAATTTTACAGACTTTTACAAGATTATTCCTATGGTTTTGACGTTGAAGTTTTGTATGTACAATCTTTTTAAGTATGACGTTAAAGAAATTTCATGACAGTTTGTCGCCTTGTCGAAAGCTTTTCTCTTTTGATTGGTAAGTTCTATACGGAGCATCGTGAATTCTCCAAAGCCATTTTGCATAGTCGTATGACTTTGGCAGGAAGACTGAAACTAGACATGGCTCTATATAGCTCGTCTCTGTAAAAACTGTCATACGCCACCTTGAAATTGATAAAAAGATGGTATATATCTTAATATAATGTGAAAATTTGTCTATTGTAGACTTTTCTGGTCTTAAACTACACTGATGAGGATGCTTATTTCTCTATAATTGGCGCAATTGTGAGGGTCTCCCTTTTTTAGGATCGGCATACACTACTTAGGTTCCATTCATCAGACAATACTTTCTTCTGATCATATCATGCAGATCAGCTGGCGCATGCTCCTTTCCACCTGATCTTCAGCTTCTTTCAAAAGTTCAGTATCAGGGCTTCTGCACCTGTAGTTTTACTTGATTTAAGTTTGCATATGGTAAGCTGAACTTCATCTAAGTCGGGATGACGGCATTCCAAATCATTGTCCAAGTTCAATGGGGCATTCTGCATTCTACAGAGGAATAAGTATCTTCATCACCATTAAGCAGTCTGCAGAAGTGGTCTTTCCAGATCATCAGTAGCAACTGCGAAAGTGAAATTAGTTAAGTCTCTGTTACTAACTATCATTGATAATGCTGGCCTGGCTTTTGCTTTCATCTCAAGTTACTTGTGGCCATTATGATTTGGTAAGTTATCTTTTTGGCTTGTGTAGGTTTGACAATGATTTCATCACAGGGTTCTTGGATGCACTTTTACACTATTACAAATGTTGAATCTTTCTGCATAAAATAATCCATGAAGAAACGCCGATATATCTTTCAACCAAACTTCGCGTTTCCCGCTTTTCACACAAAATCTAAATTTGATCCATTCTGGATATTTAAACTCATCAAGAATTTTTTTGGGTGCACTATTAAACATTGAAACGAGCTACCAGTAACTGTAAAGCAGATTATGATATTGAAAAATTTAAAAAAGCATTATTCTTGTTTTTGAGACAATTTGAAGTTTAACTTCTTGTTTAACTGTAACTAGAAACTAGAAAATGTGGTGTTGAAAACAAGACTACCAACATCTTGTTTCAATTGATTTTATCCCATCGAGCTCTTAAGTTTTTAGTATTTAGTACTTTTAGAATTTATTTATATCCTATAAAACTAACACAGTAAGATAAATTTTATAATGTAGTGTAAGTTTTCTGTTTAACATTTACCTAGCTCAAATATAATTATTTTAAAATGTTTCAATACTGGTTCACAGAAAATGAAAAAAAATTAAGTTAACATAATAGAAGAGAAAAAAAATGTTAAGATTGAATGTGAGAATAGAGAAAGAGAGAAATATGAAAAGAGAAAAGAATCTATAAAAAAAATTTAAGTTAGTTGATTTCGTTAGAGAAGAAGACATCTAAATAAAAAAATGTGTCGCTAATACCTGGCAAGTATGGGGGGAGTGAGTTCCACCGGTTAACAGCAGTCTTTCAGAAGTTAGACATGAAAAACGTGGTAAAATTAATGTTGTGGACCTATAGTACAGTCATTTGGTAGTTTTACCTGGAGAGTTTTCCGGGAGTTTTGAAAATTGGCAATTTTTGACGCTCGCACCGCCATATTGGAAAAATGGCGCCTAAAATCAGTTTTCAGGGATTATCTCCCTCCCGACTCGTTTTACGATAAAAACAGTCTTGTACAAAAGGAAACTAAAGACAATTTCCTACAATTTACATACCTATCTATTTTTTTCATAAAGTCAATAGTTTTGGTGTACGAGCGCCGCAAAGTGTACTCCAACACACGTTTTGTTAGAAAGAAATTGTTTCCACAATACCTTGAGGTTTGGATCACGGAGAACTGTTTCAGTAGACATACTTTTTGACGAGACAATGATGCCGACTGCGTCAAAAAATAAATTCCTGGGCAATGATACAAGCAAAAATCGTCTTATATGAATGCTGAAGACCAAATTTTAAGCTGAAAATTTCATGATCAAACAAGTCGTGGAAGATGCTGATGTGAATGATCAATACCGTAGTAGGCGTTTTATCGGAATTCGAATTTGTGATAGTTGTCGGCGAAATGCAGTTATCCTTATTCTTCTGACGTCTCTTTGTACATTGTTTAAAACATATATTTTTTTCAAACCAGGAAGAGGAAAAATGTCTGCCACAAACCATATTTTTAATTCTTACATGCCTTCAGCGGCTGCGATACAACATTTGCATTATTTCATCAAGGAAAAAAATTTATTAATGTGGTCCGATAAAATTCAGAGTTAAACGACCCATCATGGTAAATGGCTTACCATATCTTGATCGTATAGCCCCCGTGTTTAACAACTACAGATATGCATGCTTCAAAACATCTGCATATGAAAGTAAATCTAATATTGCATCGTTACCACCAACAGAAGTAGCAGCACGACAACATTCGATCCAAACCTATCACCAGGGTTCGGGAATGAACTAAATGCAGAGCAATGGGGGCGGGAAAAAATAAGAACATGGTAATTGGTGTCACTTCACTCAATTCCGCAGCTCCTGAAAGCCTGTTTAAGCTTATTTCATGCAAATGCAAAAAAGAATGTCAGAAAGCTTGTGGATGTAGAAAGGCTGGGTTAAACGGAGCTTGTGGTAATCCGCAAGTTCCATCACAAGACATCGGTGATGAAGAAGAAACCGAGACTATTATTGAGCAGACGTTTGATCGAATCGAGAACGAAGAGGATTGCGATGAAACTGACAATACCATCGCAGATGATGTAGAATAAATTCCGGTCTGTGACGTTTTGATTTCTAGTACAGGTAATGAATTCGCAGCAACACCTGGTCCATCAAGAACAGCGAAGCGATACTAGATTTCGGGTTATTGAATTGTTTGTGGATAAAGCCTATCGGGGATACCACGTTAAAAAAACGCTACGCTTTCTATACCTCAGGGTGGTGCGGAAATAATTTTTTTTACCAAAACGTGTTTTGGATTACACTTTACGGCGCTCGTACCTCAAAACTATTGACTTTATGAAAAAAAGATAGGTATATAAGTTGTAGGTAATTGTCTCTAGTTTCATTTTAACGTTTCGTTATTCGGTACCAAAGAGAATAAGAGAATAAAAATTTATTTAACTTATTTTAACGACTATGCGGACATTATTGCTTTTTTGAAGTTCTAAAAATGGCTACATTGACGAAGAAGAGGAAGAAACGCCGTTCATCACTTTCTTTGCTCAAGCCCTGAACTACTTCATAGGAGGAAAACTCATCTCGGTGAATTTTTCTTCGAAGATACTAGCGACTTAGTCTTTCCAAATACATTTGAAGTTACGCGTGGTTCGACTAGCAGGTGATTAACCGGCTAGTCCCGTAATGAAAGATTAATAAGAAGATTAACTCGTCAATCTTACATCGGGTTTCTGAGATCAGTAGGTGATTAACTTGCTGATCTCTGTGGTATCACAACACAATGGGCCCTTGCGGCCTAAGTGTGTCTGGCAATGTCCTCATTGGCTGAGAGCCACTTTCACCTAACCTAACCTAATGGCACATAAATATATAAAATTTACATATCAATGAAAAAAAAGTTGAATTCGCATGGGTTATGTAATTTTCATTGAGTACAATTTCTGCAACGATGTAAGCTGAAAAGTCTTGTTGCTTGCATTTTTAGCAGAAATTTGAGCCTCGTTTTCTATTTCGAAAGAATAGAAAAAAAGTACAAGGCATACGTATCTAACTATCTACACCATTTCTTCCTTTAAATAAAGTTCTATAATTATATGAAAACGCCAGGCATATGACTGAATAAAAGCCAATAACTTTTACGCAATTTTTTCTACAATTATGATATAAATATTTTACCCTGTACAACTACACAGCTAAATACACCATTTTTTAAGAGATTTCGCCATAAAAAGTACTTTTTTAGACACCAATACCAGGTTTTCAAAAAGTAAAGAAAGTAACGATATTTTTATACCGAGTACTCACTATCACTACTCAGATCAAAAGAACCGTAAACATACGGATAGTCATTATATCGTTACTTTTACAGCTCTAATGATGGACCAATCAAAGATTCAATATTCAAAAAAATTTTTAAGTCCATGTTCATTCTGGTCGATTTGTTGAACAGTTTGATGGTGAAGAAGTAAGTGGGGGCAGTTGAAGGAGTGTTTCCCAAAATTAAATCAACACGAACTGTTGAAACTTCGTGCGAACAAAGCGACCGTTTTCTTTCCCTGTCACACACATTGGTCGGTATTGACATCATTTCCACATTGTTTCAAGAAAGTCAAAACAGTTTTTTTTCCTACCAAACAGAAAGCAGTTGTCATTTATTTATTTATTTGTCATTTGTAAATGAGAATAGTCATGTGTAAAAAAGATTAATCTCAATTATTTCAAATTGAATAAATACGAAATACCTGAAAGTTAACAAACGCCTTCCATCGTTACTTGAAAATAACGCCATGCGTGCGTTGTGTACCCAGAATGCAGATGCAAGTGGTATTTAATCTTATTTAGCAAAAAATTCACAACATAAGAGTGACTGGATGGCTGATCTTATAATTGTTAACACAAAATCGATGTTCGACCGTATTTTAGACAGTATACTATTAGACATGGAGAAGAAACATCCCCTACGCCTACCCAGTCCTGAAATATACAAGTTTGCCATTCCTGATAATGTAGATAACATTGTTCTAGAAGAACGTGAGAGCACTGGAGTTCCGCTTATAAAGGTTGGAATAATTCCCTTGTTTAATTTTATACTAAAAATTGTTTTTCTTTTTCATTTCAGGGAGCTACATTGTGTAAACTAATTGAACGTTTAACGTATCACATCTACGCAGATAATAATATGTTTGTTCGAACGTTTCTTACAACTTATCGATATTTCTGCTCTCCGCAAAGTCTTCTGCAACTTTTACATTTACATTTACATGAAACCTAGTCCACACATAAATCTGCGGAGTAGGGGGTTTGCAGCCGGGCGACAAAGACCATTTGGCTGATACACCACAAGACTAACTACACAAATACTACATAGAACAAATAACACATGACAACAGCACGCAGTAGTACAAGATGGTTCCCCATCTTGTCACTAACAGCGCTCATTCCGATTTAATCACGGTGTTCTAATGGGAACCGACTCTTTTCGGGTGACAAGGCCGTTGTCCTTCTGCAACTTTTAATCGAACGTTTTAACATACCGGATCCGAGTTTGGTTTATCAAGAAGTGGCCTCAAGTGAAAGAGAAAACAATCCGGATTCAGAGAAACTACACAAAACTCACAGCGCGAGGATTGGAAACGATATCGAAAGGAGTATGTTCAACCTGTAGATACAGTTTCGTGTACTGAATGTTTTGAGGCATTGGGTAGATCATCATTTTTATGATTTTGAGAAAGATCCCGTCTTGTTGGATACAATGCTTCATTTTTGGAAAATTTCAATGGAAAATCTATGAAGAAATGGGTGGATTCGGTTATGAAAATTGTTCAAAGAAAGGTAAGCTGCAATTGATTTTTTTTTTTAGGTGAATAGAGCTTCGGTCTGGTATTCTAAAACTTGACGACTTATTATTCATTTCCAATAAGTTTGGATAATTTTTTCTCAGTTTTCCTAAAAAAAAAAAATCTTTGATCGCCAGAACTTCCGCTTGGAACGCATTACAATGGTTTGAAAGCTGGAATGCGAGACTCACGTTTAGTCTGAATGAGTATAGCCAATCACCCCTTCATTGTGCTTTGTTGAAATGAAATGAGACGAATGGTTTTACTTGAGTTTACTGCTTAGTGAAGATATCTCTGGGTGTAAGATTTAGTAGTAAGTCACTATATCTAAAGGAGTTCACCATACTACTAGTTTAGAAGTAAATATCGGTGTAAGTACCGCTGTGATAGTGGGTGATGTATGGAGATTATTCCTATTTGTTTCCAACAGCTTTTTTGCATGTAAGAGGGCTACGGTGGCTTTTCTGACTCGTTCCAAATAAACTCTTTGTCAAAAGTAATACCTGCGGTCTTATTTGATTTAAGTTTGCATATTTAATAGTACTCGCTCAACCACTATGCACTATGTCGAGTTACATAGTAGGCCTTTTTTGTTTTATTGTTGTTGTTTTCATTCCAATAAAACGAGCATCTGTAAAATTTGACATGCGTGCCTAAGCTGAACGTGGAATTGCGTTTGTTTTTAAAAACATTAATTTAAAAAAAATTCCTAAAATGTCAACCTGGACAAAAGGACAAACGGAACTCTTAATTGCTCTTCTTGAAGTGAACCCAATTCTGTACGATGTACAAAGTGCGGATTATTTAAATCGCAATAAAAAAAGTGAAGCGCTTCATAACATGTGCAATGAAATCAAGACCATTAGGCGATTAGGCCAAACACCACTGACATACAATTAAAAATTAAGGGTTTGAGAACCCAATACAATAGGGAAAATAACCAAATGCTAAAATCAAAAAAAAAAGTGGTGCTGGGACCGAAGAAATTTATAGGCCTAAGTTGTGGTGTTTCGAGATGCTTCAATTTTTTGAGAAATGCAATACTTCTTGTCCATCGATTTCAAATATTGAACCCAACGTAAGTATGTATTTGTAAAACTAAGATACTTTTTAAATTGAGTTTTTTAGTAATTTTTTTTTCAGGCTGTTGAAACGAAGCTGGGCCAAGTACATTCAGCCAAGAGTCAAGAAAACCCAAGGTAATAATGTCATGTCTTTTTTTTTATTGAAATAATTATTTTTTATTTTCATTAATAAAATTATGCAGAAAAAAACTGTTCCTTGCAACTTGGAAATTAGAACGCAAATCGAAGATTCAATAAGGAAGGCAAACGATTATTTTTCAAAGCCTTCATGCATTTGTAACCAATCACCGGCAGCCGTTCTTGGCCAAATGGTAGCAACTGATTTGATGAATGTGCCAGAAGACATTTTCTTAGAAGTAAAATGGAACATTTTAGAAGCCATCAGAAATGGGCTTCGCAAAAATATGGAAAGAAATATGAAGGCACAGGAAAATCATCAAGACGTTGAAAGTATTCACCACGCACCTGATGGTGAAACTGATAAATTTGAACTGTTTTGAAGATTTAGTAACTAATTGTTGATTATTTGGAAGACTGGGACGAATTTTAAAATTATAACTTTTGTTTTCATTTAATTTAAAATATTTTTCTATAGTAGTTGTAATCAATTTTCAATTCAAAACCAATATAAAATAAAAAAAATTATTCATGATTCAATTATTTATGTCTGGCAGTTGTTTTGCATATAATGTAAGTGTGAGGTTGAAAACGCTAAAACAAAATTCTTTGCGATTTCTACATTTTCTGGACTAGCTTCATCTGCAGCATAAATAATTAGCAGTAGAGCTAATGAACCTAATTGAAATTTTTTTCAAATACGTAAAATAGAAGCTTAATAGTCAAACTGATATTTTCTCTATCGCTTTTCAGTCGTACAAGTGAAACGCTTGATTGTTGATTGTCAACTTTAAATGATGATGGCCCTGTATACCATTTAAGTCTATGTACGTCCAATCACTAACAGCGAAATCAACTTACGATGTTCTAATTAAAATCTGACTTGGTATGTAGATGAACAGGATGAGGACATGCAGGAAGCGTTAGACACCGAAGCAGTAGGTGAAACTGAATGTGCTGGTTGGGACGTTGGTGGTGATGGTTTGGCAGTACCTGAACAACTTGCATTGAGAATCAGCTGGTATTATGCTGCTCCAAACAAAGGCCACCCCAACATTGTGACAAATCTTTGAAAAAGCTCTCAATTTAAAGGTAATTTCTATTCATTCTATTAAATGTTTAATGTCTTTCTAAAGCAAATTGTATAAAATATTTTTAGAAACACATGACGATGCACACGGAGACGTTCTGTATTCATGTCCACATAGTCCGAAAACATTCAACTCAAATGCAAATCTCATAGAAAATGAAAAAATGAAAATGCATTCTCATAGAAAAAAAGCTCATCTCAAGGTATGGAGGGCAACACGAAACACCGAAAGGGTAAATTGTCAGTAGTTCAAGTTCATGAACAAAGCAAACAGTTAAAGAAATCACGAACGAATTGTCAGAGGATGATAACCAAGACAGCTGAGCGAATAATTGTACTGTTTTTTTAAGAGTTTCATTTAATTGTTTTAAGTTTCGGTCTATGTATAATTATTTAGTTTTGTCTGTTCCAGTGGCTATTTCCTTTTTTGTTTTACTTGAGTACTAAGTTAGCTTACAGCGTTTTTTATTTGAATTGGAAAGATTTACTCTTAAACTGAGAAGTAATCATTTCAATAATACATGGCTTTAGGTTTTTCCTAGTATTAAATTTTAAACTGATGTTCACATATACGTATAAAAATTCCCTTTTCAGATTTTGTACTGTGTTTCATGCTGCAAATTACTGAATTTTAACTTTGTTTAATCGTTTCCTCATAATTTATAGTAATTTTTTCACAAATTATTTTCCATTTAACGTTTCAAAGAACAAATGCTTTTGCATGTGTGCTTGAATTCAGAGTAGATCTAGTAGTAGAGTAACTCTTAATTTATCCTCTTTTTTTAATGGAACATAAGTACACAGAAAATGGGGAAGGAGTGAATTTTTTCACAAAAGGAGTAGTCATTCTTTTATTCAATGCAAAACGCTAAGTATTAGGTCTCACTAGCTCTGGTAACATTTCTTAATTTTTATACATGTACATACCTACTCCAGGATGTTTATAATAACAACTAACAAGCTATAATAAATTTTTGAAAAATTCTTAACTTACAGCTTTTTCTTCAATGGTGCCTAGTTTAGTTTTCAGCATACCACTAATGCGGCATATACACTGTTCAAATGCTTGACCAGCATGTAAGAGTGTATTAGTGAAAATAATTCACGTATACATTGTGTGTATGCTGGAAGCAAAATCAAATCGTTTTGATTTTCTTTCAATCATGCTTCAATCATTGAAGAGTGTATATGCGAGATTGAATGCTTGATCCAGCATTCATTTTCGTTAAAGACGCCGCGCCGTGAAGACCGCTCATAGTCAGCCAGTAGCCAGCTCAAATTTTCGAATTATGGAGAAAACAATTGAAAATCAAAATTTTGTTTTAGAATTTATAGAAGTTTATCGTTCACTACCGGCTCTGTGGAATGTGAAAGGCAAGGAATATACCAACCGCGACCTTAAAAACAAACAGCATGAAACGCTTCTCAAGAAGTATCAGGAAATGTTTCCTGAAGCGACAAAAAAAGAAGTATCGCAAAAATTAATACGCTGCGGACAAATTATAGGCGAGAATTGAAAAGGATTTCGGCATTGGAGAGGAGTGGCTCTGGACTCACCGACGAAAATGAGCCTACACTATTTTACTTTGAGGCAATGGATTTTTTGCGGGACAATGAGAGACCTTCATCTTCAAGAAGCAATATTGTATTAGAAAACGAAACAGATGTGAGTACCTACATTTTTAGATTTTATTGTAATTATTGTAGATAGACAAACATAGGTATTAAGAGTCCAAAGATAGACACTTACATAAATTTATTTATTAACAACGAATTTATTCTGCCATGAGACCTGACCTTCATTATTGAAGTAGTCACAAAAGCTGTCTTTGATTAATTTTGAATTAGTTGTAGAGTTTCGGCATTGAGTACTTTCTAAAGAAGTTGTGTCACATTCATTTCTCCATGCTCCTTGAACTATTGTTCCATTCTGCAATAGCTCTTGGTCCACAGCTCCCGATAAGAAACACTGCTTTGAAGTTTTCGCTCGTAAGAAGTTGTGTAGATAGCAACATGCAAGTACAACAGTTTGCACTTTTTTTGGTGAAAGTCCAATTGTTCTTTGAAGCACTCCGAATCGTGAAACCAATATACCGAAAGCGTTTTCTACTATGCGACGAGCGAATATGGTTTCATTAAATTGTCAGACAGTTGAAATGCATCATCCCCAACGAAAACATATGGTAGTTTCTTATCACTCATAGGAAGCAGGCTAGGCTCTGGTAAATGCAAGCACTTTTCAGAAAACGCTTTTCCAAAGTTTGTGTGACTTAAAACACCTCCATCGGATATTCTGCCGTTAACGCCTACATCTACCATAACGAATTCGTAATTCGCATTGACGACAGCCATTAGCACGATGCTAAAAAAATTTTTATAATTGAAATAAAAGGAGCCAGAGTCAGGAGGCTTTTTGATGGCAACGTGCTTTCCGTCCAATGCTCCCACGCAGTTTGGGAAATTCCATCTATAGAAAAAGTCATCCGCAATTTTTTTCCAATCTTCTTCTGTCGTAGGCGTCTATTAAAATATACAAAAATAAAATAAATTTTAAATACATACCAAATGAAATAATACGACTATATTTTTATATTTTTAGGAAGCCGAGACTCCAAGAAAGCGAAAAAAAACAGATCCAAGCGACGAATTGTTAGCAATTGCAGCGAAGCGCTTATCGGAACCAAAGAATGAATTTCGTTCAATTGCGGACACATGGGCATCCAAATTGAAAAAATTAGAAAGCACCCAACGCATGTTTGCTGAAAAATTTATAAATGATATTTTGTTTGAAGCGCAAATGGGTGGATTGCACAGAAATTCAATGCGACTTCATTGCTTTGCAAATTTCGGAAGCCCAGAGTCGGAGAATTCGCCTTTTGTGGAAATGCGAACGTCTCCGCATGAACCACCAACATCGCAGTCTTCGTATGAAGATCAATTTCGACAATTTGCAACCACTGCCGCGAGAGTATCTACGCCAGTTATGAACGAGTCGTCATGGCAATCGTCGTCAACAGCCCACACAGTTGTCTCTTATGAAGAAAATACTTGCACCCAAATTTATTCACCGGACCAAGTTTCTCACACCGCCAAGTTTTTCTCTTCTTTTAAATAAATTTCCATGACTACAATAAAAACATAACTTATATTTATTATACAACTGTTTTACTTACTTTTATTTGATCATCTAGGATTTCAATGATTGCTTCACATGTTTCAATGACAATGCGTCCAATAGAGTGCTCGGATATAGCACTAATGAATTTTAAACAAACGTGTTACCCGTAGCCAGAAAGCGAAGTGTTATTGAAAGACGTTGAGCGACAGGTATAGAATCTCGCATTTGAGTGTCTTTTTTTATTATTTTTGGAGTAATTTTTTCAATCAGCTGATCAAAGGTCTCCTCATCCATGCGAAGGAAGTTTTTAAAATCTTTGAATGAACTCAGTCGAAACTCATTGAGTAGATTTTCGTGAGTTAACTAATGCTGTGTCAATCGTTCATTTCCAGTGACCGAATCAATCATCAATCGTTCAATGGAAAGATTCGGTCATTTCAATCAATCATTCAATCACTTGAACTGGCCGAGGCGATCGACCGAAACTGAAACCAATAGACGCTCGAGAACGAGGAACGACCGAAATTGAAACCAATCATTTGCAGTGTAGCGTTGTATTTTTTAATTTTTATTACTCTCTGTTTACGTTTCGTGTCTACCTACATACATATGTACATAGGTGCAGTCGAGTCAACATCGAAACACAAACGTAGGCAAGAACCCAAGAACAAATAGTATGGTACTGAGTTGTAGATGGGGGATGGTTTTCTTTTTTAGATGTGCATATACACACACACACATTACATTCATTTTACGTTTTCAGTGAGAATGGCTTTAAAAAATTCGAAGTATAAATCTTTCAATATCGCTTTAAAACAAGGACTAGAAAAGTTTTAAATCATTCAAATTCTAAAAGCTGAAAATATAAAATAAACATAAGTATGCATCTGAAATGAAAAGCATCGCCCACCTACTCAGCAATAGCACCATTCTATGAGCATCAAAGTAGACAGAGTACTGTAGTACTTGTTTGATTGGTTTCAGTTTCGGTCAATCGTTTCGGGTCTGGTTCAAACGATTGGTTTCAGTCTAGGTCGTTCGTTTGGTTCAAGTGATTGGTGATTGGTTTCAGTCTCGTTCGTTCGTTTCGTTCAAACGATTGGTTTCAATCTCGGTCGGTCTTTTGGTTCAAGTGATTGGTGATTGGTTTCAGTCTCGGTCGTTCATTTCGTTCAAACGATTGGTTTCAATCTCGGCCGTTCGTCTATCGTTCAAGTGATTGGTTTCATTTTCAGACGTTCGGCTCGTACAAATGATTGGTTTCGGTCTCGCCGTTCGTTTCTATCAAATCATTGGTTTCAGTTTCGGTCGTCTTCACCCATCTCATACAAATACAGCATATAATAGTAAAATACTGAGTTTTTTTTCAGTGGCGTTCTATGGAAATGATTGAAATGGTGATTGATTGTTTTAGTTTTGTATGATTGCAATCATCAATCATTTCCAGTGAACGGGTCGAAAAGACCGAATCAATCGCGATTGACACAGCTCTAGAGTTAACTCGTTTCGTCTTTGGAACCATTCCTTCATCCACACCCGTTTCTTCCGAGACATGCGTTTTTTCTTTTTCAACGCTAGCGCCAGTCCAACAGCAATGCAGCAATCGTCCGTGTCGCTCATATCCTCTTTTACTTTTTTTCTATCAATTTAATTGAATTTATAAATCTTGCGATATGTATATTTTTAATTCGATTAAAAAGAACCATTAAATACGGACTGCTAGTGCATTCTAGTATTTCATTGAAAGAAACAAAACGCTCATGATTGAAAAATCATGCTTGAAGTGTGTATATCCAAAGTCAAACAGTATTTACTAATACACTCTCACATGCTGGTCATGCATTTGAACAGTGTATATGCCGCATAAAGTAAAAACTGACGCTGCGGGCAGTGGGTTCTTAAGCGCAAGGTTTGCCGATAGTGTTTTTTCTTAGCACTGGATTTAAGAATTGTCATCTTGTGCCAGACACCGTGTAAAGGGCCAACTATAATGCACTTTGCCGAACTTACGCCTACTTACGCGAGCGAGCCAATACACTATTTTATATGACAGTAACTATAATAGACGTTCTACTCAGTTTCGTTAAATTTCGCTCACTTTCGCGCAATTAAGCAAGAGCCATTGGATTGGCTCGAACTTACGTAAATGTCAAATTTAAAGCGTATCAACCATAGGGGAAGAAAAGAAGAGAGAAAACAAACACTTCTCTTGCTCCGCAACTGCCATTTGTCTACATTGTGTGGTGTGGTTTGCCTTTTTTGTGTATCTCTTCTGTGGTATCAACTGAACTCAAATCAGCTCAACGCATGTTTACATGTTAAGTAGCCAGAATCCATTATAGTTGCTCTTTGTTTAACGAACACTTTCGGAAACTTTTCGTCTGGTTTTTGACACTAGCCTAAGCTGAGCTAAGTGCATTATAGTTGGCCCTTAAGAAATCACGAAATGCGACGCAAAAAAAAGAACGAAATCCAACACAACGATAGGATATAATCGATTATGAAATGCAGGAATGAATCCATGAAAACCTCAGATCGATAACAAAAAAATTTTAACACACAATTAGATCGTTAAACGCAATAATATCGGTTTGTTTATTATTTTCTTTTTTATATTTTTTCAACATTTCTTTGACATTCTTCAATGTTATGAATGTATGTATGCATGTAATTTTTTGGAGACTTCATAACAAAGACTTATATTCAGTTTATATTAGCAATATTAATATATAAAAGGTCGACTTTGAATTGGTCTTGCCGTCACAGCTTGGTTTAGAAATTCTATTAATAAAATGAACATGAAAATGGAACTTACAAAGTTAAATACTATTGAACATGCTTGCTCAACATAAACATGGCAGTTGATATGTGGAATTTAAAACTAGAAAACGAAACTTATTTAATGTTATGAAGAATTTAATGAATTGAATTTAATGTTTTCTCTCGTATGTTTAAATGTAGATTTACCAAGTTTTGAACTTATCGCCGTCAAGCTGGCACGTTGAATTATGTTGATAATCAAATTACCGTGTATCTATAATATTGATTGATTGATTAATATTACATTTGTTGCAAACTGAATAATTAACACACTTGAAGCGATTTCTTCTTGGAGCTTACTTTCCTCACTTTTGATGCACGCCTGTGCAGTTGGTCTTCCTGATTCAGAAGTAATTATTTATTATTATTAATTATGAGCATTCACTAATAAATACTAATAAATTGCTTACTTTTACACATATAGTTCCATCCATGGTATCATACCTTCGCCAGAAAAATAATCTGCGAAGGAGTTTCTGGTGAGCCGAGCATCAGCATCGTAGTTTCTCGACGTTCCACTGTTTCCTGGGGTATTCTGTTGGCTTTCCTTGTGTTGTTGTCTTATATTGGACTCAACATCAATGGGTGGAATGTAGCCTTCATTTTGTTGCAAGAGAAAGTTGTGTAAAACACAAATTGCTTGAACAACTTTAACCACTTTTTCGGGCCTCAAGTGCATGGTGGTCTGAAGAACCCTAAATTTGTTTGAAATAATACCAAACGCATGTTCGACAGTTTGTGGAGCTCGACTTAAGCGATAATTGAACATTTTTTTTCCTTTTCAACACTTTTGTAAGGAAAAGGTTTCATGAGATGCTTGTCGAGGCTAAATGCGTCGTCCCCCATAATAACACAATAACATATGGAAGACTATGGCTTCCAACTGTTTCGTTTGGCAGTAGCAAGGTGTTCGCGTTTGAAATTATCTGCCTCAAGTCACTTTTCAAAAAAACTCCTCCATCGCTGATCCGACCATTACACCCTATGTCAACATATGTGAACCTATATCCAGCATCAACAAGTGCCAGAAGAACAATGCTGTTGAAGCCCTTATAATTATGATAAAAGGCCCCGTCAGATTTTGATGCTCTGAAAGCAATATGTTTTCCGTCTAATGCTCCGATACATAACGGAAATTGCCAACAGTAATTAAATTTTCCAGCAATACTCTTCCACTCAGCAAATGAAGATGGGAACTAAGCAGAAAACAATTACATGCATCTAGCTGAATTCTATTTTTTAAAATTACCTGTAGATAATCTTCTTTCATTTCTTCGTATATTATCTGGCAAACACTAGGAACAGTCATGGATATAAATGCCAGAGACAATCGAGTTGAATACTCCATACTTCTATAGGACTCCCCAGTAGCCAGAAATCTCAATACTGTCGCCAAAGCTTCGTCTGCTGGTATAGCATCTCGTAAGACCGTATTTTGCTTTTCTATCCTTGGTCTTATGCATTCCAAAATTTTTACGTAACATGCCTGTGAAATATAGTTTATGTTTATACATAAGTGAATTGAGGGAACTGTAACGAATAAGATTAGGGATCTAAGAAACATTTAGGTTTACTTGTACTATGTTATTATTTAAACTGAAAACGTCTGCTCACGATGGTGTCTGTATTACAAGGGATATCAAAGTTCTTTTCTCTTATATATTTCCCATCTCTTATGGGTTGTACATAGTTGTCATAGAACCTGCAATTTTCTGCCGGTTCCGAACGGCTAATAGAGAAACTGCTTTTCTTGGCAATGAATTTACTATTAGAGGATTATTTAAAATTTAATCGCTTTGTTGCTTCAACAAATCGACCGGTATGAACATCGCCTAATAGATTCAACTCAACTCAACTGTAATTTTGTTTAGAAACATTTTTGTTTTTTGTTAGTTTTTTGACAAATAATTTAATTTAATTTAATTTATAAATCTCACTGACGATGGAAGCATTTATCCTGAAATGTACATCTGAGGAAATATGAAAAGTGTTATAACTGTTAAAAATTTTATTAATCTTTTTATTTATAAGATTAAAAAACACGTGGATTATCTCAACTAAAAAACTCATCTCAATCTAGATCGACGAACTTACCAACATTGTCAATTGAAAAGGAAATTGCTGAAAATATCGACTTTGACAAAAAAAAAAACAAGGCTAGAAAAGTAAAATTTTACTAGTTTTTTTCCAATAAATGGCTATTTTTCATAATAATTAAAATTTTCTTTTAATAAATGGTTATTTCACTATTATGCTTTCCCTTTTTTCGTATGGGTTTGAATTGCAGTTGAAGGGTGCCGTAGAAATCTCGCCCAGGGCGCTGGTAGTGTTAAAACCGGCACTGCTGGCTGATAGGCACCTTGGCTGCGTTGTTTTTGTTTTGAGTACCTCTATTAAATAAGTGGTATTGCATCCATTGAGATCATCAGCCAAAAAATCATACGGTTGGTTCTTGGACTATGAGTAGATCAAGATTTTTGATTCGGGAAGTTCAGATGACAACAAATGAGTTTGTTTTCATATCCTGAAAGCAAATATTTCTAGGAATTTGGTGCTTGTCTGTTGTTCAAAAACCTAAGCTAATCCCTAGAAATGTCAAAAACAAAATGAACCCGCTTTGGACTAAGTAACCATTTATTCCTCCCTTTAAATGGTAAAAAATAAATAAATAAATAAATCCGATTTAAGAAAAAGCAAAGATAAAATAAAATAAAATAGTCAATCCTGAATGCACTAGTTCCTATCATTAATCAAAAATTAGTTTTTTTAAATCTGTACAGGTATACCTTTTATGGACAGTCTCCTGGTTTCAAACATTCCATTCAACACAATTGAACAACAAAAAATAATCACACTTCGCGGGTGAATGCATGGAGACAAGACATCTATTTTTAATTCTTCTCACTCCCAAAACTCTTCCCCTTTTTTGAGTGAGATTCAAAATAATTACTTGCAAGAGAACGCCTAGCCTTAGAGTAGAGAGCTATTATCCTATCGAATCCCAAACAATGTTGGATAAATCTTTACCTTTCAATTTGTAAGGCTATGAGCAAATATTTACCTACTTACTGAATAGATGTGTATCAATCTCATTTCACACTCTCAAAGAGCCAAAAGAATTAACAGATTTTCCTTAAGTTTTGTTGTTTTATGTGTTTTGTGTGTTTTTTGTTTTTATTTAATTTTATAGCTTCGCTGCCGGCGTGATTTTCAGATGTAGGTACGTAACGTACATATATGTGTACTTTGATATTGGATTGAGAATCGATTTCCGTTCAATTACATTCAGTACATGTTTTTGACTCGTGGTAAGAGCATCAGTCTTTAATTTCTCATCTGACAAATTGATTTTCAAATCGTGAGGAAAGTTAAACAATAAATCCTAAGCCAACTACAAAAAAGACGGGGTTTCCAGCAGACTCATATAAAAAGTGCAACAGATCCTAAAGCTTTCGGCTAAAGACGATTGAATTTCAAAAATTTTATGTTTGGGGATTCCGAGAGCTCCTCTTTTTGTGTTGAAATGAAGTTTCATTTATAAAAGCTTTGTGAACCTCGTGACTTGAATTGTTTTGGGATACCTAGTGTCCTTCTTTTTATGTATTATTTTGACGATCCTGCATATATCATTGAATTGTTGAAAGAAATCGCTGACCAAACGAAACTATGAAACGACGAATTGTTACCCACCGCTAAAGAGTATCATATATGTGTGTGTGTGTTTGTGTAATTATTTTGTAAACAAAAGCACAAGAAATTAATTACTTCAGCGAGGTGGGTAAAAGTATGTTTTAGTAAACACAAACAAATAAGTATCGTGCATAGATGTGTAGTTTACTGTGTAGGAAAGGAATACATTCACTCCTGCATTTGCATATATAAAGAATTTGTTTTGGAAATAAAATCAAATCTATTTTTAAGAACTTTTAGAATTGCTTTGTTGTTGGCATAAGAGCATTAGCAGCAGTAAATAATTTGAAAAATCATGTTTGTCAATGACCTGATCGAAAGCCTATGTTATGAGGATTGTTTAGTTTTTGTTTATCAAGTGTTGGAAACACTATTCCATTGAGATCCGAATGTTTTTGTTATGAATATTTTCATTACTGAAGAGAAAAAAGCAAACGAATTCGTCAACCTGATTTGCGCCCGCCTCACCTCAGAGAAATGAATCGAAAAATCTAAACATCTTTTGTAGTACGATTTCCTCGAAAAAAAAAACATAATTATGAACAATGTCCTAGGCATTGATAGAGTCTGTTGTCTGTTGGTGAGTTCTTTGCTAACCTTGACGGAGCATCGTGGATTCTCCAAGGTCATCCCGGCCTTGAAACCGATAAAAAGATCTTGTATACGTCGATATTATATTCCCGGGTTTTTTCCAACATCTGTCGTTATGTGAAAGTTTGGTCGATTGTGGCCCAGAAACGCATTGAAAACGTGGGGTTCCAGACGTTCATATATTACAGAATATAAAATCTTGTAGCTATGCCACGTTAAGTAGGCTTATTTCTCTATGATTAGAGCAGTTATTGGTTTTTATTTTTATATATTTTAGTAGGTTAGGTTAGGTTAGGTTGCATGGGGGGTGCAACCGCAAGTGGCAGCACCTCACTCGGATCTCAAGGATCCATTGTGCTCCCCGGGAAGACAGAGGATGAGGAGGTGAGAGGATTGGAGAGGTAGAGGGTTGGGTTCGGCTGAAGGAAAATACATTTTCCACATTTTCCAATTTTGAGGTTTGTCACCCTCGCACGATCTTTTTTAATTTTGGTGAAACTTTGCTAAAGACCGCTGCTCATGGTGTTCTTCCCTTCTTTTCTCCATCTTAATCTGGTTGTACCTGGTCAAATGCATCCCTTGTGTTCTTTTGCATCAACATTAATATATTGTGCTTTTTGAAAGTCGGCATTCGGCTGGCTGCATTCTGCATCCAGCTTCGTCAAATACCCTCAAAAAGAGAAAAGAGTGCCTGGAAAAAACTTTGAATTTCAAATTTCTGTGGGTGCCATTTTGAAAATATATAATGACATGTCGATTGAAAGCCATTTACCTGGCAAGTTGTAAGTCGCCTACGTCACAGCCGAAACACAAACAGGAATTTGACATAGTGTATATGTAGGCTGATGGCTTTTACCATATCTTGATCGTGTAGCTGCAGGGTTAACTCGCACATCAAGGGGTTATGAATTCCCTTATAATGTCATAAAAACACAGTGCGAGCATTTAGGAAAATAGGAGAGGATTTGAAAGGAGACACCGATGCACGTTGCTTTTGAATCTTTGTGAATCGTAATGTAGGGGAAATACAGAGCCAGGTAAAGTAATCCACATTCGGGTGGTGCGACTGAAATACGAATCTCTATACTTGACTGTACGTCCGAAGTTGGGCTCAAGGTAAAACTGATGAACATTCCTAGCGAGGCGGGTGTTGCGGATAAATTGTTTCAGGGGAGGAATGCAACTGGCTATTTCACTAGAGCACTGCTTGCGAAAAAAGCGATAAAAGAGAGTGAGACAGGCAACTTTTCGACGTTCAAGAGAATCAATTGATTCTACGATTGAACAATCACCTATCAATTTTAACGCTTTATTTTGTACCCTATCAAGGAGGTGCAAAGATGTTTGAGAAGCACCTGACCAGATATGGGAGTTATACTCCAGTTCCAGCGACTTCAAATATGTGGTCATTTCAACGAAGATCATCGTTTACACACATACCAAGTACTGACAGCTTTTCGGTTTCTTGGATGCAGGTACCATTCATGGATAATGGCAATGAGGGAATGTTAAGCTTCAACGACAAGAGACAACATTGAGTTTTCGAAGCATTGAAATCTAATCGGTTTTTATTACCCCATGTAACAATGCTGTCAAGGTCAGAATTCAATGAGCTTATCATACGGAACCGTTCCAGTTCCACATCCGAAGACCAGGGACGTGAATTTGGAAACGAATATGAAAAGTTGAGGGTCGAGTCGTCATCAAAACAGCTAAGCGGATTAGAAGTTACAGACAGGAGATGAGGAAGAGGGTTGGAGACAACACAGAGCCCTGGGGCACAACAGCATTTTTGAAGTGGGAATCAGACTTGAAAAACTTGAAACGGAAAGGTAATTTCTAATTCATCGAAGAAGAGACTCATCGATACCAAAAGCACGTGTTTTCAATAAAAGAGCCTGATGCCAAACTCTATCAAATGCTTTAGAAATATCAAGCGCAATAATCTTACTTTCTCTAAAGCAATGTAAAGATTGGTTCCACTCTTCGGTGAGATACGCCATAAAATCACCAGTGGACCGTTTGCTACGAAAGCCGTACTGACGGCCATTAAGAAGCTTTCGTTCTTTAAGATTCGCCTTTTTTAGGGACTCGTCTGGCTGGACAAAAACAGTTTTCGATCTGCTGGGTAAAACCCTAGCAGAAAAGGAAGGATGGAAAAGTTTACGCAGTGGTTTTGCCAGCGTCATGCAAAAACTTGGCCTTTGGATATATTTCTGTCCCGTTTGAACAAATTTCGGTTTTCTACTGTAGGGTTGTCTTTATATTTTCGAAAACTTTCCCTAGGGTCCAGTCATCAGAAAATGCTAAACCACAAATCACAAAATCACACACATCTCTGTCACTAAAAAAATGCCATTTTACAGCCCTCAAGTCGCCCCAGCAAATACCTATGACGAGTTGAGGGAAAACCTAGGTCAACACCCTAGGGCTCAAAAAACACTCAACTTGACAATTAAGGCGACTTTAGGTTTTTCAAAAAACGCTTTGTGGCGACCCCAGAGCGACTCAAGGGCTTCAACGAACAAACCTTATATTGAGCCACCACAATGGTAGTTTCTAATCCAACGAAGAAGACACTTGTCGATACCAAAAGCACGAATTTTCGATAAGAGAGCTTGATGTCAAACTGTATCGAATGCCCAAGTGGGAACTTTTGGTATCAATGAGTGTCCTAAAAATGTCAAACGCAATAATCTTCCTTTTTCAAAGACTGTTTGTGTTCTGCTCGGGAAGGGCCTAGAAAATTTAGTTAGAAAACCATATGCAGTGGTTTTTTCACTGTAGAAGAAGATCGAGCTCGAAAAAATATCTGCTTCACCACAAAATTCACAATCTCAAGGAGCCAATGCGCTATGCGGAAGTGTCTACTAACCATCAAATTGAGCTGCCAGCAAATTGGCTTTATCGATGGAGTTGACGTACGGAGTTATTGAAGACGAGCATAGGACCGATGACGTGGCAGAGTTCCTAATGTTCTTAACAATCTTGGCTTTCTTTTGGACATAACAGTATTTGTTGTTTTACTTCATGGCCATGCAAAAACTTGGCCTTATATGAATGAGCAATATTTATTTTATTTATTTCTGTAACTTTTGAACAATTTATAGGTTTTCTACTGTAGTGTCGCCTTTATGTATTCGAAAAAGCACTATATTTTATCCCTAATAACTTCCTTACAATTCGTATTGAACCACCAATTTCCTTTGGGAATGTTAGTCTTCATCGTTTTTTTTTTTTTTTTGTCTATTTGTCTGGACTATTTATGTAAATCCTTGTAATGTGTTTTCTTCTAGGTGTTCACTAAATCTCTATGGAGAATGTGGAACTCTTTTTGGGGTACTCAGACGAGTTATTAAACTTTGCTTCAGTCATGTGCATAATATTCATTCTAGTCGGAATCCCAGGGAATTTAATAACAATATTAGCACTATGGAAGTCTAATAAGGTAATATTATTTGAATTATAATGTTTTAGGAATTGTTTTTTTTAAATAATGTTTATTTCAGTCGCGGAATGCAACAGCTATATGTATAATCAATTTATCATTCTCTGACTTATTGTTTTGCTGTTTTAATCTTCCATTGGCTGCGTCGACATTTTTGCGGAGATCTTGGAACCATGGCGCTCAACTCTGTCGACTATTTCCTCTTATGCGATATGGCCTACTAGCAGTATCGCTGTTTACAATACTGCTCATCACAACAAATCGATATGTTATGATCGGGCATCCAAGGAGTTACCTAAGGTAAAGTGTAAAAAAAATAAAACTTACTGGTAAAACCTTTGGCCTATTCTCCAAAGTTAAGTTGACAAGAGAATTTCAAAACGGATGCTGCAAAAGCACACGGAAATGGATGTTGAATGATCATGATCATGATCAAATATGTTTTTAAACAGTTAAGTCAAAAATGTAAATTGTAGGAGGTTATACCAGTGTATATACGAGAGTATAGGGATAGCAACGGCGTTTTGCAGACTTGTGGTTTTCAAGAAGAATTAAAACGTATAAAATTCAATGTTATGGCCAAGAATTTAGCTTCATCGTAAATTTTACCACTGAGTTTTAAAAATGAGTTCGGGTTAATGGCCGTGCCAGCTGGCAAATAAATTCCAGCCGAGATACCCAATTTTTGACTACTTCTTGCAGCATTTGGAGCATATATATATGTATGTCAGCAATAAGACTTGGAATATTCTCATTCCAAGGTGTTAATTGTTTCGGTCTTATCTTATTGCCAAGGCAGTTTGACATTCAGGGCAAGTAGAGGTTTTTCAAAAACTCTTTGTTGCGATCACAGGCAACCAAAGACTTGAAAGAACGAACCTAATATGTAAAAAGTAAGCAAAATGAGATACCGAGGTGACCTTTTCAACCATTTCAAAATGCAATCTAGTTCGTTTTTGTCGAAACTCAACAATCCCATAGTCAGCTCAGTAATGAATGCACTTTAGGTACCATTTAACACAAAAACCAATCAAATACTAATCACTTTAAGCTCTCGCGTAAATACGTAAGCTGAGTTTCATTGGGAATCTATATTCACTCATATTCACTTGAGCAAAACATCGCAAAACATCGCTCATTGAAAAACAACAACCCCTAAGTGAATAGCGTAAGTGAACAAAAACAACTCACTTATACCGTTTTCGTTTGGTAAAACTAGAGTACCCTTTCTTTTTTAGAGTACTCTGATTTTTGACAACTCAAACGAACATGAAATCAGAGTACTCCGTTTTTGTTAATGTATGTGTGCGTTTGACATATAATTTGCTTTCAATGCAATTGACTACTTTCAGAAACATATCTCTGCGTATTTCATGAGCAATTAAGTAAACATTTTTTGAATGAAGTAACAACTGACAAAAAGAACTTATATCTTAAAAAGATACGTAATAAACTTCATCAATGTCCAGATTGATTTTATACAAAGGTAATTTAAGGCAATAAGAAATTTGTATGAGCTCGGACAACAACAAAAACAGCATGGACAAGTTATGCAAACCAAAACCGATAGGTTTGTGAAAGCCCGCGTGAACACAAAATTCGAAATGAGATGCCAAGAATGACAAACCAGAAATGTCATTTATGTTGGTGTGAGTTTACTCTGAAAAAATTTCTAGAGTAGCAAAACTTGCTCTGAGGGTAATTTCAGATTACCCTGAGAGCAGCCAAACGAACACAACGTCACTCTGACAGCAAAAAGAGTACCCTTAGGGTACTCTTTTTTCCCAAACGAAAACGGCATTACTTAAGTGAACAACAGGGATGGTGGGTAAATAAAGTTTCAGAAAGTGAACTTGGTAAGTGAATATAGCCATATAAAGCGTTTTACATATTGATACTCGCAAGTTAAGTGAATATAAGTGAATATAGAAATTCCCAATAAAACTCGGCTGTTATTGCCTCGTTTGCCAAACTTTAAAGAACGATTTGTCTTGGTGTTACGGGGGCCTTCCCCAGCACACCGGGAGCTACTCTCGACGCACTGTTGAATCTTCCTCCCCTTGATACCTACATCATGGGGTGTACTCTCAAAACCATTTCTCGTTTAAAGAGATGTGGTCTCTGACACAATTCGCATTGGTGCTTTGAGGAACTCGCAAGCAGCATATCTTTTGACTCATGTCTAATGGATATGCCGTCTGACACGATGATCCCAAAGCTCAAACTGCGTTAAAATTACTCAGACTGGTTCACTCCAGAATCTGAGCCTGGAAAGAACTGTTATCGTATCTTCACAGATGGCTCCAAAACCAACGAGGGTTCTGGTGCTGGTGTCTTTGTGGAGAACGACGACATACGACTGCACACATCTTTGGGATCATACGCATCCGTTTTCCAAGCGGAGGCATATGCTATCCTAAAGGCCTTGAGCCACGTTACGTACAATGGATGGACGGGGAGAAGTATCTTTGTTTGCAGTGATAGCCAAGCTGTGCTTAAGGCCCTTCTCAACCCTCTAACCACTTCGAAAGTGATCCAGGAATGCAAGAGCTCTCCGAATGCGGTCGGAAGATTAAATTCCTTGAGTCTCATCAATGAGATCGCCCATGAACTCGCTAGGCAGGGATCTCAGACAGCTTTCTCAGGACCTGAATCGTCGCGTCGCTAGGTCTGCCAGCGTCCTCAGTGAGGACTTCAATCAACGATTGGATCTGTGAAGAGCACAACCGTAAATGGCATGCCTCCATTGGATGCAGACAAACCAAGCGTATGCTCCCGGACGTTAGTAAGAAGAACTGCAACATTTTTGCTAGCTCGTAGCAGAAAAAACTGTAGAAAGCTTATTGGCGTTGCCAGCGGGCACTTCTCTTTTGCCAAACATTTAAACGGGTTAGGCTTAAGTGATACCACTCTGTGAATCTTGTGGAGAAGATGAGGACACCGCAGAGCACTTCCTCTGTGAATGTCCTGCTTTTTCTCGCATGAGGTTACAGATACTCGGCGCAGACATGGTGAGAGCTGGTAACTAAGGCTCCTTATCATGGCAGCATCTTTTGGGTTTTCTCCGAACATCTGCAAAGCTATATATAACAAATAGAAGGTTGCTACACTCAAAAAAATATCCTGGTTCTATTTATTAGATTTCCTGTAAGAATCTATCGGAAAAACTGATAACGAGATTCTCCCAGGTCGTCTGATAGAATATATCGGTCTCTCCTGGTAGCCCGTACCAGGAAAAATATTTCCCCTTCCGACAGAATATTATCAGAGTTCCTGATAACATGTACCAGTTGCCTGATACAATCTAACAGGAAAAGATAATCATTTTCCTGATACTTGCTAACAGGATACTGGTAGTATTTACCAGGAATATTATTTTTTTCCTGATAGAATGTACCTGTATTCTGGTACAATTTACCAGGACTCCGGGTAATTTTCCTGGTACCTGCTACCAGTATACTGGTAGTATTTACTAGAGATATTATTTTTTCCTGATAAAATGTAGCTGTATTCTGGTAAAATCTACCAATATATCTGGTAGTTTTCCTGGTACCTGCTACCAGTATACTGGTAGTATTTACTAGGAATATTCGTTTTTTCCTGGTAAAATTTACCTGTGTTCTGGTAAAATTTACCAATATATCGGGTAGTTTTCCTGGTACCTGCTACCAGTATACTGGTAGTATTTAGTAGGAATATTATTTTTTTCCTGGTAAAATTTACCTGTGTTCTGGTAAAATTTACCAATATATCGGGTAGTTTTCCTGGTACCTGCTACCAGTATACTGGTAGTATTTAGTAGGAATATTATTTTTTTCCTGGTAAAATTTACCTGTGTTCTGGTAAAATTTACCAATATATCGGGTAGTTTTCCTGGTACCTGCTACCAGTATACTGGTAGTATTTAGTAGGAATATTATTTTTTTCCTGGTAAAATTTACCTGTGTTCTGGTAAAATTTACCAATATATCGGGTAGTTTTCCTGGTACCTGCTACCAGTATACTGGTAGTATTTAGTAGGAATATTATTTTTTTCCTGGTAAAATTTACCTGTGTTCTGGTAAAATTTACCAATATATCGGGTAGTTTTCCTGGTACCTGCTACCAGTATACTGGTAGTATTTAGTAGGAATATTATTTTTTTCCTGGTAAAATTTACCTGTGTTCTGGTAAAATTTACCAATATATCGGGTAGTTTTCCTGGTACCTGCTACCAGTATACTGGTAGTATTTAGTAGGAATATTTTTTTTTTCCTGGTAAAATTTAGCTGTGTTCTGGTAAAATTTACCAATATATCGGGTAGTTTTCCTGGTACCTGCTACCAGTATACTGGTAGTATTTAGTAGGAATATTATTTTTTTCCTGGTAAAATTTACCTGTGTTCTGGTAAAATTTACCAATATATCGGGTAGTTTTCCTGGTACCTGCTACCAGTATACTGGTAGTATTTAGTAGGAATATTATTTTTTTCCTGGTAAAATTTACCTGTGTTCTGGTAAAATTTACCAATATATCGGGTAGTTTTCCTGGTACCTGCTACCAGTATACTGGTAGTATTTACTGGGAATACTATTTTTTTCATGGTAAAATGTAGCTGTATTCTGGTAAAATTTACCAATATATCAGGTAGTTTTCCTGGTACCTGCTACCAGTCTACTGGTAGTATTTACTAGGAATATTCGTTTTTCCTGGTAAAATTTACCTGTGTTCTGGTAAAATTTACCAATATATCGGGTAGTTCTCCTGGTACCTGTTATTGAATGAATGTTATTTATTTTTACTTACCATTTGCTGGAAACTCAGGAAATATCTGAAACAAAAAACCACAAAAGACCATACAAACTTGATAACAAGACACCCCAGAAATTGATCTTATAATAAATAAAATATTATCAATTTCTTTAAAAATATGGGTTTTTTTTATTGGAAATTCTTGAAGGTACAAATTTACAATCAGTATTGCTTCTTTCGCTTTCAGCTAATTTTAATGATTTTTATACATTATTTTTTTTTGTAAAAATAACTCTCAACGAATTCTTATCAAAAATTAACAATTTACAATTGGTTATTGCTTTCGCTTTCAGCTAATTTTAATAATTTTAAAAGAGTTCGTGCCTTGGAATTTGTTGCTGATTTGTCGATTTTGTAAAAATAATTATCAACAAATTCCCAAAATTGTTGACATGATTTTGGATACGCTATATTTAGCGTAAAAAATATTTTGATGCAAATGTCGAGTGCCCGGTTGAATGTAAATACCCTATAGTGCGCGTTGTCGAAATCTACATGTATTTCTTCTATTTCTTCCAATGAACCGATTAACGTAATTACGGGTGGTTGCGAATGTGAATGTTTTGCAGCCAGTGCATTTTGATGTTCTTTATAGTCTTGCTGCTGTGCAAACAACCTAATTGATGCATCTTGGCTGTCAAAAACGGTGAACCGTTTGTTACCTTCACGTCCACTTGGCTGCAGAAGATAGTGCAAGTGTGTGAATACCATTGCAGCTCTGGCGTCTAATAATAAAAAGAAATTTCTTTTTAATATAAGGCAAACGAAAAAGTATGAAAACTGTTAATAAAAAGCAATTTTATATACGAGTATGTTAATATTAAATGTTTATATTATGTAATATGCATTAAAATTATTATTACAAAATTTTTGAAACAATGTTCGAGTTGGGATCGGACAATCACTTCAAGTTGAATTCATGTAGTTTTAATCGGACTTCTGAATTTAATATTTTTTTCGGAAAAATGAATTGCAGCATTAAATTAATGAAGTCGGTAATTTTTGGGCCCGCCAAGACAATGTCCTTATTCCCGAACATTTTACTGAAATCTGATTCGATCTACACAGAAAGAAATAAATATTTGAAAGCTAGGTATCTCTTTTTTTTTATAATTTTTTCGTTAATTATAGTGTTTAAATACAAAAATGTGGTACATGCATGTTTCAATTGTAAATAATCACCCGTGTTCTGATTTTTGTTTACGAAAACAATACTTTCGTTTTTAAAACTGAGGTGTTATAAATGTCTCGTTTTGAAATCGTAAATTTAAGAATTTAAGTAATTTCAAAGAAATATTTGTCAAAAATTGAAGGCAAATTCGTACGAATTTAGGAACACAGTTTTTTTTAGCTTTGCGACAATCAATTTCGAAAACGAATTGAATTCGTAACGAAAATCAGAACAGGGGTGAATATCGTTGAAGTAAAAAAAAGAGAAAAGAAACAACAAGCAACAACGTTGAATTCAAAAAGTATTTTTTTCGTACGAATTCATATGTTGGGAAAGTTGATAAAATGCCATTTCTCGTAAAATTCATTCCATGATATTTTTTTTGAATTCGCCTTTTTTAGATCTAAAAATAACTATCAACGAATTCTTATCAAAAAACTTACCATTTACAATTGATTGTTGCTTTCGCTTTCAGCCAATTTTAATAATTTTAAAAGAGTTCGTGCCTTGGAATTTGTTGCTGATTTGTCGATTTTGTAAAAATAATTATCAACAAATTCCCAAAATTGTTGACATGATTTTGGATACGCTATATTTAGCGTAAAAAATATTTTGATGCAAATGTCGAGTGCCCGGTTGAATGTAAATACCCTATAGTGCGCGTTGTCGAAATCTACATGTATTTCTTCTATTTCTTCCAATGAACCGATTAACGTAATTACGGGTGGTTGCGAATGTGAATGTTTTGCAGCCAGTGCATTTTGATGTTCTTTATAGTCTTGCTGCTGTGCGAACAACCTAATTGATGCATCTTGGCTGTCAAAAACGGTGAACCGTTTGTTACCTTCACGTCCACTTGGCTGCAGAAGATAGTGCAAGTGTGTGAATACCATTGCAGCTCTGGCGTCTAATAATAAAAAGAAATTTCTTTTTAATATAAGGCAAACGAAAAAGTATGAAAACTGTTAATAAAAAGCAATTTTATATACGAGTATGTTAATATTAAATGTTTATATTATGTAATATGCATTAAAATTATTATTACAAAATTTTTGAAACAATGTTCGAGTTGGGATCGGACAATCACTTCAAGTTGAATTCATGTAGTTTTAATCGGACTTCTGAATTTAATATTTTTTTCGGAAAAATGAATTGCAGCATTAAATTAATGAAGTCGGTAATTTTTGGGCCCGCCAAGACAATGTCCTTATTCCCGAACATTTTACTGAAATCTGATTCGATCTACACAGAAAGAAATAAATATTTGAAAGCTAGGTATCTCTTTTTTTTTATAATTTTTTCGTTAATTATAGTGTTTAAATACAAAAATGTGGTACATGCATGTTTCAATTGTAAATAATCACCCGTGTTCTGATTTTTGTTTACGAAAACAATACTTTCGTTTTTAAAACTGAGGTGTTATAAATGTCTCGTTTTGAAATCGTAAATTTAAGAATTTAAGTAATTTCAAAGAAATATTTGTCAAAAATTGAAGGCAAATTCGTACGAATTTAGGAACACAGTTTTTTTTAGCTTTGCGACAATCAATTTCGAAAACGAATTGAATTCGTAACGAAAATCAGAACAGGGGTGAATATCGTTGAAGTAAAAAAAAGAGAAAAGAAACAACAAGCAACAACGTTGAATTCAAAAAGTATTTTTTTCGTACGAATTCATATGTTGGGAAAGTTGATAAAATGCCATTTCTCGTAAAATTCATTCCATGATATTTTTTTTGAATTCGCCTTTTTTAGATCTAAAAATAACTATCAACGAATTCTTATCAAAAAACTTACCATTTACAATTGATTGTTGCTTTCGCTTTCAGCCAATTTTAATAATTTTAAAAGAGTTCGTGCCTTGGAATTTGTTGCTGATTTGTCGATTTTGTAAAAATAATTATCAACAAATTCCCAAAATTGTTGACATGATTTTGGATACGCTATATTTAGCGTAAAAAATATTTTGATGCAAATGTCGAGTGCCCGGTTGAATGTAAATACCCTATAGTGCGCGTTGTCGAAATCTACATGTATTTCTTCTATTTCTTCCAATGAACCGATTAACGTAATTACGGGTGGTTGCGAATGTGAATGTTTTGCAGCCAGTGCATTTTGATGTTCTTTATAGTCTTGCTGCTGTGCGAACAACCTAATTGATGCATCTTGGCTGTCAAAAACGGTGAACCGTTTGTTACCTTCACGTCCACTTGGCTGCAGAAGATAGTGCAAGTGTGTGAATACCATTGCAGCTCTGGCGTCTAATAATAAAAAGAAATTTCTTTTTAATATAAGGCAAACGAAAAAGTATGAAAACTGTTAATAAAAAGCAATTTTATATACGAGTATGTTAATATTAAATGTTTATATTATGTAATATGCATTAAAATTATTATTACAAAATTTTTGAAACAATGTTCGAGTTGGGATCGGACAATCACTTCAAGTTGAATTCATGTAGTTTTAATCGGACTTCTGAATTTAATATTTTTTTCGGAAAAATGAATTGCAGCATTAAATTAATGAAGTCGGTAATTTTTGGGCCCGCCAAGACAATGTCCTTATTCCCGAACATTTTACTGAAATCTGATTCGATCTACACAGAAAGAAATAAATATTTGAAAGCTAGGTATCTCTTTTTTTTTATAATTTTTTCGTTAATTATAGTGTTTAAATACAAAAATGTGGTACATGCATGTTTCAATTGTAAATAATCACCCCTGTTCTGATTTTTGTTTACGAAAACAATACTTTCGTTTTTAAAACTGAGGTGTTATAAATGTCTCGTTTTGAAATCGTAAATTTAAGAATTTAAGTAATTTCAAAGAAATATTTGTCAAAAATTGAAGGCAAATTCGTACGAATTTAGGAACACAGTTTTTTTTAGCTTTGCGACAATCAATTTCGAAAACGAATTGAATTCGTAACGAAAATCAGAACAGGGGTGAATATCGTTGAAGTAAAAAAAAGAGAAAAGAAACAACAAGCAACAACGTTGAATTCAAAAAGTATTTTTTTCGTACGAATTCATATGTTGGGAAAGTTGATAAAATGCCATTTCTCGTAAAATTCATTCCATGATATTTTTTTTGAATTCGCCTTTTTTAGATCTAAAAATAACTATCAACGAATTCTTATCAAAAAACTTACCATTTACAATTGATTGTTGCTTTCGCTTTCAGCCAATTTTAATAATTTTAAAAGAGTTCGTGCCTTGGAATTTGTTGCTGATTTGTCGATTTTGTAAAAATAATTATCAACAAATTCCCAAAATTGTTGACATGATTTTGGATACGCTATATTTAGCGTAAAAAATATTTTGATGCAAATGTCGAGTGCCCGGTTGAATGTAAATACCCTATAGTGCGCGTTGTCGAAATCTACATGTATTTCTTCTATTTCTTCCAATGAACCGATTAACGTAATTACGGGTGGTTGCGAATGTGAATGTTTTGCAGCCAGTGCATTTTGATGTTCTTTATAGTCTTGCTGCTGTGCGAACAACCTAATTGATGCATCTTGGCTGTCAAAAACGGTGAACCGTTTGTTACCTTCACGTCCACTTGGCTGCAGAAGATAGTGCAAGTGTGTGAATACCATTGCAGCTCTGGCGTCTAATAATAAAAAGAAATTTCTTTTTAATATAAGGCAAACGAAAAAGTATGAAAACTGTTAATAAAAAGCAATTTTATATACGAGTATGTTAATATTAAATGTTTATATTATGTAATATGCATTAAAATTATTATTACAAACTTTTTGAAACAATGTTCGAGTTGGGATCGGACAAACACTTCAAGTTGAATTCATGTAGTTTTAATCGGACTTCTGAATTTAATATTTTTTTCGGAAAAATGAATTGCAGCATTAAATTAATGAAGTCGGTAATTTTTGGGCCCGCCAAGACAATGTCCTTATTCCCGAACATTTTACTGAAATCTGATTCGATCTAAACAGAAAGAAATAAATATTTGAAAGCTAGGTATCTCTTTTTTTTTATAATTTTTTCGTTAATTATAGTGTTTAAATACAAAAATGTGGTACATGCATGTTTCAATTGTAAATAATCACCCCTGTTCTGATTTTTGTTTACGAAAACAATACTTTCGTTTTTAAAACTGAGGTGTTATAAATGTCTCGTTTTGAAATCGTAAATTTAAGAATTTAAGTAATTTCAAAGAAATATTTGTCAAAAATTGAAGGCAAATTCGTACGAATTTAGGAACACAGTTTTTTTTAGCTTTGCGACAATCAATTTCGAAAACGAATTGAATTCGTAACGAAAATCAGAACAGGGGTGAATATCGTTGAAGTAAAAAAAAGAACAACGTTGAATTCAAAAAGTATTTTTTTCGTACGAATTCATATCCGTTGGGAAAGTTGATAAAATGCCATTTCTCGTAAAATTCATTCCATGATATTTTTTTTGAATTCGCCTTTTTTAGATCTGATTGTCGAACATTGAATGTACTCTGCCATGCTTTTATTCTTTCTTGTGCATTCATTGCAAGGAAATCGTGTTTCATTTGCATGCATACTTTTTCTTCATCACCAGAATTTTCCTCGGTCAACACCTCATCGAGTTTTAGTTTTTTTGTATACTCCGGCATGCATAATCGATTAATGCTTCGAAATTTTCCTCGCATATTATGAAATTTGTTTGCTAGAAAACCTTTGGGATTCTTAACACCTTTTTTATGGTCATAATAATCAAGCTGTATAAAAAGACATGAAATTTAAGCAAAGATTTAATACTATAAAAAAAAATCCTTACAGGATCTTCATTAAAAGCGACACGGATTTCTTCGGCTAGTTGCATTAAGTCCTTTGACGAAAAATTGATATTATTTGCACTCGAATAGTTTACAATTGTATTCAAAAGCAGACTTCGTACGGATTTATTGTCAATATTGTTGTTAATTTGAAAATAGCTTTTAATCGTTTCCCCTTCGCTGCAGTTCAAAATATCCATTAAATTTTTGCTGGCTGATGTTTTGTAACTAGTCGTCGGTGTTGAAGAATTTGGTGTTACTGAACACGAGAAGTCATCTAGAGAACGGTTGAAGGAATTTGAACCATTCTCAATTTTCCATTGCTGCCATTTATCGAAGAACACAATTCTACTGGCAGTGGTAATATTTAATCCTTGTAAAAATCTTTTCATGAAAAATGGCTCAGCTACTTTCAATACGGGTACAAAAAGGCTCTCATCTGTTACAGAGTTTTCAGATTAATGTATACCTAAATGAAAAAATTGAATTTAAGTTATATTTACCCACAAAATATTGGTGACAATGAACCGGAATTTTCCATGATATCAATAGGTTTTTAAGATCTTCTGTTTCGTTTTGTTTTCCGCTTTCACAGTAGGAATTGATAAGTTCTGTAAATGAAACGTTTTCTGCAACTTTGTTGGACTTTGAAGAATCTACTTCAAACGAATTTTTCAAAAATTGATTCTCATTCGTTGTATGATATAAATCAGTTTCTTCCACCAATGTATAATTTATAAGTGATGATAAACTTTCATCACATGGAACAGTGATGATAGTTTCTTTTGTTGATAATATAGATTTCTCCCCCGTTACCGATTGCATAATGGTCTTCGCTTGAGCAATATTTTCATGCTTTTCAATAAACTCTTCTGAAGCCTTCATTTTTGTTGATTATATTTTTATCCTAATACAAATGACAAAGATATTAATAAATTATTTTCGGTTTAACCATCAGCATGCCACGTGATATTTTATGAGAATTCATTGGAGGACTTCTGCAATGGTCAATCCGTTGTAAATGATAAGATGAATATTGTATCTTTGAATTTTCATTGCCTATTTCCATTGCAGCATAATGTTTTCGGAATGAAATAATTTGTACTCGTTGGCACAACAAGTACGGAAACTTCTCCTCTGAAAACTTGACTACCTCTTTGATTTGAAATAACAACGCAGTGTCTGGTGTACTATCTAATGATTGCGTAATGAAATAACCTACTTTAAAACGTTTTCCATAATAAATGCATTGAGAAAAAATTTTGAAATCGGAAGATATTCCTTGTCGAACCTTGTAATCATTTATAAAATTAAAATAGCAAGTATTTTGCA
Source organism: Melanostoma mellinum (assembly GCA_914767635.1). Classification (NCBI taxonomy): domain Eukaryota; kingdom Metazoa; phylum Arthropoda; class Insecta; order Diptera; family Syrphidae; genus Melanostoma; species Melanostoma mellinum. The sequence goes on along the minus strand of OU612059.1, from coordinate 84,771,023 downwards.
TGTGGCAATCGGCAAATGACACTATTTCCGGACTTGTTTCATTTAATAAAAAGTGAGCAAATTTTAACTGAAATTTGTAAGACAATGTTATTGGGATGTTTCGTCTACTGTTTATGACTCTTGCATATTTTTTAAACTCCTTATGTTTAGCTTCAAACTGAAAGCACCAAAAATTACGAGGCACTCCACTTTTCCGAATAACCATTGGATAATGAACCATAAAATGATGCTTTGGCTTTAAAGTATCATTAAACAGTCTCACGTAATCAAGATGATGCTGTCGAATAAGTTCTGCAAGGTGCTCTATCACATCATTTGATATGTTGAAATAAAGAAGAATTTCAACGATTTCTAGGAAATTCAAAAAGAAAATCCAAACCTCGTCTTTTTCAGGTATTCTATCGGCCACCATTAAAGGAAAATAAAAAGTAAAAGCCATCATTTCACGAGCTGTCTTCTTTAAATGCATATTTTTTAAGTTATCATTTGTAATTGGTGACAATGAAACATTTCCGATCTCAATTTCGCCATAGTTAAACGAATTTATTCGATCATTTAAAGCTTGAAGATCGGAGAAAAACTTCATATCAAGAATATATCGTATGATGTGACAGATATTATAATGGCAAATACCTTCAAATATATCGTGCATCACATCAACTGAATAGTTGTAAGTGACATGGAATGAAGGAATAGAATTGAAAACGGAATCTTCATGTATACCTGTTTTTTTGTAATCATTAGTGGCAACATCTTCCGAATAATTTTGCCTATTACGTAACATATGTTCAACCTCGCATGGCATTACACAAGTTTCTTTCTTTGACAGTTTACAAAATCGACAAAAATAATTACTTGAGCATGAAGAAAAGCCTAACATGGCATTCAAGCCTAAATTATCTCCAATCAAAAGACCCAAAACAAAGTACACCTTTTTAATTCCCTGAGATGTACTTATTTCAATACCATTTTTTTCTAAAAAAATCATTTTATTTACGAGTGAGTGAAGACATTTTTTATTTCCAAAGATTTTATAGTCACGAGATTTGAATAGTGCAGCTAAAAAAATATCAGACTGATCCGGAGTAACAGGAAATGAATAATAAATAAAAGAAATTGGATCAGCGTGGGATCCTAATGGATTATTTATTTCTGCATCGTCCATGTAAACGAAATAAGGGATAATGATTTCATCTGCAGGAAACAGATTACGTTTGTGTTGCCAAGCGTTTCTCTTAATGTAATGAGAAATGTTTGACTCATCGCTTAAAATTTGGTTTATATTGTCTATGGTCCTAATCAATAAGTCATTTTTTTCAAAAAATTTTTGGAACTGAAATTCAAGAGGAAGGACCACCCCTGTTGTTGTTTGCTCTTCATGGCAATTAATTCCATTACGATAAACATTTTTTAGCTCTTCATGAATAGTGAACTCAGTGGCACCGCAGAAATATTCATTTGATGTAAGCCATTGTATAAGCTGATGGTCAGTACTGCAGTATTCAAACTGCTTTTCTATCGCTAAAATCAAAGCTGAAAAGTGCAATCGATCTTCGACTGGTCGATTTGGTTTAGTACAAAATATTTTTAATGAATTTAAAATGGGCTCATGAATGCTTTCTTTAAACATTCCTATAATTCTTACAGCATCTTTACGTGACAAGTTGTCCATGCTGAACAATTTCATAGCGAAATCAATTCCAAACTTATTAAAATCAATATCAATATCATTTTTAGTAGGAGAACAATAATTTTCAACACAAGAATGTGGACTATCAGAAATACCAGAGGGCAAGTTCGGAACATAAGTTACAGTTGGAGGAGAAAAACGTTGTGAACAAGAGGCCGAAAAAGAACTATTTATGATGTTCGTGTTTGTCGAAAATAACGATAATCCTTCTTTTAAATGTGTTTTACAGTGACGCGAAAAATTTGTGAACGTAGATGTGAATGAAGTACAGTCTTTAAAAGTACACCGGTAAACCCCTGTTCCATCCAATTTATGTACCACTTTAAAATGGGTGGATATACCATTTATATTACATAATCTTTTTCGACATATGAAACACTCCATTCCAATTAGTTTTAAAAGCCAAATAAAAGGGTTTCCTAAAAAAACAAAAATGTGAAAATCAAACATCACGTCAAAATAATTGACAATTTATTTTACATGATGTAGGGTAAAAGTGTCGACAGTGGATCAGTAAACACAGTGAATCATTTGCTCTGAGACACTCATTTTTTTTTTAAATAAATCTGAAAATGAGAAAAGAACATCCCTTTGCACTTCTTTACGTCAAAATATCAGTTTGTGTGATTCCATGACCGAAGTCTTGTGTTTTTAGTATTGGTAACTTCATGAGTTAAATATTTGTAATTCTGGTTGAATTTACTTTATAATTAGTGTGAATTTGTTTAATTTGTGAAACATGTTATATAGTTTTAATGTGTTTTTGTTAAAATGACAACATGGTACACTGAACACTGCGAATCACTGATTCACTGAGCATGGAAGCTCTTCAAAAATGAGAAATTCAAATTTTTTATTTTGAAATAAATAAAATAAAATCACCCTTATTGCGATAGGCGTTTCACTAAAACGCCTAAAAAATTACAGAGCTCCAGCCGCCCTAATTTTAGTTTTCATAAAAATATAAGTTCAGCCCTCTATCTGTTCCTCACTGCTCTTACCATTCCCACAAAAGTTATTTTGTTTAGACGGCAATTGTGGCACCTAGAGATAAGTCATCTTATTGGCGTTTTATTAAAACGCCATTCGTAATAAGGGTGAATAAAATAAATTTGTTGCATTTGGATGTCCGCTAAAAAATTATCCATTTCTTAAACTGAATTCAGTTTTGTCTTTCTTTAATATTCTTTTTATTATTTTTCTTTATTTTAAACTATTTTGTGATATTAGATGTGTTCAATGGCTTATTTTTAGATCAGAACAGCACAGCACAGCACAGAAGCAGTGAAAAACGTCAGGCAAGTTAGAACAAGCAAACTTGTCAAAAAAAGCAACAACAAAAACGAAAAAAAACAACCACCAATTTTCCTCGTTCTGATATCAATTTAATTTAGCGTATTTTCGTCACGAATAAGTAATTTTATTTTCAGTAGAAGGTTAGGTGTTATTCTCCTGATTTTTTAATTTTTTTTGAACTTTTCACAACAAATTAAAATTACAATGCGCTTAAAAAACTACGAGCAAAAAGTCAACAGCTGCTTTTGACAGTTTTCACCAAACTTGCACTTGCTCAAAAGGAGGTGCAGAAAATGCTGTGCTAAACTGTTCTAGAACAGCTCATTGAACACAAAAAAGATCAGAAAAGAACAGAAAATTTCTCATTGAACACCAAAAGTCTGATCTTTTCTGTCTGAAACTGTTCTAGAACAGGGGCCTATTTCACAGATCATACATTATGTGATGTATGATTTTAAAATTTATTGTACAAAATACTGTTTCACAGAAATGTTGTATGACTGCTGTCATTGATTGATTGATTTGACTGGAATAATTCCAATAAAAATTCTATTTCACAGAATTTTGTCATACATTATTTGTCTACAATGTATGATAAATTTTTTTACATTCGATACAACAAAAAATATTGATGTATCAATCGCTTTTTTCTTAAAAGTAACCAAACTATTGGTCTTTGGAATTGAAATGCGAAATTTTATGAAACTAGAATAGTATGAGAAGAAGATTGAAAGACCAAGATGAAAAGAAAATTAATAATTCTATTTCCATTTATAGTTACGTTTGTGAAAAGCTATTTTTCCTTTTATACTATTGCATTGAAACGCTTTTGAAAGCGTGTTGAAAAAACTCTAATCCTGTCCAAGGAACAACATTTGGTTGAAACTCTCGTTTTATGGAAAAGCTATTTTTCCTTTTATGTCTACTACATGGCTTTTGGTAAAAATAAAAATCGTTGGACGTTTGTGAACGTCCATAAGATTACATAGGGATTTGACTTATCGCAACCGCATCGCACGCACTCACCGCATTGGTTTGGGCAAGGCTTAAAAATATATATTATAAAACGAAAAAACAATCTTACTTTTCTTAAAATCGGTTTTTTAATCTTTGACTCCTTTAGTACCAGCTACTGATTCACTGTCTGCACCCAAAGTACACCACTTGGTAAGCAAAATTTAAAATAGTTCTTACTCACTGCTTAAAGAAATAAATTTAGTTGCCGACTTAGAAGTGGTCTGGCTACACACTTAAATTATTGTCACTTGTTGATTTCTTAAACGCGTCCACTCAATCATCCAAACCATTGGTCTTTGGAATTGAAAGGCGAGATTTTATGAAACTAGTATGAGAAGAAGATTGAAAGACCAAGATGAAAAGAAAATTAATAATTCTATTTCCATTTATAGTTATGTTTGTGAAAAGCTATTTTTCCTTTTATACTATTGCATTGAAACGCTTTTGAAAGCGTGTTGAAAAAACTCTAATCCTGTCCAAGGAACAACATTTGGTTGAAACTCTCGTTTTATGGAAAAGCTATTTTTCCTTTTATGTCTACTACATGGCTTTTGGTAAAAATAAAAATCGTTGGACGTTTGTGAACGTCCATAAGATTACATAGGGATTTGACTTATCGCAACCGCATCGCACGCACTCACCGCATTGGTTTGGGCAAGGCTTAAAAATATATATTATAAAACGAAAAAACAATCTTACTTTTCTTAAAATCGGTTTTTTAATCTTTGACTCCTTTAGTACCAGCTACTGATTCACTGTCTGCACCCAAAGTACACCACTTGGTAAGCAAAATTTAAAATAGTTCTTACTCACTGCTTAAAGAAATAAATTTAGTTGCCGACTTAGAAGTGGTCTGGCTACACACTTAAATTATTGTCACTTGTTGATTTCTTAAACGCGTCCACTCAATCATCCAAACCATTGGTCTTTGGAATTGAAAGGCGAGATTTTATGAAACTAGTATGAGAAGAAGATTGAAAGACCAAGATGAAAAGAAAATTAATAATTCTATTTCCATTTATAGTTATGTTTGTGAAAAGCTATTTTTCCTTTTATACTATTGCATTGAAACGCTTTTGAAAGCGTGTTGAAAAAACTCTAATCCTGTCCAAGGAACAACATTTGGTTGAAACTCTCGTTTTATGGAAAAGCTATTTTTCCTTTTATGTCTACTACATGGCTTTTGGTAAAAATAAAAATCGTTGGACGTTTGTGAACGTCCATAAGATTACATAGGGATTTGACTTATCGCAACCGCATCGCACGCACTCACCGCATTGGTTTGGGCAAGGCTTAAAAATATATATTATAAAACGAAAAAACAATCTTACTTTTCTTAAAATCGGTTTTTTAATCTTTGACTCCTTTAGTACCAGCTACTGATTCACTGTCTGCACCCAAAGTACACCACTTGGTAAGCAAAATTTAAAATAGTTCTTACTCACTGCTTAAAGAAATAAATTTAGTTGCCGACTTAGAAGTGGTCTGGCTACACACTTAAATTATTGTCACTTGTTGATTTCTTAAACGCGTCCACTCAATCATCCAAACCATTGGTCTTTGGAATTGAAAGGCGAGATTTTATGAAACTAGTATGAGAAGAAGATTGAAAGACCAAGATGAAAAGAAAATTAATAATTCTATTTCCATTTATAGTTATGTTTGTGAAAAGCTATTTTTCCTTTTATACTATTGCATTGAAACGCTTTTGAAAGCGTGTTGAAAAAACTCTAATCCTGTCCAAGGAACAACATTTGGTTGAAACTCTCGTTTTATGGAAAAGCTATTTTTCCTTTTATGTCTACTACATGGCTTTTGGTAAAAATAAAAATCGTTGGACGTTTGTGAACGTCCATAAGATTACATAGGGATTTGACTTATCGCACGCACTCACCGCATTGGTTTGGGCAAGGCTTAAAAATATATATTATAAAACGAAAAAACAATCTTACTTTTCTTAAAATCGGTTTTTTAATCTTTGACTCCTTTAGTACCAGCTACTGATTCACTGTCTGCACCCAAAGTACACCACTTGGTAAGCAAAATTTAAAATTGTTCTTACTCACTGCTTAAAGAAATAAATTTAGTTGCCGACTTAGAAGTGGTCTGGCTACACACTTAAATTATTGTTTTTACTTTTCTTTTTAAATTTTTTATTGTCACTTGTTGATTTCAAACGCGTCCACTCAACACGACCATCGTTCAACTTCTAAAATATGTGAACTATGTATATTACCAGAAATTAAAAAAAGCGCCAAGAGAGGCAGAGAGAGATACATAAGATACGTACGCGAATATCGGAAAGACGAGTTCAGGGCTGTTATAAGGAATAGAGTAATTTTAATTTTTTAGTTGAGCTGGGATACTTATTGCAATAAATGATTTGATGAAAATTTTTATACCTGTTTTTATGAAGTGTTAAACAATTTAAGCACATTCAGATTCAATTCATATTTATAAATAAATAAAGCTACTGACTTGTTTGAAATCTCATTAAAATTTACCTTTAGTCTTGAGAATTGATAATTATACTTTTTTCAATATTTTCATTTTTCATTCAATACTAAACTCTTAAAGACAAAATGTAAATTGGGTTTATATTTGATTTGAATTTGATTCTTACTTTGTAATTGTGATAACCGATAACATACATATTTGCATTTTTGGTTCAATACCAATTTTAATTTTTGATGTTTATATGTATTATAAAGCAGAATTCAAATTCAAAACAACTATAAACCCAATTAACATTTTGTCTTTGAGAGTTTAGTATTGAATGCAAAATGAAAATGACCACAAATCCAAAATACTTGCAAACATTAATAAAATGTTTCTGAATTGAAATACCAATTCCATTAGGTACGATTTTTCATTCATGTAGTCTTCCAAATTGAAAATCATACATAACACCCCTGTTCTATGCATAATATAACACGCGGTGGCTTGCTGTTGCCGAGTAAATAATTAAAGCAGAAGAGACGACGTTTTTTTTTTGTGTTTTGGCTTTCCTGGTAATATGTACCAGGAGAATGGTGTATACTACCAGAAATTAAAAAAAGCGCCAAGAGATGCAACTTTTTTTTTGTGAAGTTGATGGTGTCTTTTGGCTTTCCTGGTAATATGTACCAGGAGAATGGTAGTATTTAGTAGGAATATTATTTTTTTCCTGGTAAAATTTACCTGTGTTCTGGTAAAATTTACCAATATATCGGGTAGTTTTCCTGGTACCTGCTACCAGTATACTGGTAGTATTTAGTAGGAATATTATTTTTTTCCTGGTAAAATTTACCTGTGTTCTGGTAAAATTTACCAATATATCGGGTAGTTTTCCTGGTACCTGCTACCAGTATACTGGTAGTATTTAGTAGGAATATTATTTTTTTCCTGGTAAAATTTACCTGTGTTCTGGTAAAATTTACCAATATATCGGGTAGTTTTCCTGGTACCTGCTACCAGTATACTGGTAGTATTTAGTAGGAATATTATTTTTTTCCTGGTAAAATTTACCTGTGTTCTGGTAAAATTTACCAATATATCGGGTAGTTTTCCTGGTACCTGCTACCAGTATACTGGTAGTATTTAGTAGGAATATTATTTTTTTCCTGGTAAAATTTACCTGTGTTCTGGTAAAATTTACCAATATATCGGGTAGTTTTCCTGGTACCTGCTACCAGTATACTGGTAGTATTTACTGGGAATACTATTTTTTTCATGGTAAAATGTAGCTGTATTCTGGTAAAATTTACCAATATATCGGGTAGTTTTCCTGGTACCTGCTACCAGTATACTGGTAGTATTTACTGGGAATACTATTTTTTTCATGGTAAAATGTAGCTGTATTCTGGTAAAATTTACCAATATATCAGGTAGTTTTCCTGGTACCTGCTACCAGTCTACTGGTAGTATTTACTAGGAATATTCGTTTTTCCTATACTACCTATAAACTGAAAAATAAACTAAATATTTTGATATCTGTGTAGTAAACATTACCGATCATATTTATCAGCCTTCGATACATTTTTTTTTGTCAGAAAAACGAAAACATTTACCAGAAAACTGGTATTATATACCATGATTCCTGTTAGAATATTTTGTATCAGAAATGTCATATTTGTGTTCTTAAAAAAAGAACTCAAGAATTGAATGCTTATCTATTAATTAGATTATCAGAAAAACAAAATGTTGTTTTTATTGATATAAGCAACCAGATTACAGGTTAACTTTACTTTACAAGAAAAACTTATAACATTGATCAGGAAAATGGTTCTATTTTCCAGGATTTGTGTTGTTGCATTTTATATCAGAAGCTTCTGGTAATATGTATCATAAAATCAGATAGACGAGTTTTTAGCCGGGCTCGATACCGGTTATCAGGATACAGATAAAATATACTTTACCAGTAAAACCGATAAAATATATCAGACATGTGGTATTACCTACCATTATTTCTCCTTATTTTTCCTGGTAAAAGTTTTATTAGGAAATCTGGTAAAAAATTTACTTTCCTGGTTCTAGTACCGGTTACCAGGATCCAGATAAATAAAGGTTTACCATGAAAAAAGATAACATTTATCAGGAAAACGATAGCATTTATCAGTTTTTCTTCTGGTATATGTTATCAGTAAATCTGGTAGAAAAATGTGTCTTCCTGGTTCTGGTACCGGCTACCAAGATCCAGATTTATAAAGGTTTACCATGAAAAACGATAACATTTACCACGAAAACGATAGTATCTACCAGTTTTTTTCCTGGTGTATTTTATCAGAATACCAGAACCAGGAATATTTTTTGAGTGTATCTGGTAGTACAATAGACCGGTATTTAGGTCTGAGTGCTCCAGCTGGTATTTTAAAAAATCTCCAACAAAAAAAAGCACTTTAAAGTTGGCAATGGAATTAACTTATCTTTAAACATATATCATTGTATTTATTTTGTTATTTATATTTTATTACATTTTGTACTTCCAGAATATATCGCAACCGCAACTTGGCCATAATGATTGCAGCCACTTGGATCGGTGCATTTTTGTTTCTTATTCCAACTTATCGTGGTATTTGGGGTGCATTTGGGCTCGATGTGCAAATAGGATCTTGTTCGATTTTGCCGGACAAAAACGGAAATTCCCCAAAGGAAATACTATTTGTAATGGCATTTGTGGTGCCATGCTTTTGTATTGTAGTCTGTTACGCAAGAATATTTTATATTGTTCGTAAAGCGGCATTAAAATCTCGAGACCCAATTAATATGAGTTCATCACAACGCATTGAAAAAAATGAAGCTTTCAAAGAAATCAATCATTTGGGTCAACAACTCAATGAAAATCACTGCCTAGTGCCATCGAAAAATGACAAGCAATCATCATCATCAAATTCCAACATCTGCACTTCACCGAGCGAAAGCGAATTAGAAAAGCAACACCATTGGCAAATGCGCCCATATCTGTCAAAAATTAAAGCTGATGATATTAAATTTATTGACACTAGTATAGATAGTGATTATCCTTCAACACTTCATCAAAACCAAGTTGAAGGAAGTTCCGAAGAAACTATCTGCTGCGAAAATGATGCGAACAACAAAAATGGTGCTGTCAAAAATTACTTAAATACTGACTGTAAACAAAGTTATAGTGGTTATGGTAAAGATGTAAGAGCACAACATAATACCAAATTTTGTTATAAGACCAAGTAGTGATATTATGCAGAACGAAGTAAAATTGTCCCATTCGTTTTGACACTATGACGACTCCTGTTCCGGTTTTTTTTCGGATACCATATCCTCCCGATTTACAATTTTTGTGGTTCTCAATTCCGAATTCGTTCGTTCTCAATTCGCTTATCATTTTGTTAGCGCAATTGAATCCGGTTGATGAATTCTGTAAAACTTTATTTATTGCTGAAAATGAAAAATTATAATCTATATTACCATTTACATGTACTAAAGTAGTAAACAGTTGCAATGAACACATAAATTTAATTTCCAAAACGTTTTTGCGACATAAAAACAGTAGTGAGTTCGTTCGGAAATGAGAACACACTTTTCAAATCCGTACGTCTATAAAAGTCGAGTCAGTGAAGTCGTAAAACAGGCAATCTTCGAAATAGCTCTGATTTTAATAATTATTTTTATTTTTATTTAATAAAAATCAGAAACATTTCCCTCCACTAAGGCGGGAGGGGCAGTTTTATAAAAAAATATACCTATTTAAAAAAAATAATATTTAAAATCAATCAAGCCACTTACTTACTACCACATACATTTTAGAAAGCTAATGATTTTTTTCTTAATTAACATTTTAGTAGTAAAAAAAGACTTTTATTAAGCCTGAACGACATCGAAACACAAAGTTAAAAAAGTCAATTGATATTCCGAACTCCTCTATCAAAAACAAATTTTTATCTCTTCTTCTCAGTTTTAAAAATAGTGGAGGGCCGTTAGACATAAAAACGGCAAAACCTAGGAATTCAGGGCCAGTCCATGGATTTTCATGAAATTTTCGGAAATGTGTTTTAAATAGCGTATAGAAAAAAGTTAAAAAAAAAATTTCACCGCACTCAATTTTTTAATTATTTTTAAAATCAATTATTAACTTTTAGAATTTTCTTTTTTTTTTATGTACGGTGTTTTAGATACAGTTTTCCAAAGGCTCAGAATGGATAGGTTTGGTCAAGATAAAAAAAAATTGTATGGAAAGGGGATTTATATCCTTCCGTGTAGGCGCGAGTTGCAATTTTATATGAAATTTACTCAATTTTTTTTTTTTAATTATTAAAAGTCGACGAAGTCACTTACTTTCTCATACTTTAGTGTTTTTGAAAGATAATGCTTTGTTCTTTAATAAAAAAATTTTTGAGCTCATTTAATGAAAAGTTTTTGAGAGATCAAGCCTCAAAGTCAAAATTTTGAAAAAAGAAAATATTTTTTTCTTAACTAATTTTTTTGCATAATTTTGCCTTATTAAGGGCCATTTTTTCTTTCCATATTCAATGCTTTTATTAATTTTTACTCAAAATCAAAAAAAAAAAAACAGAACAAAAAAATTTTTCTTGATTTAAGAGAAATTAAATAAAAACGAAAGGTACTTTTTCCAGAAAACAGAATGTCGTTAATTTCCCGCTAATTGAACTTTATTCCCGGAAGTGAAATATAAGATGTGTTTTAAATCTTAATATATATAAATTACGTGCCACAATGTTTGTCCGCGATGGACTTCTAAACTACTTAAACGATTCTAATCAAATTTGTACACCTTGTGCAGTTTGATCTAACTTAAAAGATAGGATAGCTTACATCTCAATTTATGATCGACCACCACATGTTGCTGAGACTAAAGCTTAGTTTAAATTTATTTTGAAGTAAACAAAATACAGTGAATCTTACTTTTTTAATGTTTGGAGTAAATATAGCCAGCTGCGTGTTACTTGACTTAAGTATTAATTTAATTTAAATTTAATTCATTATCTATCTATCTATATCGTCGTTTTTCCGGCAGAGTGGCATAAGTCGAAATTTGTGGTTTTGGAGTAAAGAACACAGAACTGATTAAAAAAAAAACAATTTTTCTGTCTTATCGGCATTAACCTACTTCTTCTAGTTTGCGCGTTGTGAAAAAGTGCCCCTGTCAATTTTCACAAAAATCCCTGTCATTTTGTATGCAGTAATGGCATTTTTTAGTTCTGCTGTTTAACATTTAACTAAGAAAATGCCAAATAATAATGCAGCAACCGGAAAATATTTTGTCATTATGTGGACATTTTTTTAAATTGGTACATTTTTCAGCAAAAAAAAAACTGTGAGATTCTTCAAACTAAATTTTGTCTTATGCCATTAAACTTAGAAATAATTAAATGGTGTGATATAAACATTTTATCAGGGTAATATGACTTTTTTTTCTTATGTCAAAATGTTAAATGAATTTATGTGAACTCAAATGGTTTTTTTTTTCGAATTATGCCAATTTACTGTATAAGATAATGTCTTATTTCGTCTGTTCTTTTGCCAAAAGAGCACAAAAATCCTACTTTTACTAAACAATTATTATTTTTATTTATATTTTTAAATATTGCGTTGTCTGCAAATGTAAACCATCTCATAGCAAAAGAAAAATGCAATTCTTTCATGTATTCAACTTAATAGTTTTATTTTTTATTAACAACAATTTTATTTGTTTTTAATATGACAAAAACTTTAAAGGGCTCTCCTGAAAAATTGCTAGTTTTGACTTATGCCACTCTGCCGGAAAAGCGACGATATGTGTACATAAAATAGGTTGTTTGGTGTATGTATGTATGTATGTCCGGTGTAGACTCCTAAACCACTCAACGGATTTTAATGAAATTTTCAGGGTAGACAAAGTTTAGTCCAGAGATGGTTCCTGTCCCCATATTCCTACAGGAACGGGGTTAAACTGCCAGACAATTTTTGCACTGTTTTTCAGGAAAAAAAAAATGATTGGATTCATAGTATTTTTCCGGATATACAGAGTATTTACTTGAATCATAACTGGCTTAGTCATCGGGCTATTTTTGCAGCTTAAAAGGTTGATGTTGATGAAATGAAATCAATTTCCAGATACAATAGCTGTTACACAGGCGATCTGATGTCTTTTAAATCAATTGATACTATTGTTTGGTTAATGAAAATTATAGTATACATTTTCCAGTTGAATTTTTAAATTCACTAAATATACCCGGGATGCCACCAAATAATCTTCGATTAAAGATTGTTTCAACTATTATTCTCCTACGTATTTTGAATCCACCTCAATTATGCAACAATACCCGTTTGGTCATTAAAAAGATCGCACCGTAAAAATTCTTGAAGTAATAATTTTAAGTGGAAAGTTTAAAGGAAAAGTGGTCCTATTGCCACGTATTCCAATGATGCCGTCAGATTCTACCATATCCTCCAGAAGGTAACAGTTTCCACTCCGTTTAGGCTTTGCCATGACTATAAATAATTCGCAAGGCCAAAAACAATGTCCATTTGTGGTTAAGATTTGGAAAATCCATGTTTTTCTTATGGACAGCTATATGTTGCATGTTCATGTGTAGGAACGCCGCGCCGCCCATCGAACCTATTTGTGTTAGCGAAAGACAATTTAGCCAGAAACATTGTGCACCGATTAGTACAAAATTAAATTGAAATTAAAAGTATTTATAATTCAAAATAACAAATATTATTGTTTGAAGATTTTAAAGTATCCGGCCTACCTACCTTATTTATAAGTTTAACTGCCACATGTTATTTATGTAGTATACTCATTTGTTAAAAACTTGAATAAAAATAACCAAAAATTTTAAATCTAATTCTTTTGTTTATTTCAACGCAAATTCTGATTAATTGTGTTCAAAGTCCTTCCCCTTCAAATCCCAAACCAGTAAATTTTTTTACCAGCTTTAACGTTTCCGTCTTCTTTCATAAATAATAATTTCATTTAAATTAGGGGTAACGGTAGTAGAGAATCAGTAACGAATGTCGCCATGTTTTTTTTTTACAAATAGCATCTATTTAAAAAAGCACAGGTCTGATGTTCTTTTACTGTTCCCATTAAATACTTTATAACAATATCATGTTATAATAAAATAATAAAACGCTAGCCACAGCAACGCGCGGCCGGGCCAGATAGTAGCATATAAAAAAAATATTTTAATTTAAATACAAACTATGAATAATTATTAAAATTTTGAACACAAAAAATATTGTTTATTTTTCCTGAAAGGTAGCGCTTTCATAACTCAAATCCTGTAGTTTTCATAACAAAAGCTCTTTCAAAGTTTCAAACAAGTTCTAAAAATATAAAATTCAAATAAATGTCGATTGTATTTTCAAGTTTTAAAGTAAATTGAAGCATATTCAATTAAATTTACTGAACCATAACCAGAAGTTTTTCTTTTTTAACAAACACTTTATTGCTTTGTTTTGGTTTCACGCAGTAATATGTGTGTATTTTAAAAGCTTTTAACTGTTTGTTTTTTACATTTTTCACTTTGTGTTTCGATGTAGTTCAGGCTTTAGTTGGTTTCTTAAAATTTAAAATTATTTTATTAAATTTAAAATTAGGTGAAGCTTTTATAAAACTGCCGCTCTTGCCTGAAAGGAGGGAGATAGCCCTCTGTATAATAAACATACATGTTTAAACAATATAAACAATTTCCTTTGAAATTAATGCTTTTGATTTATATAAAAAACAAAAATTAACAAAATCGGATCTGCTTCTGAGGACTTTCGACGAAAGAGCTACATTGACGCGATTATAACCGGCCCTATCGAGGTAACCGTCGGAGCGGAGTTTTCTCCGCGACGCACTTTTTTCCGGAAATTCACTTTTGCTTCGAAGTAAGAAATTTTTCACAAATGCGGCAATACTTTGCATTCCCAAAACTAAAATCTCCGCAACAAAAATTTATCGGAGAACGTCGGATTGTCCGATCGGAGAACTACCACGAAGCAAAATGTCTCCGATCGGAGAGAATTCCGCTCCGATGGTTACCACGATAGGGCCGAACCTCAGAATTGATTTTTAAGTTTTCTAATTTATTTGGAAGATTTTCCAGATTGCTTTTGTGTATTCACTTTAATAAAAATAAATCACTTTTTTCAGATGTCAGAAAATGCTCAAGTTCTTTTGTATAAAGAAAATGCAGTTGTTACAGAAGTTCCTCTCAAAGAAAATGATACATCCAATGAGCCGGATGAAAAAAGGTAAAGAAATAGTTAAATTTACATTTGCTTTAATTACATACATATGAATATTTGTCTTCAACAGAAAGCGATTCTCTTCAAAAGCAATAAAAACATCTTTCAACCGGGTGGCTACACGAAGGAACCGCAATAATTCCACTATAAACAACTCCAACACGTCGGTTCTTTATCCCGGACGTATGAGTCAAAAAGATAAACGTCTACTAAAGATGATATTAGTTATCTTTCTGTCATTTGTCATCTGTTACTTGCCAATAACAATTACAAAAATTTGGAAAGAAGTCACCAAACTGCACTGGCTAAATATAAGCGGATATCTGCTCATCTACTTAACTACTTGCATTAATCCAATAATTTACGTTGTTATGTCGTCGGAATATCGTCAAGCCTATTGGAATTTATTGCTTTGTAAAAATGAAAAATCAACAAAAAACCGTCGACCCTCAGGTGTGACTAAGAGGACCAGTAATGTAAAAGCGCAACTTTAAGCCCAAAACTGCGTACGTAGTAGAGTACTAAGACCTGTTTGACAGCTGAGCAAACCGAAATGCATTATTTTTTTAATAAACTTTGAAGACATATTGGTTGAACGAAGAACGGCATCATAACGACGAAAAGTTCTATTGAAAATAATCATTGTGTGATTTGCTGGCAGTAGGCAGACCGGAACTCGTTGGAACCTATTCAAATGTGAATTCGAAAAAGGCGCAGTCTTAGGCTTTGACACAAGTTGTTAAAGATACTTCCATAAATTGTATGCATAGAGGCATACGCTCAGTGGCATTCTTCCCAACATTTCGAAAAATATAAAATTGAATACTAAACAACAATCTTGTAATGAAAGAAAACAATTATTTAAAACTTAATTACTAAATATATTTATGTATATATATATATACATATATTTGTCTATGTATACATATATATATATATATCTGTGAAAATATTTTTTATATATATTTTGTTAATGGCGGTTATTTGGTAAAATTAACTTAAAATAAATGTCATTCTGAAATGAAACGTCTTGAGGCTAACTGTTAGGCAATCGGTTATTCAATTCTGTTGGTGAATTCTGACCAGCTTCAGAAAATTTTAAGGATACTTCAGCGATGGTATTTTCTTCGCCTGTATCTGTTATTCCAAAGCGTCCATCGTAGCAACGCCTCTTGAAGTCACTCAGAAATAAACAATTTTGAAGACCGTGATGATCAATTTGCACTGTTTGCGTTGTGTTACTGTAAGTAAAGTGGAAACACAAAAATATAATTATGTATGAATATTGTATGAAAAATCTAGAATTGAGATCATCTCGCATATATAAAAATTAACTCATTTTCAATTTTGAGAAGAAAGACACGATGCTTCATTGATTCACACACACACGTCAACATTCAAACAATATTAAGATTAGACGAACAGGTTTAATTGCCAAGAGCACGTTTTTATGTTGCAACTTGCAAGTCTCGGTTGGTTACAGACCGACTCAACGTATGCGCCCAAGGTTAATAGGAAAACTGCAATCTTTGTTCTATTCCGTAGCAGAGGAGAATGTAGAAAGCTTCTTTGCATTGCCACGCGGCACTTCTACCACAAACTGCAAGTCTTTTGAAGGAGCTGACAACACCACGGAGCACATCTTCTGTGAACGTCAAGCGCTTTCTCGAATCAAGTAACAGATATCCGGAGCAGAGCTGGTAACCATGACTCCTTTACCCATGTGTAAAGCCAGCGTCTTGTGGATTTTCTACGAACATCTGGAAAGCTATAGCAAAAAAAAGTTGAAAACAATTCGCTTAGTGAAAGCTTTGAGTTTGTATACATAGAGGAACCATGCTAGCTTAGACATCGATAGATGTCACCAAGTAAATAAATCGACATTTGAAATTTCAAAGCAACCATTTTCTTGTGCATTTCTTCATACCCATGACGTTTTCCCTGTTCCCCTTTTCTGCTGCCTTTTTTAAGTCAAATTACTGTGGAGAGCTTTTCACCAAAAGTTTCAAATGTCGATTTTATTTACTTGGTGATATCTACCGACGTCTTAACGCAAGGTTTCTCTATGTATACAAAACTCAATGCTAAAAGTAACAACAGATTAAAAAGAGTCAAAATATTGCTAGAGGTTTCAAAGGGATACAGCCAACAAACCAAAGAAACATTGTAGTGGAATTATGAAACTAACGCAAAGATAAATAAGAAAAAATTTGCCTTCAAATCATGGTCAAAGTGCCGCTCAAATAATGAAGACGAAAAAGCTCGTCTCGAAGCGGATAACAGAAGCTATACGAAAGAAGCGAGAAAGAAGTGCGCACAACTCCAAGCAAATAGCAAGGAGGGCAATATACAAAGCTGTTTCTTGCGCCGGCTGGAGATGCAAACCAAGCTACTCAAGAAATATAACACAACAACCTACCTGAATAAGGAAGCTACCATTGTCAAAATAGCAGCTCAAAGAAGGAGTAATTATCAGATGATTTGTTCGCCAATGTTCATTAACGGCGCTCAAGGACAGTTCAAGGACTATCGTTCGAAGTTTTTTATTTCCTGAAGATTAACTTAACGGAACCCGAAAACCACAGTAACAGAGGAAGTTAGTCAGGAAGCCAATAACTCCAAAAAAGGTCAGACGAGATACCATAAGAGTTCTAGGAAAAGGTAGGAGAAATTGGGCTTACGATTTGTCTTTCTCTGGTTAGTAGCTTGAAGGTTGATAATGCTGTATTGTCTCGCAAAGTAAATAAACTGCAACACATCGCCACTTTGCTACAAATAACTTTAAGCAAATGCATTGCTATTGTGGGGGTTCCAAATGTTGATAAGCAGAATGCTATGAGTACGACGGTAAAGATTTTGACGGATAGTTTAAATGAAAATATTTCTTCAGAGGATATTGGATCTTGTTTCGTAAAAACAATTCGTACCAATCCACCAAACAACGAAGCATCGAAGACTATGAACATCTTGTGTGTTAAATTCAAATCTATGAAGTGTAAGAGCAGAGTTAACCTAACCTAACCTAATGGTAAATGTAATTAACAATAATTTTGAAGATCCTCATTTTAACTTCATAAATTCCCCGTTTTGCAAAAAGATTTTTTCTCTATACCTGGCTATAAATGTTATGCTAATTGTAACAATTCTTATGCTGCTGGTGGGGTTGCTGTATTTGTTAGTGAGAACTTGACTTGTGAGTATTGTTCTATGTCTCTTATGTGATCCGATTTTGTTAAAATAGCGTGTTCAGTTAATTGAAAGAAACTTGTCCTCTGATGTTTTTATAGATTTCATTTTAAAAATAAGGATGCATTTATTCAGGAATTGTCTTCTCTTCTTCTCTCTCAAAATTGTGGTAATTTGTTAATCTTGGGTGATATGAACATTGAATTGCTAAGTGAATGTAGTGATACGGCAATTATATATCTGTTATCTCTTCCAATGGGTTAGAATCCTGCATTAACAAACCAACTCGAATTTATGGATCATCCAAAACTTGTATATCTATGTCAGACTGAATCGAATAAAAAGTTATCATTAGTCAGTTTTATAGCGGACTTAAAATCTCTGATCACTGTATGACATGTTTCTCCTTCCATGAAAAAGGAGATAAGCCATCATATAAGGCTATCCCTTCAACACCCGATGGTAAAGTTTTTTGAGGTTGAATGAGCTCCTACTTCTAGAAAATTTGTTTGAAGTGTGTTATGAGGATAACCCCTCCGCCTTTAATAGGTTTCTCAATATTTTGAATTTTTATAATGATATGTGCTCTGAACCGTCAATCAGTACATTCGAAATGAGATCGTTAGAAGAATTGAGGAGAAGAATAAACTGTGCTTGAAATTCAAAAAACATCCACACAAACAGCCTTATTATGAGTTTCACGTGAACAGCTTTTCGCCCGGATAATTTTTGTTCGCCCCGAATTTTAAGAGCTATTATGAGTTTCACCTGAACAAAATTCCAGACACACAATTTTTCCGTTTTGTTATTCACATGTTCGCTTCACTAAAATAAGTGAAATAAATTGCTTTCACATTTCACGGGGAAAATAGGTAATAATAAGAGACATTTTTCAAACATGGAAAAATTTTCCTCCGATACTCATAATAAGGGTAAAGTGAAATGGGATCTTTTCGAGGGAAATTATTTTACGTGAAATAAAGCTGAATATTGTCTAAGAAATAGGTATGAAAAGTTATGCGATGAAGTTGAGAAAGAGGTACTTGTGTGCAAAGACAGATTTTATATAAACAAATTAAACAGAGCTAAAGGAGACTTAAAAAAAGAAAGGGCAGTTATTTTTTAACAAAGGTGTGTCCTCATCGTCTCCGTCATGTTAATAATTAAATTCAAACAAAAACCTTATTGAAGGTTCTGTAAATGTCGCTTATACTTTTAATAGCTTTTTTACAAAAATGTTGTGTCCAAAACTTTAACTTTTATCAATTGATGAATGCATCTACTTGAAAAACGAGCGTGTAGACAGAAGCTTTTTTATGATCCGATTTCATCTTTTGAACTTTATCAGCAAATTATGGCATTAGGCAATTCAAACTCGTCTACCAGCTACAGCTTATCAAATTATTTTTTAAAACATTGCTATCAATATTGCTTTCGTTCTGGCTCATGTCTTTGACATAAGCATTTTCAATGGAGTCTCTCCTGACTGTCTAAAAATGGCAGAGGTCATTCTCATATTTAAGAAAGCTGATCGGAAAGAGTTGAATAATTATAGACCCATCTCTTTGCTTTCCGTCTTTTCCAAAATCTTTGAAAAGCTATTGAAAAAAAGAATCATTTGTTTTCTGGAAAAATATTCCTTCTTCAGTAGTAGTCAATTTGGCTTCAGGGCAAATAAATCGACAGAGGATGCTTTTCTGAGCTTTTTTTCTGAAGTCTTTGACAGTATTAATAAAAAGAAATTTACTACTCATATGTTCGTTGATGTAACGAAGGCATTCGATACTCTTAATCATAATATTGTACTGTTAAAGTTAAAAAAGGTTGGTTTCAAAGGTTTTATTATCAAGTGGTTTGGTTCATATCTTGAAAATAGAAAACAAAGAGTAAGAGTCAAAGGTGTTTTTAGCGATTGGCTTGACATAGACACTGGTGTACCTTAAGGCTCTGTCTATGGGCCGCTTTTATTTTTAATTTACATTAACTCTCTTTTTTTAACCTTTAAAAGGTAGAACTATTGGGTTTACAGATGACACAGCTTGCGTTAGCTCCGCTTCATCGTTGTTAGATTTAATAGCTGATATCAGTCATGATTTGGAAATCTTAAGACACTGGTTTGTATTGTTACTCACAAACTTGTGTTTAGTGAAAAGATCAAAATTATGAACTTCAACGATCTTAATCTTCACTTACCGAAGCTTATATTTCATTATTAATTTGAACAATAACGAAAAAAAAATAACAAAAATGTCCAGGAGTTGGAACTTTATTGAAAAAGAGGAATCTTAAAAGAAATAAATTTCTTAAAAGACGTGTTTAAGATAGTGAAGATCACCACAACTCCTAAGTATGCTCATTTGTTAGATGTTGCCGTACCCTTCTAAGACGCTAACTTTGTTCGGAATACACCCACACTAATAAAATCCACTGCACTCACATGCAGTGAATTTTATTTTTAAGCGAATGTACAAGACACATGACACTTAAAAAGTAAATAAAATGTTTGCCTTGGTTTGGCTTGGTTTGGCTTTAATTGATTAATTTAAACAATTACAAAAAAAATTTTTTTGTTAAAAACAGTAACAAAAAAAATATGAAAAGAACTTGTGATTACTTCTGTTCGATCAAGCTGATGTCTCACTTTGCCTAGTTCATTTGTTGTCGCTCCTAAACACATTAATTTAACGGAAATACCCGACATTACAATCGAAACTAGGCGTTGAACTCTATCAACAAATTTGCATTTAATCTTCGAAAATATGATCACATTTCAAATTTCGGGTTATGATGGGTTTTGATGCTTTGTTAAATACAAATCTTTGACTATTTATTTAAAAGTAAATTGCTCGTTTATCTGTCTTTTAATATCTGTTCAATGTTTTCCGCAGGAGCCATACCTTGTAAAAAAAATTAACTAATCTATAAGTTATTTTTCGATTCCGAACGATAAATGGCATTTTAATGTAATTACCCTCGGAGAACTAATCAGTTCCTCTCAAAAGGCGATACCACTTTTGAAAATGTTCCTAACATGATTTTTTATGCTCAAATCTTAAAGCAGAAAATGCACGATACAATTATCGTTTATTCGTACGCCTCGCATGCAGCGTATAGTGTGTGCGTGTAGAGAATTGTAGAGTTGTACCTAAATCCAATGCCGAGTGGCTAGTACTCAAAACATACGAAATTTTTTGATTGTACGAACAATGTGACGATTGCAGCATCTATTTTCATTATTATTGATAGCAACTACATCCCCAAATAAAATTCCTTTCTTCGATTATACTTTTGTTCCAATTTTTAATTAATTAAAATTTAATAGTGACAAACTTACCTAGTTTTAGTCAAAACAGCACACCCATTGTCCACTGACATATGAAGAGAATACAATTTGGCTAAGTTCATCAAACTTTCATGTTCGTAAAATTCGATATCCGGTAACCTTATAATCGACTGCCTGGCATCCTGCAGGAATCTTGCTAACCTCTCGTTTACGCTTGTCTTTATTGAAAAGGCCGGTCTTTCGCCTTTTATTCTTCGGCACCCCGCTCGTATTTCACGAATTTCTCCCGGCTTACACGGCGGCGATGCTAGAAATGGATTCGAAGTCTCGCCAGACATTTCACTTTCGATTTGTCTTATGGGAAAACGAAACTGATCCATAGTTTCGTCGCGTAATGTGAAACTTTTCTGGCTTAGTAAATTATTTACACCGCTATTTAATTGCAAACTCCTTATTGCAATTGGAGCCGATGACATATGACGGTGAACACTATTGACCGGGGTATCCAACTCATCAGCACTCATAAGAGTATCGTCATCTCCGACCATAGCACTGTCGTCGGACTTAATTTGTTGTAAATTTCCGCTTTTCTTCGTGAGTTTTCGTTTGAAATCATTTTTCAAATCAAAATTATTAATCACTTCGTTGCCGGGCCAATCAGTGAGCTCATCATCGCCTTCGCGATCTGAGTCATTTGTTCTTTCATTTTCTGATTCTGAAGAACTTAACGAGCTGGAGCTAAGAAAATCATTTAACTCGCCGCATTCCATTGAGTTTGGATCTTCGAATTGCAGCTGCATCTTCATCTGCTCCCTGCGCAAACGATAATATTTCTTTTTTCTTTGACTAGAGGAGAGCCCACATGCACCCGGCACAGCTATAGCCATTGAAGTTAAGTTTAGTCTTACATTTGTCGTTAAGGGTTGCTTCACTGCGTAATTCTCTGGAATCGTTTGTTGCAAAAAGCTTTTTGAAATACGATTAGTCAAACCGTCCTTTTTTGTTGACGTCTGTGAAGATGAATTAGCAATAGCTGCAGCCGCTGTTATCGATGCAAAACTTTCAAAAGTAGCTGTTTTTATATGTGGGACAACAACTGGAGAAGAAGTTGTCGTTGTAGCTGCCGATATAGGTGTAAATAAAAATGAACATTTTGAAGGATTTGCATGTAGTTCTTGTTGATTCTTCTGTTGCTGCTGAGAGATCTTTTCAATTTTCGAGATAAGACCTTTGTTCAAGGGTAGTATTCGGTCACATGGCGCCTTTGATGTGGAAGAAAAACTTCGAGGACGCGTTTTAAGGTCTTGAAAAGAATGCTTCACCGGAAACATATGACTCTGGCGTGGCACACTTGATGAGTGTGCTTTTCCGTGATCGTGGTCATGACAGCGGTCCCGATGTGAACGTTTACGTTTACCACAAAAAAATAAATTCGCTCTGTAGCTATCTTGTATAGCATGACGAAGTGTTCTCTTTTTTACCGCACCTGTCAATGTGAACTCTGGAGAGTTTTCAATATTAACACTGTGAATTCCACTACAGACGCCTGGAGTTTTGGTCGTTGTTGTTGCTGCTTCATATTCCACAGCCATGCGTTTGAATTTGCGCTTCCGTCTTGTGCTCGGCCGAAAAAATCTAAGAAGATATTAAAAGAAAAAATTGTTTTTATTTTATAATACGAATTTGTTCAGTGTTTTTAGAGGTGCATACAAGTGATAAACTATGGTAAACTATGTCAAGATTTTTGAGGTGAAACTTCTCAGCTGATTCATATTTACAAGGAGAAAAGAAGGAAAGAACACCGAATTTTCAAAAAGAAAAAGAAGCAGCATGAGAAGCGCGCGTTTGAGGAAATTGAGAGGTACCATGACAGGAACGAGATTCGGAAGTTTTACGAAAAGGTAAAAAGATCCTGCCAGGGTGGCAAGCCCCGAACTCAAGCCTGTAAAGACCAGCAGGAAAAAATAGTTATAGAGTCACAGTCGCTACTGAGGATCATTTCTGCAGACTGCTTAACGGCGATGAAGACACAAATTCCACTGTGAGGCAGATTACCCCATTCAGCTTGGACGATGATCAAGAATGCCATATTCAAACTAAAATCAAATAAGACTGCAGGTGTAGATGGCCTAACTTTTCAAAGAGAAATGGAGCATGCACCAGCTGAACTCCATGATATAGTCGGAAGAAAGCACGTCCGGTGAATGGAACCTCAGTATTGTATGCCCGATCCTACAGAAGGGAGACCCTCACAATTGCGCCAATTATAGAGGGATAAGCCTCCTTAACGTCGCTTATAAGATCTTGTCTGCTGTAATATGTGAACGTCTGAAACCCCACGTCAACAACTTGATAGGTCCTTATCAATGTGGTTTTAGACCAGAGAAGTCCACAATAGAACAAATTTTCACATTACGGCAGATCTTGGAAAAAACCCGAAAACATAATATCGATATTCACCATCTCTTTATCGATTTCAAGGCCGCGTATGACAATATGTATTTACAGAGACGAGCTGTACAGAGCCATGTCTAGTTTCGGCATCCCTGCAAAACTCGTACGACTATGCAGGATGACTTTGGAGAATTCACGCTGGTCCGTCAAGGTCGGTAAAGAACTCACCGACGCCTTCGATGTCGAAAAAGGCTTTAGGCAAGGCAACAAACTGTCATGCGATTTACATCATACTTGAAAAGATTGTAAGAAACTCAAACGAGGAACAATCTTTCAAAAGTCTGTACAATTACTTGCCTATGCCGACGATATTGACGTAATGGGAAGAAATAAGCGTGATGTCATAGGTGCTTTTGCGAGTATTGAAACAGAAGCGGCAAAAATGGGTTTGATGGTTAATGAGGGCAAAACGAAGTATATGCTGTCATCAAACAAGGACACAGAACATCTACGAATTGGACAAAACGTCACAATAGACAGACATAACTTCGAGGTAGTACAGGACTTCGTCTACCTAAGATCCGCTGTAGACACGGACAACAACATCAATGCGGAGATCAAACGGAGAATTAATCTTGCCAACCGTTGCTCCTTTGGGTTAAGAAGGCAATTGAGAAACAAAACCCTCTGTAGAAAAACCAAGCTGACCTTGTATAAGAAAAAACTATCCGAATGATCTTTGGTCCCGTATGCGAAGACAATGTGTGGAGAAGAAGATACAACAAAGAGCTGTATGAGCTGTACCGCGACATGGGCATAGCCAGACGAGTACGCATCGCGGGGCTACGATGGTTGGGTCATGTAGAGCGGATGGACCCAACGCTCCAGCTCGATGGGTTTTCGAAATCACATTGCAGGAAATCGCGAAAGGGAAAGACTTCGTCTTAGGTGGCGCAATCAAGTGGAAGAAGACCTCAACCGACTTAGAGTGCAAAACTGGAGAGAGCTCGCCCGAAATCGAAGTCGTTATAGAAGGATGTTGGTTGAGGTCCAGGTTCACCCCGAACTTTAAGCCCACCTTAGTAAGTAAGTACTTTTTGGCTGATATGGAAAAAATTAAGTGTTGTCACGGTTTTCATTCAACAAAACGCAGCGCTTGTAAAATGTTTTATGCTTTAAGCGAGTCAATCGTTTTACTGACATCTCAACCTACTGTGTGGCTAGAGACTGATGAATTAGGAATTATGAAACACAAAGGTTAATAATCTACTGTCAACACTGATAAAATCAAGCGATAATAGAAAATATGTAGATTGATATTGGAGGAGTAATATAGCAATTTTAGTCATTCTTTTTTGTTATGTGCTGAGTATGTGACAAATCTCTGTCAAACACCCATTTACAGAAATAGAGTTCAGAAGAATGTTTTGAAAACAAACTTCTAAAAAGAACACCAGCATTAAAACAATGTTTTTCCGACTCTGTCTTGGAACTCCATTGTGTGTGTGGGCGGGTACTTTTCATGAAGAGTCTGATTATTATCAACTAGGCGGCGCGGCGGTTAGATGTGGTATGTAAACGTCAATTGTGATTGATATACCTCTTTTAGTAACCACTGGGTACTGACCTCATCCAACCGAAGGTGATTTCAAAAACAAGTAACTGCGAGTGTTGACTATAAAGCTCTGCGAGTAATTCGACATTCAAAAACTTTCAAAAAGCAGGTCTTTTTTTCGAATAAACGTATGAGCAGTGTCCTGGAAATGACGTTAAAACCGTCCTTAGCTATTTTAATGCAAACCGAGGGAAGGAGTAGATCTTTGGAAACACAATCGACAAGCAAAGGTTGCATGACAAAGCTTCCGAAAACGTACTTATGTATGTATAAATCGATTTTGCTGCTAGGCTCAATCTTGTTAGTAGCACACGCTTCTCTCATCTCAAATTGAAGCACACGGTGATCCCCAGATCAGTCAACCGACAACCAATTGATCATGTTGCAATAGACGTAAGAGTCACGCTTCCAGTGTAAACTTTGATTCGGACCTATACCTTGTTTTAACCAAAAAATTAATGAGGATATCCTGTTGGCGCCTCGCGTAAACTTACGCTCCGAATTTATATAACTTCAGAAAGGTACAATGAAAAGACATTGTCAGTGCTTTTTATAATCGAGTTTACCTCCAACTATTCTTGAATATTACGCCGCCAAGACCAGTGGCACCAATGCCAACAAGCTGCCTCTGATGTTCTGGGCTTCACTCGGCCCCCAAACGAAAGCATGGGTCGATGAAGAAGGCACGCAACTCTACAAAATCACAAATGTTGATGCAAAAATAAACCAGAGCTGGCTGTGATTAGTGCAAGAAAATCTACAAGGAGAAAAGAAAAGAAAAACACCACATTCCAAAAAAGAAAAAAGAAGAAATTCGAGAACCGCCAGGGTGGCAAAGGCCCAACTCAGCCCTATAAAGACCAGCAGGGAAACATAGCAATCCCTCTATAAGACCTTGATTATTACAATCCCCTATATGTGTGGAGACGAAGATTCAAACACGAATTGTATGAGCTGTACGAGCATAGCTTGAAAAGTACGCATCGCGTGCATCGCGATACTACGATGATATCAACGCTTCCATGGCTTTTCGACAGCGCAAGGAAATCACTGGAGCAATCATGTGGAAGAAAACCTAAACCGACTTAGGGCCGGTTTGTTCAGAGCGGGTTAAATAAGCAATTTGGTAATCAAGGATTCTTCTTAACCCATGATTAACAATCTGTGATCAACAAAGAATGTTTGTTAACCTTTTTCATAGCTTGGTTAGCAAATCATGGGTTATTCAAAAATCGTTCCATTTTCCAGTTTATATGTCAAAACTTAATCAAGGAAATTATTGTTTTTTTCGATTGTCAAAATTATTGAGATTTGAATTTTATTTCATTTTAGTTTCAAACACATGTACACAGGTATGCTGACTTGGAAGACCTTAATAAAGAGCCCCAAACTAATTCCCAATCAATCAGAGCTATGAGTGGGTCATTAAAGCTAAAAGCATCTAGCATAGCTCTCAAAGCTGCAGAAGAGGCAAAAGCAGCATCAAATGCTCAAACCGCAGACGGACAACAGGCTTCCCATCAGGTCACAACTCAGTTGGCTGAAAAGCCTTTGCAAGCTGCTCGTGCTGCAGAAGCTGCATTGGTTGGAAAACAGGGAATTGTCGAACAACTTGAAAAAGAAGTTCGCGAAGCTGAAGCTGTAGTCCAAGAAGAAACTGCTTCCGTACAAAATACACAAAATGATGAAAATGCTGCCCTGCAAGCTGGCAACCACACTGCTGAGAACATTGACGAAAGCAGTGCAGAACAATAAGCGGAGTCAAAACTCGAAGAAAATATTGCCATTTACGACTAAATAAAATATTACTTCAGCCAAGCCCATCCTTTTTTTATTTATGTGATATGTCAGCCTGACAATTTTTTATTTTGAAGGGATAGCTGTAATTGAAACAAAAATCAAGCCTGAACAAACTGAAGATCAGTTAATCGTTGTTTAAATGGAGCTAACCCAGAAAAATTGCCTGGTTAGCAAAATCTATGATTAAAAGCTCTGATCAGAGATTCCTTGATTAAATATTTCGTGAACAAACTGAATCCATTATTATGATCTGGAATAATCATTGATTAGATATAACCAAGCTTGAACAAACCGGCCCTTAGAATGAAAAATGGAAAAAGCTCTTTTCAAATCCAAATTTTTGACGAAAAACTAGGGAAGGAGGACATCTTTGGAAATACAATCAGTAAGCATAGCCTCCATGAGAAAACTTCCGAAAACGGACTAAGGCTAATCGATTTTGCTGCGGGGCTAAATCTTGTAAGTAGTACACGCTTCCCGAATCTTAAAATTCATAAAGGTACATGGCGATTCCCAGATCAATTTACCGCCAACCAAATTGACCAGTGTGTTAGATGTCCGAACTTTCAGAGGAGCTTACTTTGACTCGGACCACTACCTTGTTGTAGCCAAGGTACGAATGAGGTTATCTTGCTCACGACTCGCAGGGTCTAACGCTGTGAAGAGATATGACATCGGAAAGCTACAATCGCAAGAGATTGCCAATGCTTTTTCCAATCGAGTGTCCCTTCAATTATCCTTGAATCCCATGCCGCCAGTATTAAGCATTGAAGACCAGTGGCAGCAATGCCAAGAAGCCATCAGAGCCGCTGCCTCTGAGGTTCTGGGTTTCACTCGGCCACCAAAACGAAACTCATGGTTCGATGAAGAATGCAGGCAGGCAAATGTAGCCTTTGCACGCCAAATGCTGATGCAAAAACCAACGAGGGCTGCTTACGATCAGTATAACGAGATTTACAAGGAGAAAAGAAGAGAAGAACACCGAATTCTCAAAAAGAAAAAGAAGCAGCATGAGAAGCGCTCGTTTGAGGAAATAGAGAGGTGCCATGACAGGAACGAGATTCGGAAGTTGTACGAAAAGGTAAAAAGATCCTGCCAGGTTGGCAAACCTCGAACTCAAGCCTGTAAAGACCAGCAGGGAAACATAGTTGTAGAGTCACAGTCGCTACTGAGGATCTGTAAAGATTACTTCTGCAGACTGCTTAACGGCGATGAGGACACATACTCCGATGTCAGGTAGATTGCCCCATTCAGTTTGGACGATGATCAAGAATGCCGTCCTCCCGACCTAGAGGAAGTTAATAATAATAATAATATTTCTTTATTAGTTCAATGAACTTTTCCAAAATCATTTGACAATAGTTTACAACTTTTTATAATTATATAAATTTGTGTGCTGTTAGTATTTAAACTTTAAATTTTGAATTTTAAAATTTTAAGTGCAAAGTTTTTACCAGAGTTAAATCAAATTGCAAATTTTATATGAATTTTTCTTTAATTACAAACTTCAAAAAGATTCAAACCACACTGATTCTTGCTTTTAAAAATATTTGTAGCTTACGTTTAAAAGAGATTAGATTTGTTTCTGATTTTAATTCACTTGGTAAACCGTTGTAAAAATTTAAACCCGAATACATCAATGAGTTCATGTTGTTACTACTGTTGCTTCGCATAGGTCTTAGGTCCTGATTGTTTCTTAGGTTGTACGGCTGCAATTCTGCTACTGTTGTTATACTGCCTTCAAAGTATGGTGGAAGCAATCCATTTTTCATTTTAAATATAAATACCATTGCATTGAATGTAATTTTTTGCTCGACGTTCATCCATTTTAACGCATCCAACATTTGTCTTACTGGCGTATATCTATTGCACTTTAGTATAGTTCGCATTGCTTTGTTTTGCAATACTTGCATACGCTGTCTTATGTAGTTCGGACACCCAAACAAAATCGTAGAGCAGTACAAAAAATGTGGTAAAACTATTGCGTTATGTAGCATGATGGCATTTTGCATCGATAAAACAGGTCTAATACGCCCAAGGAACCCCACTTTTTTCGCAATTTTTGTGCATAAATGTTTTGCATGGTCTTTAAAATTTAGCTCACTATCTAATGTTACACCCAGATATTTAATGCTCTGAACACACTCTATTTGACAACCATTTATACATACTGTCACAGGGTCACGACATTTAATCTTCATACATTTAGTTTTACTAACATTTAAACAAAGTTTGTTTGCTTTCAACCACATATTGATATTTTCTAAATCCGAGTTCATTTTTAAGCACATGTCATTTAAATTTTTTCCCGAAATGTATAATAATGTATCATCCGCAAACAAAACTATTTTACAATGATTAAGAACACTTTTAACATCGTTTATATAAAGCAAGAAAAGGGAAACACCCAAGAGTGAACCCTGAGGGACCCCTAATTTAACCTCTATTGAGTCGGAGGTCTCATCACCGAATTTTGTTCTTTGGTATCTGTCATTTAGGTACGAATGAAACCATTTGTACTCTGTGTCACGTATGCCATAAAGCTTGAGTTTATCTAATAGTATGTTCCGATCAATCGTTTCGAACGCTCGTTTGAAGTCTAGAAAAACTGCTATCACTCCTTTACCTTGGTCAATGTCTTTTCTCCATTCGTTTGTGACGTAATTTAACGCAGTTTCACAAGAGTGACCACTACGAAAACCAGACTGCTCTATATTTAAAATTCTGTTGTTCTCGACATATGCTGTAAGTTGATCACTCACTACACGTTCCAGGATTTTTTCAAACATCGGTAACATGTTAATGGGGCGAAAATGCTCACAATTACTTGATCCTACCACTTTTTCAACGGGTACAACCATTGATTCCTTCCAACGGGTTGGAAAAATTCCATTTTTAAGTGATTCATTTACTAACTTCATTAAAACTGGACCAAATATTTCTATTGAATTATATATTATGTCTCTATTTATACCATAAATGTCCTTTTTATTATTGCACTTTTTTATCACATTAGATAGAGCTCTATGATCACAGAATTTAAACTTAAATCTATTAGTAATGTTTATCACAGATGATTCATATTGCACGTAGGGAATCGAACTATTTATATCACAGATGCTTTCTACAAAGTAAGTATTGAACTTATTAGCAATTATCTTGGGGTCTTTCACTTTTTCGTGTCCAAATTCAACGCTATTTACACACTTTCTGTTACCATCGTCCTTTAAAATAAATATTTTAAGCATTTTCCAAACTGCCTTTTGATCTCCAGATTTTGTTTCTATTTGTCCATATATGTAGTTATTCTTTGATTCTTTGATTTTTTCCTTATATTTTTTACAAATATCCCTGTACCTTGTCCAGTTCTCTATCGTGTTATTGTATGATGCTATCCTATAAGCTATTATCTTATCCTTTTTTAAACGTTGAAGCTCTGGGGTAAACCATTTGTGTTCATCATGTTGTTTAACAACTTTTTCAATTGTTATTGCATCGACACATGCTTTTATCTTGATATCGAACATTTCGAAAAGATCTTCACTGTTCTCAATGAAAAATAAATCAGAGAAACCTACTTGTTGCAACATATTATCAAATTTTTCCTTTGAATAATCAAAGCTTGCCATATGCAAACTTAAACCAAATAAATTACAGGAGTTCGTCTACCTAGAATCCGCTGTAGACACGGACAACAACATCAGTGCGGAGATCAAACGGAGAATAACTCTTGCCAACCGTTGCTTCTTTCGGGTAAGAAGGCAATTGAGAAACAAAACCCTCTCTAGAAAAACCAAGGTAACCTTGTATAAGACCTTGACCATGCCAGTCCTGCTTTACGGCGCGGAAGCATGGACCTTATCGAAAGCGGATGAGGAAACCCTTGGTCGTTTCGAAAGAAAAATTCTCCGAATGATCTTTGGTTCCGTATGCGAATACAACGTGTGGAGACATCAACATAGCCAGAAGAGTACGCATCGCCAGGCTACGATGGTTGGGCCATGTAGAGTGGATGGACTCAAACGATCGACGGGTTTTCGAAAGCACATTGCAGGGAAATCGCGGAAGGGGAAGACCTCGTCTTAGGTGGCGCAATCAAGTGGAGTAAGGCTCGCCCGAAATCAAAGTCTTTATAGAAGGATGTTGGTCTAGCAGTTATGAAGGTTCCGAAATATGACAAGTTTTTGGACCAGAAAGGAAGAGAGAAAGGGAAGTGAGAACTAAAGTTTGATAGTTCACCACTACAAAGTGTTTTTTTATTCACTAAACTAACGCATATGCAAATTAAAGGAAAGCTGTGGTTAACTTATGGTAATCAAACTCACACATCAAAATCTTCTTCTGTTTTTCCATAACACAGATTAGCAAGAAATTACAAAGACCCAAAAAAAAAAGAAACAAATTATGTAAGATCAAATTAATCTTTAAAATCTAAATGATTTCAATGCTAATGGAAAATGGAGGTCCTTTCAGAAGCTAAAAAGATGACACTGAAGAAAAACTTAAATAAGAAGAAAGCCTTTTATCCTACTTTCGTTGACATACATAATTATTTTTTTTCATACTTGCGGGGATTGAAAAAAACAGATTGAGAAACAAATCGAAAAAGAAAACATTTTTACTTTCCTTGAACCTTTTCTTTTTATGTAAAGACTGTTAACGTTGGGTTTGGTTGAAAAATTGATAAGATTAAGGAAAAATTTAAAGGACATTCTTCCCAGAGCCAAAATCATTCATAATTTATTGTAATGAGGGCATTAATAAATTACAAATCATCATACCTTGCTGGACTAAAGTTTTCATTAACTGAATCCGATTCTAGGTTTCCAATGTGTAGTCTGGGATTTATAGCCAAACGCATCTCTTGTCTATCATCAGAGTCGCTATGTATCGAGTTATTTAACCCATCTAGGCCATCGACATTTGCCTTGCAATGGGCACCATTTGCTGCATCTGTCGGACTACTTGAAGAATCCTCAGTGGGCTGTGGTGCACACGCTAAACAATTAATTACCATATTCGATTAGGTTTTCTAATAAAACAAATTAATAAACTTAAACATACGTAAGTTTCCTGTAGATCGAGTCCTGCGACGTTGACCCCACCTACCAACTCGTACACCGCCCATTCGTGAAGTTTCCTCCAAAGCTATTGTTAAATCGTGCGAAAATTGATCCATTATTTGCATTCGATTTATATTATTTCATTTGATTGTTTGACGAATGCAACGTCTTCAGATATCACTGAACAATAAATAATTTTTTTTTAGAAGACTTTCTCTAACAGAGTTTGATTTTTGTGTGTACGCTCTTTTGATTAGAGAACATTTAATAAAAAGAAAAGAGATGGAGGACAAGTTATCGCTTTCGTTCTCGCTTGTGTAAAAAAAATTAATTTGCTGTCAGTTTGACAACATTTGCAACTTCCCTGGAACAAGTGTCCCGAAAATAGTTGATTAAGGTCGCGTTTGAGAGATCAACTTCCTGGAATGATTTGATTTGAAGTTGATTTGCAAGTGCAGGTAATGCTATGTCCGCACCTGAAGTTAACCTGGGTTTCGTTCCAGTTTGGTTTGAGTTAACCAAGTGCCGATTTACACCCAGACGGTTTTGCAAAGACGGAAATAAGTGCGAAAGAGAAAGCAGATGAAATAGAAATACTTTAAAAAGTCTCTACCCGCAAAGTTTTGGGTTGAGGATTGTCCAGTTGTCTTGGATGGTTTTTGACGTTTCTTTTTCTTGTCTTTCTTTGTTTCTTGTCGTTGCTTTATTGCATCTTCTAATGTTCATGAGTAAAGAAGTAGTATGTTGTCGGACAATTTCTTTAATTTTGCATGAAAATACATGAATTTTCCGTATCCATGGTGTCAATAATCATTGCTGCAGGATCTAATTAAATTATTTACCACTTCAAAAGACATTTTGCTTCTTATGAGTTTTTTGTTACTGATATTATAAAAAATGCAGCTGAGCCTCTTTAATTATTTTCACACCTTGAATCTGTGGGTGAGAATAAAAACTGAAAGAGAAGTGTCAAAACAGAAAAAAAACACGCAGCCGCAAAACGTCTGAGTGTAATACTGAGAGACTGACGGGATGAGGGTTCAAAAGAAAATATACGAAACACGCAGCAGGCAAACCGTCTGGGTGTAAATCGGCACCAAGTAGTGTCCGCATATGCCAAAAAGTTTTGTTTATCTTTTTGTCTTAAGTTGAAAAGAGACAGACATAAAGTGTGAGCAGAACGTCAACGACGTATGATAGAATTCACTCTCTCTCCACTCACTTCCATTCTCTTAAATGTCAAATTCAGTGGAATATTGGAAATAGTGCGTTCAGCGCGATTGGTTTCGAGTAGGTTATCTCGAAACCCAGTGACTAAAAAGGTTTCGTTTTGTATGGCAAACCACTTGGTTATCATGTTGGTTTGGGATTGTTTTGAGATAACCCAGGTTAACTCTCAGGTGCGGACATACCATAATGCTATGTCCGCACCTGAAGTTAACCTGGGTTTCTTTCCAGTTTGGTTTGAGTTAACCAAGTAGTGTTCGCATATGCCAAAAAGTCTTAAGTTTATCTTTTTGTCTTAAGTTAAAAAGAGACAGACTTATAGAAATAATATGACGGGGCATCTAGAGCAAGAGTCTGAGCGCAGCCAACTTCACAAAGCTCAGTTCAGAACACGTTCACGCTGTTCGTTCTCCGTTCGGTGCACGGTTCGGAACTAAAAAAGAAAAACAAGAGAACATTTACATACATGTTTAGACATGATCAAACATGTTTAGACATGATCAAAGATGTTTAGACATAATCAAACATGTTTAGACATGATCAAACATGTTTAGACATGATCAAACATGTTTAGACATGATCAAACATGTTTAGACATGATCAAACATGTTTAGACATGATCAAGCACCTTTAGACATGATCAAACATGTTTAGACATGATCGAACATTTTTGGGCCGGGCTTAAATGGAAATTGCTTATATATACATGATTATGCCTCCGCTAACTACTACATACTCATTAATACATACATTAAAATTCTAATAAAATCTTACAGTTACCACTCACCAAAAGCTCTGATTTGTACATACATACATACATATGTATATTGTCTTCCTAATAAAATTCCGCAGTCAGCACATTCGAGGAGAAACTTAACAATTGGTTTTTTTGTTAGAATAATTTAACTCAATCGATTTACACATTTAGTAAGCACTTATCAACATACATATTTACATACATTTATGTATATTATACAAATTAAAAGAAACTGCTTTAGATATTTTCTATCGTTTCATTGGAGAAAAGAGTAAAACTCAACACTGATCGACTTTTCATTTTACGACTGAATATGTTTAACACGGAAGTGTAACGCTGCATGTAACACGGAAGTGTAACGCTGCATGTTTGCAAGTCGCATAAGAAGTTTCACTTCAATATTGGCTAAGGCCTGTCCAACTCTTTAGACACCGTCTAGCAGGACAACTGTCTAAGGATGTTCTAAACAAAATTTTATAAATACGACTGAATATGTTTAACACGGAAGTGTAACGCTGCATGTAACACGGAAGTGTAACGCTGCATGTTTGCAAGTCGCATAAGAAGTTTCACTTCAATTATTTTATGTTAGAATAATTTAACTTAATCGATTTACACATTTTGTAAGCACTTATCTACGTACATCATACATACATATATTAAACAAATTAAAAGAAACTGCATTAAATATTTTCTATCATTTCATTGGAGAAGAAAAGAAAACACAACACTGATCGATTATTCACTGAGCAATTGAAATAATTTTCGCACGCACAGACATGATTTTCTTCAAAATATTTCCACCGAAAAACACATTTTACTACAATGAAATCGTTGGGATGAATGGCGCGGAATTGATGACAGCGTTTAACACGGAAGTGTAACACGGGAGTGTAACACAAGAGTGTAACGCTTTCATGCAACGCTTTCATGTTTGCAAGTCGCATAAGAAGTTTCACTTCAAAAAAAAAAAATTCACACCAAAAAATAAAACCACCACCCACAACTTCAAAACAATAAAAACAATAAATCAAATAATTTAACCTCCGCGCCGCGAGCATAAAATAAGTTCTCGTGAAAATCCATTCAGTGCTGTGTGCCTCCAATTAAAAAAAAAAAAAAAAAAAATTATCAATAAACCAAACACAATAGTGCATTCTACCTTGTTATCATCTCCTCCCCTACACCACTCTCGCAGTCTCAGTGTCTGCACACATTTTTTTCTATGTATTTGATTTCTTATCTTATTGAATTGGTGTGTACAGGCAATGAGACTGTGAGTTTGCCAGGCGGTAAGTCAATCAACGGTGTTGATTCCGTTGGTTAACTAAAATCAAGTTGCTGGCTGGGCATTACACCGCTAGTAACTTGTTTTTGGTTTTCCAACTAGATCTTCACTTGTTGATTGGACTTAGATTAAGCGTCTGCGTTTGATACGTTGTATTGTGTGTTTTTGTGGATCGTAATGTCGGGTAAGTTTAGAGTCGATTTTAGCAACATTAGGGGGTTGCGATCGAATTTTTTCTCTGTGTACGCTCACACTGCAAAATGCAGGCCAGCTGTTTTGGCATTGAGTGAAACTCAGGTGGGTGTTGATTCTGATTCATCAGAGTTCAACCTGCCTGGGTATAGCTTAGTGCCATTATTCTTTGCTTCTCATGGCCTCGCCGTATATGTTCGGAATGATATTACCTACCAGCTTCTACCATAATACGGCCTTTGTTCTAATACGAACTTTAATTTCATGTGGTTAAAATTCACCGTCCGTAAGCATATCATTCATTATTGTTTCATGTATTTAGATAGCAATTCAACATCTAACGAGTTTGATGCGCTGTCTGACTCCATAATAAGAATTGTTTCCCTGTATCCTCACACTGAAATCGCAATTGCGGGCGATTTCAATGAACACAATTCTGGTTGGCTTCGACATTCTGGCCAGACAACACCCGAAGGAAAGTGTGTTGAGATCTTCGCTGAGTTTAACCAGTTAACTCAACTTGTTGATGAGCCCACTCGGGTTCCAGATATTGAAGGCCATGCGGCCAACACTCTTGACTTATTTCTCACTTCTCATCCCGAAAAATACAGGGTTGTAGTATCATCTCCTTTAGGCAAATCGGACCATTGTGTCATATCGGTAGATTTTTCGCTTTCCGTCACGGCAAAAAAAGATAAAGTCCCCAAAAGAACTGTGTGGCAATATGAGAAAGCCAATTGGGACGGCCTGAATAGTTTCTTTCGAAATTTTAATTGGTCATTTCGCTTTCTCGACGGAAACGAAACGTTGATGCTTCAGCTGATATGATATCTAACGTAATTCTCAACGGCATGAGAAATTTTCCTCACAGAACAAAAAGTATCACCCCCAAAGAGAATTCGTGGTTCGACTCTCTTCCTCATTTTCATTAATGATCTCTTGTCTGAAACTTCTAGTCCACTTAACTGTTTTGCTGACGACTCGACCAGCTCGACAGACTCAGCTTTTCATATTCGTTTCCAAATTCACGTCTCTGCTCTTCGGATGTGGAACTGGAACGGTTGCGTATGATAAGCTCATTGAATTCTGACCTTGACAGCATTGTTGCATGGGGTCTTATGAACCGAGTAGAATTCAATGCTTCGAAAACTCAATGCTGTCTCTTGTCGTTGAAGCTTAACATTTCCCCATTGCCATTATCTATGAATGGCACATGCATCGAAGAAACCGAAAAGCTGTCAGTACTTGGTATGTGTGTAAACGATGATCTTCGTTGTATATGTATGTATGTATCATACATATTTGAAGTCGCCAAAAACGCTGCTAAATGCTTAGGCTTCTTGAGACGATGCAGGAAATTCTTCACCCCTTCTGATCTGGCTACAATTTATAAGGCCTTCATCCGCTCAAACCTGGAGTATAACTCCCATATCTGGTCAGGTGCATCTCAAACATCTTTGCACCCCCTTGATAGGGTACAAAATAGAGCGTTAAAACTGATAGGTGATAGTTCAATCGTAGAATCAATTGATTCTCTTGAACATCGTCGAAATGTTGCCTGTCTCACTCTCTTTTATCGCTTTTTTCACAAGCAGTGCTCTAGTGAACTAGCCAGTTGCATTCCTCCCCTGAAACAATTTAGCCGCAACACCCGCCTCGCTATTAGGAATGTTCATCAGTTTTACCTTGAGCCCAATTTCGGGCGTATAGTCAAGTATAGAGATTCGTATTTCACTCGCACCACCCGAATGTGGAATGCTTTACCTGGCTTAGTATTTCCCCTTCATTACGATTCACAAAAATTCAAAAGCAACGTGCATCGGTGTCTCCTTTCAAATCCTCTCCTATTTTCCTAAATGCTCGCACTGTGTTTAACAACATTATAAGGGTGTTCATAACCAACTTCCATTTGTTTACATTAATGTTTTTGTTTCACAAGATAAATCTGTGATACACGTATTAGGTGAATTTAATAACACCTCTTTATTTTGGGATTCCGAAACTTACTTACTTACTTACTTAGGTGGGCATTACAGTTCGGGGTGAACCTGGGCCTCAACCAACATCCTTCGATAACGACTTCTATTTCGGGCGAGCTCTCTCCAGTTTCGCACTCCAAGTCGGTTGAGGTCATCCTCCACTTGATTGCGCCACCTAAGACGAGGTCTTCCCCTTCCGCGATTTCCCTGCAATGTGCTTTCGAACACCCGACGAGCCGGAGCGTTTGGGTCCATCCGCTCAACATGGCCCAACCATCGTAGCCTCGCGATGCGTACCCTTCTGGCTATGCCCATGTCGCGGTACAGCTCATACAGCTCGTTGTTGTATCTTCTTCTCCACACATTGCCTTCGCATACGGG
Source organism: Melanostoma mellinum (assembly GCA_914767635.1). Taxonomy (NCBI): domain Eukaryota; kingdom Metazoa; phylum Arthropoda; class Insecta; order Diptera; family Syrphidae; genus Melanostoma; species Melanostoma mellinum. The sequence continues at coordinate 84,733,160 of OU612059.1, read as the reverse complement.
ACCAAAGATCATTCGGAGAATTTTTCTTTCGAAACGACCAAGGGTTTCCTCATCCGCTTTCGATAAGGTCCATGCTTCCGCGCCGTAAAGCAGGACTGGGATGATTAAGGTCTTATATAAGGTTACCTTGGTTTTTCTGGAGAGGGTTTTGTTTCTCAATTGCCTTCTTAACCCAAAGAAGCAACGGTTGGCAAGAGTTATTCTCCGTTTGATCTCCGCACTGATGTTGTTGTCCGTGTCTACAGCGGATCCTAGGTAGCCGAAGTCCTGTACTACCTCGAAGTTATGTCTATCTATTGTGACGTTTTGTCCAATTCGTCGATGTTCTGTGTCCTTGTTTAATGACAGCATATACTTTGTTTTGCCCTCATTAACCATCAAACCCATTTTTGCCGCTTCTGTTTCAATACTCGCAAAAGCACCTATGACATCACGCTTTTTTCTTCCCATTACGTCAATATCGTCTGCATATGCGAGCAATTGCACAGATTTTTGAAAGATTGTTCCTCTGGTGTTGACGTTTGAGTTTCTTACAATCTGTTCAAGTATGATGTTGAAGAAATCGCATGACAGTTTATCGCCTTGCCTAAAAACCTTTTTCGACATTGAAGGTCTCGGTGAGTTCTTTACCGATCTGACGGAGCAGCGTGAATTCTCCAAAGTCATCCTGCATAGTCGTACGAGCTTTGCAGAGATGCCGAAACTAGACATGGCTCTGTACAGCTCGTCTCTGTAGATACTGTCATACGCGGCCTTGAAATCGATAAAGAGGTGGTGAATATCGATATTATGTTCTCGGGTTTTTTCCAAGATCTGCCGTAATGTGAAAATTTGGTCTATTGTGGACTTCTCCGGTCTAAAACCACATTGATAAGGACCTATCAAGTTGTTGACGTGGGGTTTCAGACGTTCACATATTACAGCAGACAAGATCTTATAAGCGACGTTAAGGAGGTTTATCCCTCTATATTTGGCGCAATTGTGAGGGTTTCCCTTCTTTAGGATCGGGCATACGATACTGAGGTTCCATTCATCGGGCATGCTTTCTTTCGACCATATCATGCAGATCAGCTGGTGCATGCTCCTTTCCAACTGATCTCCAGCTGCCTTGAAAAGTTCGGCATCAAGGCCATCTGCACCTGCAGTCTTATTTGATTTAAGTTTGCATATAGCAAGCTTAACTTCTTCTAGGTCGGGAGGACGGCATTCTTGATCATCGTCCAGGCGGAATGGGGCAATCTGCCTGACAGCGGAATTTGTGTCCTCATCGCCGTTAAGCAGTCTGCAGAAATGATATTTCCAGATCCTCAGTAGCGACTGTGACTCTACAACTATGTTTCCCTGCTGGTCTTTACAGGCTTGAGTTCGGGGTTTGCCACCCTGGCAGGATCTTTTTACCTTTTGGTAAAACTTCCGAGTCTCGTTCCTGTCATGGCACCTCTCTATTTCCTCAAACGAGCGCTTCTCATGCTGCTTCTTTTTCTTTTTGAGAAGTCGGTGTTCTTCCCTTCTTCTCTCCTTGTAAATCTCGTTATACCGATCGTGAGCAGCCCTCGTTCGTGTTTGCAAAAGCATTTGTCGTGCTCTTTGCTTGGCTGCATTTGCCTGCCTACATTCTTCATCGAACCATGGGTTTCGTTTTGGTGGCCGAGTGAAACCCAGAACCTCAGAGGCAGCGGTTCTGATGGCTTCTTGGCATTGCTGCCACTGGTCTTCGATGTTTAATGCTGGCGGCACGGGATTCAAGGATAATTGAAGGGACACTCGATTGGAAAAGGCATTGGCAATCTCTTGCGATTGTAGCTTTCCGACGTCATATCTCTTCACAGCGTTAGTTCGTGCTGGTCGTGAACAAGATATCCTCATTCGTACCTTGGCTACAACAAGGTAGTGGTCCGAGTCAAAGTTGGCCCCTCGGAAAGATCGGACATCTAGCACACTGGAAGAGTGCCTTGCGTCGATCGCAACATGGTCAATTTGGTTGACGGTTAATTGATCTGGGGACCGCCATGTGCCTTTATGAATTTTGAGATGCGGGAAGCGTGTACTACTTATAACAAGATTTAGCCCCGCAGCAAAATCGATAAGCCTCAATCCGTTTTCGGAGGTTTTGTCATGGAGGCTATGCTTACCGATTGTGTTTCCAAAGATGTCCTCCTTCCCTAGTTTTGCGTTGAAATCGCCAAGAACGATTTTCACGTCGTATCTAGGGCATTGCTCATATGTTTCTTCGTGGAGCTCGTAGAAACAGTCTTTGGAATCGTCGTCTTTCTCTTCTGTGGCGGCGTGGGCGCATATAAGGCTAATGTTGGCGAATTTAGCCCTGATGCGGATGGTCATTATACGCTCATTGACTGGATTTTGGCTAATCACCTTATCCCTGAGTCTACCTCTAACGACAAATCCGCACCCAAAGAAACGCTTTTTCTGTTGTCTGTAGCAGTCGCCATAGTATATGTCACAGTTTTTCATCTTCTTTATGCCCGGTCCATTCCATCGCACTTCTTGGATGGCGGTTATGTCTGCTTTGCAGCAGTCCAGGGCGTCCGCTAATTCTCCAGCTGCACCTTCTCCGTTAAGAGATCTTACGTTCCAGGTGCAGATCCGGAGGTCGTTGTCCTTTTTTCGTTTGCATGGGTCGTCAACTTTGAAATCATTATCGTTATCCGAGGCTGTTGATTGTTTCGGAACTATATCTTTTTTACGTGGTTGGGTAGTTAACCCTTAGCACAACCCCCAACCTGGAGGGCCAGGTCCTTTTGGATCCCTTCGGACACAAAGGGCTGGAGTATCCAGAGTCAGTACCCTGCTGCAGGGGTGTGAGTGCTGCCGTTGGCTCACCAGGAGCTCGTCCGCCACCATCTCTACTTCAATACCCTGTCCTAGTATTGAAAGACCCCAAAAGACCTTTAAACCAGATATGTTGGAGTAGCTCTTTCAGGGGTTTCTGCTTTTATGGCTGCTGAAGTCCACCGTTGATTCTGTCCTTCGAGTTCATCCGCTGGGACATTTACACGAAAGCTCTCGTAGACCACTGAGATTCGTGCAGTCAGTCATTGTTCGCAGAGCAATTATAGTGTTGATCGATCACAATTCTTTGTTCCGGATTCCCTTATCTCAACACTCGCACTTACTAGTTTAGCAGGTCAGCTCTGGACGGAGCATCCCAGGTCCCAGTGGATACCGCTTGGAGGTATAGTAAGCACAGTTGACGTGTACTATAAGTTACAGCATCTGGGCGCCGCCAAGTTAGCACCAATCAGAGCCTACCCGAATAGTACAACGCCCATCCATTCCGAAACTAACACCACTTTATTTTGGAATTCCGAAAATAGTTTCGGAATCCGAAAGTAAAGTGGTGTTTGTGAAGTTTGTTCGAGGGCAGATGCCGTAGTGTGTGCGTGGTTGTCCCTCTTGTACTTTATTCCTCTAAGGTTTGAACACCTAAATGGGTGCGTTCGAGAAAAAATGGGTAGCATAACTAGGATACCTTTGTATCCGGGTAAGTTTTCGAACGACTAAGATTAGGTATCTGTCAAATCAGAAACAGCTGATAAATCGAAGTGAAAACAAACCAAACCAAATATGTTTTGAAAATTGCAAACAACACGAACCACTTATTATTCGATTGCAAACTTCTTCACAATCGTTTACTTCGTAAACAATGTCGTTTAGATTAATTAGGAGCACCATATTTTAAATTTTATGTTTACAAAAAACAATTTTGCAACAAAGCACTATGACAGAAAGCAAAACAAAAATGAATCCAAGTCAGCTGTTCTCAAATTTCAAATTGGGTAGCTTGCTATACCATGATTTTTAAGGTACCTTTGGATTGCTTTCCCCTCAAAAGATGTTTTGCAGTCAGCTGCTTTTTAACATGGGATTACACTAACAACAAATGTCACGAAAGGAATCTAGTTCGTCTTAGGTAAAAATCCGAACGCAACCAATCATTGACCTAATAGATATGGACTGCTACAGTCGTATTTATAAAATTTGCTTAGAACACCCTTAGACAACTGTCCAACTAGACGGTGTCTAAAGAGTTGGACAACCCTTAGCCAATTTCGTATTTATAAATGCATTCCAACAGTTGTCTAAACTACCTCTCAAACTATCAACTCCGAATGAAAAGCTAACTGGTGGCGTTCATGATGTATCCGTGCAGTACCATTTTTTGTGTTTTGATATACGAGTGCAACAACAAAATGGCTCTGAAAGAGTGTGGCGTAGCACTTGAACCAGACCAAAAAAGCAGCTGATTTGACTTTGAGTTACAGCTTTTCCAAGTCTCATAAAACGATGAAATTTGTGCCATTTATAAATTAAATTGTTGAAAATAGTATTTTTGCACCTCAAACTACTTATTTTTTTCGATCTTAGAGCTCTCAACAGTGTTTTATAACATGTTCGACAAAATTGTTTTTTGCTGTAGCAAATGCCACTTTAGCCATAGTTTAGACAACCAATTTCGGTGTCTAAAGTTAGACGTTCCTTAGACAGCGATGAAAGTGTTTATAAATACGATTTGGAGTTGGACACTGTTCTAAGAGCTGTCCAAAGTTAGACATACTTTGGAATGGGATTATAAATACGACTGCTAGTAACCAACTTTACGAGGGGTCCATTTAAGAGCAGCGCTTTAGTTTTGGGTGGTATTTTTATGAAGCTACCACTATAGCAACAGAATAACCATAGAAGTACTGCAATGAGAAGAACTTTTTGCTTTTCACTGGTTTCAGTAGAACTGGTATTATATTTTTTTGGCACAACAAACTAAAGCAGCACCGTCGCTGTCGACAAAAGTTCTGCAAGGTTTGTATTGAAATGACATTTAACTAGCAGTCCATATCTATTATGTCAATGACCTAAATATAAAACTTTGCCTTTCAATTTAATTCTACCACTTTTATTCAGTATCTATACATTATTCGATCTCTACTCGATTTTTTGGACTATCACTTGTAAACAACAATTCATTCTTAACTTTATGACTCTATAATCAAAAATTGACTCCTGTGCCCCTGTTCTGTAACTATCGCCTCGATAAAAGCAGGCGATAAACAGTGGAAAATGGAACGAAATCCTACTAAATTTCGTTACATTTTCCACCGTTTATTGCCGAGGCGATAGTTACAAAGCAGGGGCACTGATTGCGTCAGCGGCCTATGTATATAGATCAACAATTAATGCGTTCCAGTTTGTTCCACATGGAGTCAATTCCCGATCTGTGAAGCTGTGAAGTGAAAAAAAATATCATTTCAGTTTTCATACAGTTTTTTCATTTTATCACTTCACGAACCCACTCTAAGCGATTCCGGATCTAAAAAGCACTAAAACGTTCTAAATGATAAATTCTGAACAGTTTTCTCTCATTTTCTCTCTCATTTCAATTGGATTCCAATTGAATTTTTCATCGTTTGAGTTTTGCGGCCATTTTTCATAATTGAATTTTTCACCGACTCATACGGCAACGAAAAGAAATTTATCATTTGAAAAAAATTTAATCTTGAGGTTGGATTTTCACTAATCGAAAATCGAATTTTCGGTGAATCTGTGATAAATATTTTCACTTCACAGCTTCACAGATCGGGAATTTACCCCAAGGTCTTTACATTTGCTGTCAACCATTTCCCCTGCTGGTATATGTCTACACTCACACACACTGACTTACAAGCAACGCCTGTCATTTAGATGTACATTATAGAGCTGCCGCTTGTGTTTTCGGTTGAACGTTTTCGATAAGGAAATTAGTTTTAAATATTGGTTGTGCATTACAACACATTCAACACATCCATATTACGCATAAAAATATAATTTGATTGCATTTCCATTTTAATCAGCATTTCCATTGAAATCAAAATAAAAGACATTGTGCGCTAAAATCTGCATTGAAAGGTACTTTGCCCATATTCACTGCCGAATAATGGTAAGTACGATTATTGTTTTAATCAACGAGTAAGCGATTTTTATTTTTGACAGCTCCGCAGTGGTGTGAACATTTGACGTTTAAGCAGCAATTTGAAATTTGCAATTTCACTATCTTCCTTTATAAATCTATTACGTTGGCTGCATTGTGTTTACGAATCTATTACACAAATTCTTGGTATAAAATTCTTGTATCTGCTAACACACCCTACATTGAATTGACTGACAGTTGACACGTGACAGATCAAAGTTGACACATTTCACTTCGAAATGCACGTGCACTTGTGTTTTTAAAAACTTTTCGTGCTTACGCTTTGTTTTTCTAAAAATCGGCACTATGAAGTGGACAACAGCAAATTTAAAAAATCCAAACTACACCGAAAACCATGAATTATATGTCGGAACACAAACTGGGTCGTTTAAAAGTAAGTGCTAGTTTGCATTGAAGTTGAAAAGAGCTTTGTAAATAATTTTCCATTTCCAGAACTCACGGTTAACAACGATGATAAACCATTCAACCAACAAAACCTTCAGGATATCAGTAAACTAAACAAGGACTCCCGAATAACAGCTCTTGGCTTTGGAAATGAAGAAAAAACCGAAGTACTCATTGGAAGAGCGAATAAATTTGTCCAAGTGTTCTCACTTGAATCGCTAACAACAACGACAAGTATTGAAATGTTGGACACTCCAGTTGTCGGACTGTGCCGGTATGACACACAGCTTGTCGCTGGCTTCGGAACAGGGAAAATCCAGAAACTACAGATCAGAGAAGACATGGTTTTAACAGCCGGAGATAACATTTCCCACCTGCGCCAATGTGAAGTTGAGAGAAAACTTATCGCTACAGGTGGTAAGGGCAGACAAAATAATCTTAAAATCTTTGATTTGGATGTTGGAAAGAAAGTTTTCACATCAAAAAATATGCCCAATGATTTTCTTCAGTTGGAAGTACCTGTTTGGGACTCAGATGTTGGGTTCATAGATGCGAATACCGTTGCTACTTGCTCCAAATATGGTTATGTGAGATTATATGACATACGAACTCAAAGAAGACCTGTGCAGAAATTCGCTACTGAGGAACACATGAGTTTCGCAACTCTGGTGGCCAAAGAAAATTACATATACACAGGAACAACGATAGGAGCTTTGAAGGCGTTCGATACCCGTCGCATGAAAAACTTCTTTCACACCTATAAGGGATTCACTGGCGGCATAACCGATGTCCAATTGGATGTAAGTGGCAAGTACTTGGTGTCATCTTGTTTGGATCGATATGTACGGGTCCATCACACAGATTCTTGTGTTTTGATGTACCAATGCTATGTGAAATCCAAGGCAACTCGAGTTCTCATCCGAAATGGCGAAGCTAAAGAAAAATCTGCCGATGTCGACTGTGTCTTGGTTGGAGTTGAAAATGACGATGACGATCAAGACGAAGAAGATATTCAGCAGGCAACAGAAAAGGATGAGGAATATGATGAGATATTTGACAAAATGCAAACAGTTTGGTGAGTCCTACACGTTTTTTTCTTTCAACATTTGCTTTATTTGCTTTGTCTTTTCAGTGAAAATGGTTCGGACAATAATGACGACGAAAAGGAAAAGCCTACAGTCAAGAGGAAAGTTAAAGACAAAAGCTCTAAGAACGGAAAAAAGAAAAAAAGTGATTAAAATTGTTTAAACCAAGTGCCGCGACAACCTATTAAATTTTATTTTGTAAGGAACTGTGTTTTTTGTTTTTATATGAAACCGAGAGTTCGCTCCAGGTTTTTGGGTGTCTGAGAAACTTAATTACGTTGAAGCCGCCTATTCTGGTTGTACAAATTGAGTTCAAATTTTAGTTATGAATGTAGATGAACTCTGGTTCAATCCAAAAATTTGCTCTTGGCTGCTTGTCTACTTCGTTTTAGTTTTTCAAAAGAACCCCATGCAATCGATAGTTCTTGTAGAATCCATAAGTGAAGAAATAGAAAAACTCCACGAGTGAAATGATACTCAGGCCGAGGCAGAGGTTGAATACACCACCCAGGTCAGCTGAAAAATTCAATTTAAGTTTTGGTTATTGAGAGAACTTTACAACTTACACAACAAACTGATCCAGGACATCACAGTAACCTTTCGGACTGATGGTACAGCTTGCTTGGCCATATAAACACGTACAATGAAGTTACTTGTACTCGGTTCATCGGTTGCGCTACAAAATGAGTTCTTTCAGGTTCTTGCTTAGCCTGATTGAAGAGAACTTACTAAATGCTGCTAATTGATAGGTTGTGCTGGCGAAGGTCAGTGTTATAAGAAAGCGTCTTGTATGTGACATCGAAACAGTTTGGCAGACACTGTTCACATTTGAGACTCTTGAAGTTATCTGGAACAGAGTTGTAATTTAAAAAGAAAGTACATGAGTAATAAGTAGTTCTTCTTTGGTAATTTCTCGGTGACTGTAGCTTCTCAGAACCATGAAAGGAGATCTTCTGCCGCAATACAACAATTTGTGTACTTGGAATACACTCCTTATTGTTTGAATGGATAAAATGTTATTAATCTAACAGAAAACAAATAGTCAAAGTGAACATTTTTTTTTCTGAGCGAATTCCGCGCGCTCGTCTGGGAAGTCATATAGGATATAGGAGCTTTGTTTTTAAATAATTTGGTGTACAAAATTTCAAACCTTCTTCGTAATGAGAAATAATGCATAATGTACGCTGGTGACTTTAAAATCTTTGATCGTGTTCGTAATTTGAATAACTGCAATATTCTTCAAAATTGATTGAATTTTATAACAACTTGGTGGACTGTCCTTGAACATTGAAAATGCCAGTAATTTTCTCCTTGTAGATCTTTATTTCCTGTTACAGTATTCCAACATTCGGCTTATTAAATAAGTAATCAAAAAAATTAAAGTAAATGATAGAAGTCATATTTGATACGAAACTCTTATTTCCTTTAACATTGATTTTGTAGTAGCAAAAGTTAACTCTTTGCTAGGTTTTTTGAAAAGGAGTTGTTGTTGGAAATGTGATTACTTTGCTAATAACTACTTGTTAATAATCAATCAAGTACTCTGTTTTGTCTATCAAACGTTATAGGCAAGTTATAGGTACATATGTATGTACATATTGTATGCAATGATAGCCACAAGAAATCAATTTGAAAACAAACTATTCTTTGGAATAAAATTCTGGAAAAGCAAAGAAATCAATTTAAAAAAATGTAAAGGAGCGAAGAAATTATTTATGAATATAGCTCAGTTGCTGGATGGGCGTTGTACTATTCGGGTAGGCTCTGATTGGTGCCAACTTGGCGGCGCCCAGATGCTGTAACTTATAGTACACGTCAATTGTGCTTACTATACCTCCAAGCGGTATCCACTGGGACCTGGGATGCTCCGTCCAGAGCTGACCTGCTAAACCAGTAAGTGCGAGTGTTGATAAGGGAATCCGGAACAAAGAATTGTAATCGATCAACACTATAATTGCTCTGCGAACAATGACTGACTGCACGAATCTCAGTGGTCTACGAGAGCTTTCGTGTAAATGTCCCAGCGGATGAATTCGAAGGTCAGAATCAACGATGGACTTCGACGATTCCAAAGACTGTTTCTACGAGCTCCTCGAAGAAACATATGAGCAGTGCCCTAGACACGACGTGAAAATCGTTCTTGGCGATTTCAACGCAAAACTAGGGAAGGAGGACATCTTTGGAAACACAATCGGTAAGCATAGCCTCCCCGACAAAACCTCCAAAAACGGATTAAGGCTAATCGATTTTGCTGCGGGATCTTGTTGTAAGTAGTACACGCTTCCCGCATCTCAAAATTCATAAAAGGCGTGTTTAATGAAAAAAAGAGCAGAGCAGCGTAGCTCAGAGCAGAGCAAGAAATGAGATAAATGTCAGGCAATTTAGAGCAGAACAGCTGGTGTCAAAAGTCAGCTGATAAGAAAGCAACAAACATTTTGCTAGTTTGCAAAATTATGTTTGGTATGCTATTTATAATAAAAATCTATATGCGGAAACATTGGAATCAAAACTAAACTAACATGCGATGTTAATTCAATTGATTTTAAGTTAAATTCGATTTCAAATAGATTGCAAAACGCAAAATATAAACAAAAATATTTGAATCAAATGTCAACAGCTGATTTTGACACTTTTGCTCCACTCTACTCTTATGTCGATTTCCTTTCACCAATTTGCAGTCGACTGCAGTCGCTACTAAATTCGATTCTTTTTTGGGTATTTAGGAAATTAAAAAGTAGCGATTTTCTTTTTTATGAATGTATGTGTGTCCAACTGACTAATGAAGAAAAAAAAGCACCATGGAACAAAACAATTACATCCATATTGTTGAGCACACAATTTTTATATTTTTTTTCACGAAATGTTTTCCAAATTCACAACTAAATGCAAAACAATTAGGCTTCCTTTAATTTTTTTCATATGCTGATGTTTTTGTTTGCCGTTTTCGATCTGTCAAAATTGTTGTGTGTGTGAAAATCTGTGTGCAAATCCGTCTCAAAAAAGAGATCGACTGCAGTCGATTTTTTTTCCCTCCTAAATGAATTCCATTGAAAAAAAAATTGACTGCAGTCGACTGCAGTCAATTTTTTTGTTGAAAGGAATTCGACATTAGGCCGTGTGTGAATTGCGTTAAAATGTGTGTTAAAATTTAACCTGCGTTAAAATTTGACACTAATGAGGTGAATAAAATGGGTTAAAAATTATTGAGCTGTGGAGCAGGTTAAAGTGTGTTAAAATTTGACGTTTCTAGTGATAGAGAAATTGGCTCTTGCTTTGCATTCAATTCAAACAACGAAATATGAATCAAGAAAAAAAAACGAAGGCAGGCTGGAAAACCATACATTAAATGTCAGTTAGAAATCAATTAATTTATATAAATTCAATGGTTTTGCTTTCTAGGGTTTCAAGAAGAAAAAATAAAACTAATTGAAATTAGGATAAGTCTGGATGACAAAAGCAAGAATTAATACAAAATACTTTAAATTTGTCATTTTTCTAAACCAAATACGAATTTATTGTTTTGTTTCTTTTGAAATGTATGAAAGATATCAGCTATGAAAACTAATTTTCAGTGTTACTATACCGAATAAATCAATTAATCAAAATGGGAATTTTATTTGAATATTTTTCATTGTTGTTTTAAGATATGACATTAGAATCGAGAACAATAAATGAAAAAGATTTTTTCAGTTTCAGAGACTTTTTATTAACCCTGTTTTCTTAAAAATAGGTTTTACAATTGAAATTATTTTTCCGTGAAAAGAAAACCAATTTTTGTTCAGGGAAATTTCTTAAATTATCGAGGGAAATTTTTTTAACCTACGCAGAAATCTTGGTTAAAATAATTGTTTTAACGCAATTCACACAGCAAATGGCTAAATTTGATCCCACCTCAAACAAGACGTCAAATTTTAATCGTGGTAGAAGTTTTAACACAAATTTTAACGCAATTCACACACGGCCTTAGGCTGTGTGTGAATTGGGTTAAAATTGGGTTAAATGGGTTAAAATATGACACTAGCGTGGTGAATAAGAGGAGATCAAATTTTAACCCAAATATCCTGCTCAGGGAGCAGGCTAAAATGGGTTAAAATTTGACGTTTGTCAAGAAAGAGAGGTGTGTCTAGTTTTGCATTTACAACATTTTTTTTGTCGAACAATCGGTAAACAAAGCAGGAAGTAGTTGTCAGCAGTATGGACCGCACACGAAAAATTGGACACAAAAAGGAAGAATAACGTGAAAGCCTTACAATAAATGTAAGTTTTACCTTTTTTTATCAAAAAAGATATGTACATAATTATAAAAATAAAATTGTTGTTTTTAGGGTCTCTCAAAAAAATACTAAAATTCTTTCAAATCCGAATTGAGCTGAACAACAAGTTTACACATCAAAAATTGCAAACACAAATGTAACTATGCAAAATTATATCTTCAAACATACTTCACTTGCTGTTCAATAGAATTATTGTTAAATTTTAATTAAATAATTGATAAGACATTTAAATAAATAAAATTATTGTAAAACATATCTTCAAATTATTATTCATCTTGTAAACAAATCTCAAATAGATGATTTTTTTGCTTGAAGTTGTTCTCAGTGCTGTAAGAACAAGTGTTCATACACCCATTATCAAACTATCCGTGATGGGAAATATTTCAAAAAAATGGTGAACTATTGTTTCAACATATGAAAATAGTATTACAAGAACGAGTGAAATTAAGCAAAATGGAGATCTTGACACTTTTTGGAACGTAATATTAAATTTACAATTTTAAAGTTGCTTTATTTTAAATAAAAAATAAATTAAATTAAACGATAAAAAGGAATTTTCGCAGGGAAATTTCTTATACTATAAAGGAATTTTAGAGAAAATAGTGTTTCAAAAAATCCTTTTAACCCAATTCACACAGCAAAAATTTTGCATCTCAATCCACCGCAAAACAAATGTCAAAATTTAACCAAGGTGAGAAATTTTAACCCAATTCACACACAGCCTTAGGGGCCAATTATAGCTATCATTGAATGCCCATCATTTTACCAAATCATTGGAATTTTCTGGCAAGTCGGTTATAGCTATCATTTTAATTCCATCATTGAAGATTTTGTTCTTGACATACGTCAGCTGATTTCTGATTGTCTGTTTATCTGTGCATTGCCATCAAAATTTTTAGAAAATTAAATTTTTTCTAATTGGCTGCTCATTTTGTCCTGGAGAAAAAGAAATGAATAATTGAAAACAAAAAAGTATAGAAATTGTTTACTCACAAACACGTCTTTTTCTTTTGATCAGAACAAACAGCCACCAACCAACAGAAATTTATTTCATTTGATTGATTTCATGACGAAAAAAAAAACATGACAGAATTCCATCATGTGAAACGAGAGAAATCGAAACTCTCCAAACTGGAACGATTTGTTTCACTTTTTGACACTACGAGTCAGCTGTTTCGAAAAATTGATTTTCATCATGGAAATAGAAATTTACATTTTAAGAAAAAAATTAATGTGCGTTTGAACTTTTTTTTGTCAAAAAAAATTCTTTGAGTGATTTCGGATCGATTGATACATAATTTACGTTCCTGGCCAAAAGATAACGTCCAAAAAATCTATTCAAACATTTCCCATGATACGATTCAATGATAGCTATAATCGGCCCCTTAGGGGCCAATTATAGCTATCATTGAATGCCCATCATTTTACCAAATCATTGGAATTTTCTGGCAAGTCGGTTATAGCTATCATTTTAATTCCATCATTGAAATTTATTTCATTTGATTGATTTCATGACGAAAAAAAAACATGACAGAATTCCATCATGTGAAACGAGAGAAATCGAAACTCTCCAAACTGGAACGATTTGTTTCACTTTTCGACACTACGAGTCAGCTGTTTCGAAAAATTGATTTTCATCATGGAAATAGAAATTTACATTTTTAGAAAAAAAATAATGTGCGTTTGAACTTTTTTTTGTCAAAAAAAATTCTTTGAGTGATTTCGGATCGATTGGTACATAATTTACGTTCCTGGCCAAAAGATAACGTCCAAAAAATCTATTCAAACATTTCCCATGATACGATTCAATGATAGCTATAATCGGCCCCTTACTCAAAAGCAAGTGCAGAAAATGCTGCTCTAAAAGCTCTAGAGCAGGTCATTAAACACAAAAAGTTCTTGCTCGGAGTAGAAAAATTTGTCATTAAACACCAAAAAGCTGCTTTTTTCTGCTCTAGATCGATCTAGAGCAGGTCATTAAACACACTTAAAGGTACATGGCGATCCCCAGATCAATTAACCGTCAACCAAATTGACTATGTTGCGATCGACGCAAGGCACTCTTCCAGTGTGCTAGATGTCCGAACTTTCCGAGGGGCCAACTTTGACTCGGACCACTACCTTGTAGCCAAGGTACGAATGAGGATATCTTGTTCACGACCAGCACGAACTAACGCTGTGAAGAGATATGACGTCGGAAAGCTACAATCGCAAGAGATTGCCAATGCCTTTTCCAATCGAGTGTCCCTTCAACTATCCTTGAATCCCATGCCGCCAGCATAAAACATTGAAGACCAGTGGCAGCAATGCCAAGAAGCCATCAGAACCGCTGCCTCTGAGGTTATGGGTTTCACTCGGCCACCAAAACGAAACCCATGGTTCGATGAAGAATGTAGGCAGGCAAATGCAGCCAAGCAAAGAGCACGACAAATGCTTTTGCAAACACGAACCAGGGCTGCTTACGATCAGTATAACGAGATTTACAAGGAGAAAAGAAGGGAAGAACACCGACTTCTCAAAAAGAAAAAGAAGCAGCATGAGAAGCGCTCGTTTGAGGAAATAGAGAGGTGCCATGACAGGAATGAGATTCGAAAGTTTTACCAAAAGGTAAAAAGATCCTGCCAGGGTGGCAAACCCCGAACTCAAGCCTGTAAAGACCAGCAGGGAAACATAGTTATAGAGTCACAGTCGCTACTAAGGATCTGGAAAGATCATTTCTGCAGACTGCTTAACGGCGATGAGGACACAAATTCCGCTGTCAGGCAGATTACCCTTTCAGCCTGGACGATGATCAAGAATGCCGTCCTCCCGACCTAGAAGAAGTTAAGCTTGCTATATGCAAACTTAAATCAAATATGACTGCAGGTGCAGATGACCTTGATGCCGAACTTTTCAAGGCAGCTGGAGATCAGTTGGAAAGGAGCATGCACCAGCTGATCTGCATGATATGGTCGAAAGAAAGCATGCCCGACGAATGGAACCTCAGTATCGTATGCCCGATCCTAAAGAAAGGAGACCCTCACAATTCCTCCAATTATAGAGGGATAAGCTTCCTTAACGTCACTTATAAGATCTTGTCTGCTGTAATATGTGAACGTCTGAAACCCCACGTCAACAACTTGATAGGTCCTTATCAATGTGGTTTTACACCAAAGAAGTCCGCAATAGACCAAATATTCACATTACGGCAGATCTTGGAAAAAACCCGAGAACGTAATATCGATATTCACCATCTTTTTATTGATTTCAAGGCCGCGTGTATGACAGCATTTACAGAGACGAGCTGTACAGAGCCATGTCTAGTTTCGGCATCCCTGCAAAACTCGTACGACTATGCAGGATGACTTTGGAGAATTTACGCTGCTCCGTCAAGGTCGGTAAAGAACTCACCGAGACCTTTGATGTCGAAAAAGGTTTTAGGCAAGGCGACAAACTGTCCTGCGATTTCTTCAACATCATACTTGAAAGGATTGTAAGGAACTCCAACGTCAACACCAGACGAACAATCTTTCAAAAGTAGACGTAATGGGAAGAAAAAAGCTTGATGTCATAAGTGCTTTTGCGAGTATTGAAACAGAAGCGGCAAAAATGGGTTTGATGGTTAATGAGGGCAAAACGAAGTATATGCTGTCATCAAACAAGGACACAGAACATCGACGAATTGGACAATACGTCACAATAGACAGACATAACTTCGAGGTAGTACAGGACTTCGTCTACCTAGGATCCGCTGTAGACATGGACAACAACATCAGTGCGGAGAATAACTCTTGCCAACCGTTGCTTCTCTGGGTTAAGAAAGCAATTGAGAAACAAAACCCTCTCCAGAAAAACCAAGGTAACCTTGTATAAGACCTTAATCATCCCAGTCCTGCTTTACGGCGCGGAAGCATGCACCTTATCGAAAGCGGATGAGGAAACCCTTGGTCGTTTCGAAAGAAAAATTCTCCGAATGATCTTTGGTCCCGTATGCGAAGACAATATGTGGAGAAGAAGATACAACAACGAGCTGTATGAGCTGTACCGCGACATGGGCATAGCCAGAAGAGTACGCATCGCGAGGCTACGATGGTTGGGCCATGTAGAGCGGATGGACCCAAACACTCTGGCTCGTCGGGTGTTCGAAAGCACAATGCAGGGAAATCGCGGAAGGGGAAGACCTCGTCTTAGGTAGCGCAATCAAGTGGATGAAGACCTCAACTGACTTGGAGTGCGAAACTGGAGAGAGCTCGCCTGAAATCGAAGTCGTTATAGAAGGATGTTGGTTGAGGCCCAGGTTCACCTCGAACTGTAATGCCCACCTAAGTAAGTAAGTAAGTTGTTGTTGCCAATGTGATAACTTTGCTAATAATCAATCAAGTACTCTTTTTTATAACTTGCCTATAACGTTATAGGCAAGTTATAGGTACATATGTAAGTACATAAATAAAATATGTTCGATTATCTTTTCACTCATACAAGTTCTTCAAACTAGAAAAGTTTTATTTCTTAATTAGGACTTCCATTCAAATAATCTTTCAACAGGTTATGGGCCCAGTCCACTTTTAATAACCACAAGAAATCAATTTGAAAAACAAACTATTCTTTGGAAGAAAATTCTGGAAAAGCTATGAAATCAATTTAAAAAAATGTAAAGGAGCGAAGAAATTATTTATGAATATAGCTCAGTTGCTTGAGAAGGAAGTGCGGGTTGTATATGTACGTACTGCTTAAACTTTTCGCAAGATTTATGGATGAAGAACTTAATCGAATTAATAAACTCCAAGGAGGGGAAGGTTAAGCGGTCTGGAAGTTCCAGGTGCTTTTGAACGCATCGGAAATTTTCGACACCTATGCCTATACAAGAAAATGAGAATATTCAACAGACTCAAGCAAGGCATAAGTTGGAGCTGGGAGATTGAAGGAGATTAGACAATCAACTCCAAAAAGTAATTGCAACCTCAGTTGGTCACCATCCCATGTCTCATTTTATATATATATTGTGAGCCAGTTAAAGAAATGTGGGCCAAGTTGCATAGTGTATGTAAAAAACGAAAATGTTCAAAGATCTGAACGAACTGCATTTATTGGTGAAGTTCTTCTAGCTCGAAATAATAGGCGTGTTTTTTTCACAGGACTGTTATGTACATAACATCATTTTACACGCAAAGCAAAAACAACATCCCCGACAACCAATGTTATGGATAAAAGGATGGTTAAGATTTGGTCGGGGATAGAGTTTTGACGATTAGTCGAGTCTCGAATGAGTTTTTCGACTTTTCATTTCTAAATGTTGGTGCGTCTAGAGACTTTCATGTATCTCGAATAAAAGCAAAATGGGTGTCAGAAGGTCTGTTCACAAATGTTGAACTGAATAAAATCCTCTGCCCACTCTTACACTCCGCAATCTTGTTGCTTAAATTTTTTTTTTTAGAATTTCATTGATTTCAGGGGTTAGATTTGTATATTTATATAAAGATACATAAAAGAACGTAATAGCAATTAAAAAAGATCTGTTTTGTGATTGAAAGCACTTTTTGCATATTTTTTTTCACATTTTTCTGTGAATGTTGACATTTTTTCAAAAGTAATCGTTAAGTAATCCATAAAATTTGTTTTATTATTTTATTATTGATAGTTTAATTCGTTTAAAACAAGTAACAAAATAATTTTTCCAACTCTGAAATAAATCACAAGTTTCATATGAATTCAACCCCAGCGTGTAAACAGAGTCAAGAGAAATTCTTTGTTACCTTTGTGAACGGACCTATTTTTGACGTTTCTAAACTAACAAAAAACAGACAAAAAAAATTGTTTACCTGCATTAATTTCACTACGAAACATTTTTATTTTCCACTCTATACAATTGCTTTATGTTTTTAACAAACAGTTTTTGCGTTTTTGTGCGAATTTGGCAAAAAAAAATCATTTGTTGCCTTTTATTGGTTTGACAACTGACCGAGAACACCAACCCACAAATAAAAAAAAACGAAGCGTTTTTTTTGGATATCATGTTATGTACATAACATCCTTGTGAAAAAAACACGCCTAATGTCAAAAGGAAATCGTTTTTACTCTGGAGCCAGCGACGACATTGCAATTTGTAAGGAATGGTTCAAAAACTTCAACGAACTTCAAAATCCAATTCCTGTTTGGATAGGTGATGGCCATATTGCCTATGTACTAGGAAAAGAAGATATACAATACATGCATAGATATTTTGGCTTATGATGAAATAACATGTTCACCTGGGTGTACTAAAAAATGTGTTACATGTTACAAGTTTTCATTTAAATCTTCTTTCACAAGAAAATGCGCGTTGGATAAGGGATTAAGATATTAAGATTGGATCAAAATTCATGACAGTTTTGTTGAAAAAGCTATCGTTGCTGTTAAGAGAAAGATGCGAGAAGATTTTTGAAATAAAATTCAAGGTCTTCTGGAACGATGTCGTGAATAGCGGAAATTCTTAAGCAAATATGATGACAAGTGGCTGTTTGAAACTATGGCATGCAAGAATGAAAGACCAAAATGTTCCTCAAGTCTTAAGGAATTTAAATAAAATGGATATTAAATTATCTGAGCCAAAGGCAAATTTTTTATGTGATGCATCTGTTTTGGGATATCAACAATCAACATCGCTTTCCGTTTGGGCATAACGAAACAAAAGTTGAATACCTAGACAAACTGATTCATTCAGATTTATGCGGCCCGATGGAGACGTGAAGTATTTGAAATGCAAAGTACTTCGTGTTTTTCAAAGAACACAATCGGAAGGTTTATTTAGGCAAACAGAATTCTGAGCTCAAAGATATATAAGCTCGACTTGTAAATAAAGTTGTTATGGAACTAGTTTTTGTGTAAGAACAATAAGTACTGATTACATGGTATTAAGCATGTAAACCAAATTTAGTTGAATTGATGAAAAATAAAAAAAATTCAGCCTCAAAGGACAGTTGCATGCACGGATGTTCTGAACATGAAATACGAAACCAATTTGAAGATGGAATGTTCGATACGTAGTATATGCAGCGATGAACAGTTAGTGAATTCGTTTACCAAAAGCTTGCCTCGCGACCATTTTCAACTTTAAATAAAATTCATTCGATTCTTTTTCCACTCTCATCTCTCAATAATAGGTCTGTTCGTTGAACTTTCCTCAGGGTTGACCCAGGTTTTCTTGACAACCCTATGAGTTGTCAAAAAAACCTGTGCTTTCCAGTTTTCAAAAAACGCTAAACCACAAATCACCACACATCCCTGTCATTAAAAAAAAAAAATACATGCCATTTGACAGCCCTCAAATTGCCACAGCAAAAAGCTAGGCCGAGTTGGGGAAAAGCCTATGGCAAACCTATGGCTCAAAAAACACTTAATTTGAGATTCAGGGCGAATTTAGGTTTCTCAAAACACGCTTTGTGGCGACCCTAGGTCAACCTCAGGGCTTCAACGATCAAACCTATAGTAATAGCAAAGTAGCTATTCTTCAATCGGTGAAAACGGAGTTACATGACACAAATATTTCAAAAAGATGTCTAAGATACTTGTGTCCGAGATAGCCTATCCGATTTGTTCTTGAGCGTACCTATTTTCTATGTCACACTCGTTAGTCCCTTTTGGAGAATCGAAGTATATCAGCATCCTTGTACCAAAAAAGTGACTGGCCTTATTAATATGAGCCATATATTTATTAGATTAGTTATCTTACATACCCGAACTTGAAGCAATAGGATTTAAGAACTATTACTCTCTTTTATCGCTTTTTTTTTTACAAACAGTGCTCTAGTGAAATAGCCAGTTGCATTCCTGCCCTGAAACAATTTAGCCGCAACACCCGCCTCGCTAGGATTGCTAATCAGTTTTCCCTTGAGCCCAACTTTGGACGTATTGTCAAGTATAGAGATTCATATTTTAGTTGCACCACCCGAATGTGGAATACTCTGCCTGACCCTGTTTTTCCCCTGCATTACGATTCACAGAAATTCAAAGGCAACGTGTATCGGTGTCTTCTTTCAAATCCTCTCCTATTTTCCTAAATGCTCACACTGTGTTCTATAACATTATAAAGGTACTCATAACCCCTTGATGTGAGCGTTCATTATAAAAAAAAAAAAACGTTGCAGGGAAATCGCGGAAGGGGAAGACCTCGTCTTAGGTGGCGCAATCAATTTTTTTTTCCAATTTTACGTATCAATTTGACAGAACTTGTGTGTTTATATTTTGTCAAGAAATGAGTTGATACTCATTTGAGTACTAATGACTGGTATAATAATATATTTTTTGTTGTTTTTGAAGAGCTAGCTAATACCGGGTCCTAAGTAGTACTCGGTTTCAAACTGACAGAACTTATTTTAATTTTTGATGTGAAGAAATGAGTTGATACCGATTTGTTTGTTATTTTTAGGACTAGTACCAGATCTATCGTTAGTTCTGTGTAAAGAAATTGGCCGTTATTGTTTTCTTATTGTAAATTTTGAATCTTGTTTTTTAAAAGAAAACTTACATGTGTAGGTACACATGCACCATGTCAACTTGTTTTTAGCAAAGCTTTTAATATTTATGGCTCACTTTTTAAATTCAAGTTTGTTCTTTAAGGTCCCATATGTTAGCCTTGGGTTTGCCCTCAACTCGCCCAGAAGAAGCCCTACAATTTTTACTGACGTGAGTTCAGTTAACGAACAGAGCTGTCAAATGGCATATTTTTTTTCAAATGACAGGGATGTGCAGTAATTTTGTGGTTTAGCGTTTTTTGAGAGCCGAAAACGCAGTTTCTTTTGAGAACTCATAAAATCTTCGGAACTGCACCTTCAAAAGCAGAGGTATATAATAACTATATAGACTTTTGAGTTTAAAATGTCTGTGAACAATTAAATTTCATTCATCTTTACGACAATGTCATAAAGCTTATTTTTCGAACTAATACATACCAAAATTAGCGGCATAACAAGCGGCATCTCTGAGCTTACACTCATTATTTACTTCAGTATTGGCTGAAGGTAAGTGATATGGATGACACCCGCATGCTTTGAAGATCTCCTCGACCTGGCACGCTACCAGACAAGCAGCTTGTCGATACGTTTTAAGTGACACATCTGCCGATGTTAAACAATCCCTCTTTGTTTTAGCCAATTCCAAGACTTCAAGCGACGAGCTTTGATAGGTTGGCATAATTTCAACAAAAGACTCATACTCTGACGTAATAGTCACGGAAGCTGCAGTTTCAGTTGTATAGTCCATTGGATGATGAACAAGAACAATCAATCCCGTAGACAGATTTTTTTCTGAGCCTTCGCGCCCGATAAAACTCAGTCCTCCATCCATTCCAAAGATATTCGAAGTAAACGGGATATACGATTCATTCCTTGGATTGTAATTGAATGAGCAACATGGCCCCAGGTAAGATGTTGAATTCACAAACGACAGATATTCATGTTCCTGCTTGCAGGGAAACTCCTTTCCACCCCAAAAACAATGTTGAAAAAAATCTTCACACCCAGCACTCACTTCCAATGCCGCTTCATAGATCGAGATGTTATTGAAAGCCAAAACGTTATCGGTTGCTTCAGAGCTGGCATTGTTTGGTATCCAATTTTGGTCAGTGAACGCATTAAGGAAATCAAATCCGGCCATTACTTCTTCAGCTTCTAGTCCATCGGGAAGAATTCTTGAGAGAAAATTTTTTATAAAAAAAAAAACAGAAAACCTTTTTGTAAAGGTACTAACAGTTTCCTGACGTATTGTTGAACCTTCTCGAAGTTTACCACTTTTGGACTACACACTGTTATGCCTGGGAATGCAACATCTGTGATCGATAAATCAGTTCCAATTGTGTTCAAAATTGGATACGAATAAAACTTCAGCCAAAGTTGAAATGATAAGTAAGCGCCGAGGAAGAAGAGACCCAATAGTAGATTTACCCAAATGAACCTCAAAGAGGATTACATACTTCAGTTAAGAAAACTTCATTAAATGCTTGGCTGTGATTTACCTCATCCAACCTTTTGTTCGATCTTCCCTTAACATCCAAATGCCATTGACTCTGGTCACTCGTGTGTACTCAAAAAAAGTATCCCGAAGTGCCAGACGCATTCTTTGTGTCCATGAGCACTGTTTGACAACATTTACTTTTCGAAGACCTCGCTGTACACGTTTCCTTGAAGTGGTCATTATCGCTTAAAGAAACTGAATGAATGGATATCAATGTTTTAATCCTTTTTATCTGTTGTCCGTTAATGACAAACGAAATGATTAGAAATTAATTGCCTTCTAATTATGGGTTCACATTGCTTATTGATTTCATTAGTGAGCTAGTTTCCCTGATTTGGTTGGTTATTAGTTTATTACTATAGCAATTAGGAATACAGCTGCAAGGCGTTCGTCTTGGGAGTTGTATACTGTGTTTGCTTTAAATGTTTTCGTGATGGCCATTTGGCCAACTCTTATTGTCTAGCTTTTATTAAATTAATTATATAGACTTAACATTTAATAACTAACCCTTTGGTTTTACAGACTCGTAAAATTATTAAAATTTTATGAATGCGAGTCAAGTTTTCTGGAGAGACATTTTGAAGAATCTCGTAAATGCAACTTCAAAAACTGTCAAATCTGAGGATTCAACATACTCTGAAAAAGTTTATTAAACCTGAACTTTTAAAAAACCCTTCAAACAAACAGGATCTGGACAAAAAAGTCAATGATCTTACCACCGCCCTTAACCATTCACTGCACAAATCCTGTCCTCTTATAAAAATAAGAGGAAAACAGAACCACTGTGGTGGAACTCAGGGCTAGAACCGCTCAGGAAGGAATGCAGAAAACTTTTCAACCGAGCTAAACAATCCAAAATCTTAACAGACTGGGACTCCCTCAAGGAATCCCTCAAATCATATAAATATCAACTGAGGAAAAAAAAGAACTACCTGTAGAAACTTCTTTGGAAAAATAGAAGATACTTCAGAAGCTTCTAGATTAAGAAAAATCTTCTCAAAAAGTCCGACTATGCTGGACAGAATCCTGCGAAGAAACGCTCAATCTGCTTCTGTACACGCACTTTCCAGGCAGCTGTAAGGACTTATGTAACTACGATTCCATGGAATCAGGTAGCATAATAACAAACAACCCCGATCTAATTAGAAGAGAAAAACTAGTTTGGGCTATTAACAGCTTTGACCCACACAAATCCCCTGGACCTGATGGTATAATTCCTGCCTAACTTCAAAAGGCCGCGGATATCATTATCCCTGTCCTTGAAGGAACTTTTGAACCACCTTCAACTATATCCCCACTCTGTGGAGAGAGATCAAGGTTGTGTTTATACCTAAAGCAGGGATATCATACCACGTAAATCCAAAAGATCTCCGACCAATAAGTCTATCATCCTTCCTTCTTTAAACTTAAGAACGACTGACTGATATCCATCTGCGAACGGCTATAGATCCAAGACTGTTATCTACAGCACAACACGCCTACTGTAAAAGAAAATCTGTAGAAACGGCCCTACACACCCTGGTACATACTATAGAATATTCCCTCCATCATATCACACAGAATTCACTCTGGCAGCTTTCCTCGACAAAGAGTGTGCCTTCAATAACGTCATCAACTCTGCAATTACAAAAGCACTGACGAAGCTCAAAGTAGATAGTTCCATATTGGGGCTAATAAATCTAATGCTAAAAAGCAGGAGGATCAACTCAACTCTAGGAAACTTCTCTGCAAAGAGATCTGTCAATAGAGGAACACCGCAAGGCGGAGTCCTATCACCTCTTCTATGGAATCTAGTCGTCAATGAACTTCTAATTGATTTAGACGCTGAGGAATTCAAAGTGATTGCATATGCAGATGACGTCTCCATTGCGGTATCTGGCAAACATGCTCACGTCCTTACGGATCTGATGCAAACCGCTCTAAATAAAATAGTAAAATGGGCGGGAAAATGCCATCTAGGGATCAACCCTCAGAAAACTGAACTTGTTCTTTTCACCAGGAAATACAAAATTCCTCAACTAACAACTCCATCAATAAATGGAATCCCACTTGAACTCTCAAATGAAGCCAAATATCTAGGTATAATCCTAGACAAAAAGCTAAACTAGAAAGCCAATAAACAGGAAAGAATCAGGAATCAGAATCAGAATTTCTTTTAAAAAAGTCATTGGTATTAAATGGGGTTTCTCCCTCCAAATCACCCACTGGCTCTAACACCGCGGTCATCAATACTCACATGTAGTAGTGGTATGGTTGACCGCTCTTGATAAAAGGTCCTACTGCGTTAATATAAGCAAGGTCCAACGAACAGCATTGTTTATGTATAAGCGGAGTACTGAGATCAACAACCTCGGCTGCTCT
This sequence comes from Melanostoma mellinum, assembly GCA_914767635.1. NCBI lineage: Eukaryota > Metazoa > Arthropoda > Insecta > Diptera > Syrphidae > Melanostoma > Melanostoma mellinum. Next base: position 84,709,107 of record OU612059.1, on the reverse strand, counting down.
AAGCGTACTCCTTAATCTCACAACACTAGATATCTTCATAAAACAAATGGCCGCCAGTACAGCCATTCGTATCAGAGCTTTCTCCCAATGGACCGATAATAACAACGGCCACGCTACAACCCTGGATTTATTCAGATCAATCCCTTGCCACTCCGACTACATCATCCCCCAATTGGTTTTTGATATTAAGTTCCAAGTCTCAATCCCGTCGAGAACTACCTGGGAGGACAAAGAGCTCTTGAGAGATGATTCAATTCATTTCTATACAGATGATTCAAAATCAGAAGAAGGGTAAGGCTGCGTGGTAAGTACTCAAACCGACTTAACGTAAGTCTCTCATTCCGCTTTCCAAACCATTGTAGCGTGTTCCAAGCGGAAATTCTGGCGATAAAAGAGGTCCTATCATGGCTAAAAGAAAAAGTGATATCCTCAGCGAATATTCGGATTTTCTCAGACAGTCAAGCGGCACTCAAATCACTCAGCGCTGTTTCTACGAACTCAGTGACCGCCCTTAACTGTTGCTTATCTCTTAAGGCTAGGTGTCCCTTGCATTTTTCATTAAAATTTAAAAGGTGCGTTGACTTATTGATTCATAACTTTTGCAATTTTCTTGATAATTTTATGAAACAAAATGTATTGTAAAGATAATAAACACACAAACATTTGTATATCATTCAAATGCTGAAAGTTATTCCCTAACGGTTTTTATAGGGACCGGAAGCCGTTTTTTTTATTGAAAATTTCGATTTGTTCACTATTTTGGTCGGGGCATCCGTATTTATGAACTTTTTATTTTTTTCTTTTTCGTTTTATAACTAGAAAATATATATGCAACTAACCATCGAGCGTTTTTTTTTAAATTTTGTCTCCTTATATGAAAAAAACCTTCCTCAATTTGTTGTAATTTTTCGGTTTTCAGCATACTCTTTTGGCAATAACTTTGCCGTTTATTAATATTTTTTCATGAAATAAAAAGTAAATAGTAGATAGATATCAGGCGCATCTTATAAAATCATTAGTCATAGTTTTGAGTGTTTTAAAACAGGTGTTATGATGAGAAGTTTGTGAAACTGCCTTTTTTTAGCTTATAAAGCATGGGGCAAGGCGTGGGTGTTTTCAAGTGCATATATATATACATTTTTTTGAAGGTAATAAAGCTCCTCAACTAACCATCGAGCCCAAAATCAATATTTTCTTCTCCAAACCGCTAAAATTCAATTTCAATAAAGTCATATTTGCAAACGATTTCTGAGGAACGAGAAGCCAAAAGAACCTCAATTTTTTTTTGGTATTTTTCTTTGATATAATCTCAATCAGTTTCAATTAAAAAATATACTCTTCTGGTCACAGAATTTGAAATATTAATTCTAGAAAAACTGTCTACTTTGGGTTTTTTACTAGAAAATCTTGCTTAAAAACATATACATACGCATTTTAGTTCGAAGCAAATCCGCCACCAAGTTTAGCGCCGTTTTCTCTTTTTGACTGTTCTCTGTTCTCTATGATTTGAAAAAGGAGTATCGCTCAGATGATCTTATGCGTTATGTATGCATACATATCATCTATATTCTATACCTATGACCTTATTTTGTGATCTTTTGTGCTATTCATTTCTGATTACAAACTGTGTGCCTGTTGTTTTTTTTTATTGCTGATAGCAGTAGCTTGCATTGTAAAAAAAAAGTTTTAAATGAGGAAGGATTGAATGAAACGGACATAGGCAAACGCACGAAGGGAAAGGGGTGAGAAAATAGCACCACTGCACTAATAGAATGGAATTTCTTGGTCAAGTGTACGCAACTTGATGAGAGTGTGTTTAATTTTTTTCTTCAGCTAAAAATTTTGTATTTGGCTAGGTACCTAGGTAGTTATTTTGTATTTGAGAACTTATATTGTTTTGTTGATGACATAACGCGGTTGGCATGAAAATGTATGTAGGTATAGGTCAGTATCTTACATAGGCATATATAGTATTCAACTTATTTGGAATAAGATGTGCGTTTGGGTAAGGTGTATGCGAAATAATTTTTACTTGCGATTATAGGTACTATAACCCAGTAGGAAATTTCCAAAAATTCACTACTGAAAATGCTGCCTTTTCCTCAGGGAAAAGTAGCTGCACTAGTGCATTTCCTACTGAATCCTTTGCTGAATTTAACATGGGGTTGTCATTGGCAAGAAGCACCTGCACACTTTCTCGATGAATGAGATGTAAGGAAATCACCATACCCATGGCATCTTCGTTTTCATGGCTTCATAGTTTTCCTCTATGGGAGTTTTTTGCAGATATGTGTTCTGAGGAGTATGTTTTTCACAGGATACCTACTAAGGACAAGAATGCATTTGGGGAAAAACATACATAATGGAAATAATAAATGCATTTAAGAAAAAAGCAATAGTCTGTTGTTTATTTGATACATCTATTATGAGTTAAATGTACATATAAATTGCACAACCGTCTTGCTTTAATCACAAAATTGAAACTAAATCCAAAACCCATTGAAGCAACATGTGACACGAAAATAAAGATATTTTAAAGCGAATAAACGAAAGAAAGAGAAAAGAAAGGGTTGTTTTCTCATACTTAATTTTGTCGCTACCTGATTGGCGTTTCTCAAAGAGGATTTTGCTGTACATCGTGTTTTCTTCTTTATTTTCTTCTGAAAACAACGCACAAGATTCAACTTGAACTGCAGACTGCCTACAGGCTATGGCCCAATCACTCCGTCACGCGTTCGACTTCAGCGGTCACAACTGACAACTCGATTAAAACACATGTGCCCCTGTTCTGTATCTTTGGCGATAAGTTATCGCATCGTTAAAAAATGAAACGATTCGTTCCCTCTTTATCGCCCCTGGAAAGAACTGGGTTTCTATAAGTGCACGCGATAACTTTCAGTTTCGGTTTCAGTTTGACTGGAATTTCCAATGGAAGGCGATAAGTCTATCTCTCTATCTTGTTTATGACGTAGTATATTGCTTTTTTTCCGCAGTTGTAAGTGAATTTGTGCAGCTATCAAAAAACACTTGCATACTTTTAATTGCATTGCAAATTTAATTTGGGATTATTTTTGCTTGGCAAATCTTGCGTTTAGGAATTCGCTCGTTTATTTTGCAGCATTAAGTCTACCAACAGTTCTTTTTGCGCTTTTGATATTCGCGTACGTCTCTAAAAACTTAAATTTTAATATAAGTCCCTAACATTTCAATATTTTTATATTAATTTTACCTTTTTGTGCTCAGCCATAATCATCCTCTTGTCTTATCGCCTGCTACGAACCCAGTGATAAAATTTGACGTATAAAATGAAAAGGATATCGACTTTTGACTATACAGAAACCCGTTTTTATCGCCTTTCCAGTATTTTCATTCCAGTTCGTTTCGCGTGATAAAGTTATCGCCTGTCATCGCTTACAGAACCCCGATGATGCGATAAAACCAATTTCGTTTCAAATCTCACCGTTTCTCGACGAATTTTATCGATGCGATAGTTACAGAACAGGGGCAATGTATTCTTATGGGGAATGGCCCATAAGCAACGTACGTGACGTCCGTGGCGGCGTTGAGATTAAAACATTTTTAATATCAACGCACTTAACGACTTTGACATTTGCTATTGGTATTTTTTGTTGGTTGGTAGACACACATGCTCACACACATGGTGCTCTGTGTAACAAAAGCGCATTAACGCGACGGATTCATTGGGTCATCCAAAGTTTTCACATATTTTAAAGTTGAAGTTGAAGTTGAAGTTGAAGTCTGACGGAGTCATTGGGCCATAGCCTTACCAATTGCATGACATTTCATTAGTGAATTCATTGATGACCTTTTCCCTAATGAAAGCACCAGATGAATTCCTCGAGGAATTCATCCTTTTTTTTCACTGGTGAGCAGATTTCCTACTGGGAAGGCAAGTCTTGCAATCGTGCAGAAAAAAAATTTTGAGATAACAATTAAACATGACATTACGATGATAGAGAATACGAAAAAAGTGGTTCCTGCAATTCTGTCTGTCTGTCTGTGTGTCTGTCTGTCTGTCTGTCTGTCTGTCTGTCTGTCTGTCTGTCTGTCTGTCTGTATATGGATCTACAGCCTGAACCAATAGACCGATTTGCTCCAAAATTTGCAGTTAGGGTCTGTGGAGCAGTCTTCAGAGGGGTTTTTGGAATTGGGTCTCTAGGGCTTGAGATAACGGTACCTGTCATACAACCGATACGATAATACTTATTTTTCTCGAAAACGGCTCCAACGATTTTGATAAAATTTTGTTTGTAGGATTAATTTTAAATTGTTTTTCTTATGATGTAAAAAAAAAATTTGGAAAAATCCTAAAACCGGTACCTCCCATAGTGCCGTTTTTTTCAAACCCTACTTTTTCGTTAATGGCTGACGCGATCTTGATGAAATTTTGGATTTAAGAAATCGTAAGCTGTTAAAGAAAGACTGCATACCAATACTTAAAAAAATTTAGTTTTGGAATTTTTTTATAAATTTTTTTGAAAAATTTTGATTTTTAGAAATAACTTCAAAAGTTTAACTTTGATTTTTTTCAAACTTTTTGTCAAAATAACTTCTAAACAAGATCTAAGACTTTGCATACTTGGCTTTTAAAAAACTGTTCGAATATAGGTCGTAGCACAGTGAATGCCAAAAGAGTATGTTCAGCAAGAGATGAAGAATCGTCAACGGAACGTGAGGCTCGCCTCAGTCAGGCTCTAGCCTGACATTAGGTGTGTTTTTTTCACAAGGCTGTTATGTACATAACATGATATCCAAAAAAAAACGCTTCCCGGACAGCGCGGCTTTCTTTATTTGAGGGTTGGTGTTCTCGGTCAGTTGTCAAACCAATAAAAGGCAACAAATGATTTTTTTTTGCCAAATTCGCACAAAAACGCAAAAACTGTTTGTCAAAAACCTTAAGCAATTGTATAGAGTGGAAAATAAAAATGTTCCGTAGTGAAATTAATGCAGATAAACAATTTTTTTTTGTTTGTTTTTTGTTAGTTTAGAAATGTCAAAAATAGGTCTGTTCACAAAAGTAACAAGGAATTTCTCTTGGGTTTTTTTTGACTCTGTTTACACGCTGGGGTTGAATTCATATGAAACTTGTGATTTATGTCAGAATTGAAAAAATTATTTTGTTACTTGTCTCAAACGAATTAAACTATTAATAATAAAATAATAAAACCAATTTTATGGATTACTTAACATTTACTTTTGAAAAAATGTCAACATTCACAGAAAAATGTGAAAAAAAATTTGCAAAAAGTGCTTTCAATCACAAAATAGACTTTTTTTAATTGCTAATACGTTGTTTTATGTATCTTTATATAAATTTACAAATGTAACTCTTGAAATCAATAAAATTCTAAAAATTAAAAATTTTCAGTAACTAATTTGTGGAGTGTAAGAGAAGGCAGAGGATTTTATTCAGGCCAGCGTTTGTGAACAGACCTTCTGACACCCATTTTGCTTTTGTTCGAGATACATGAAAGTCTCTAGACGCACCAACATTTAAAAATGAAAAGTCGAAAAACTCATTCGATACTCGAATAAACGTCAAAACTCTATCCCCGACCAAATCTTAACCATCCTTTTATCCATAACCTCGGTTGTCGGGGATATTGTTTTTGTTTTGCGTGTAAAATGTAGTTATGTACATAACAGTGCTGTGAAAAAAACACGCCTATTGATAACATAAGTTCAAAGACAATATCTTGGTTCAAAGAAAGAGCGATTCTGTCACCAACTAACGAACAAGTAGATAAGGTAAATAACTTGATTCTTTCAAAGATAAATGCGCCAACGAAAATATACTACTCGGTCGATACTGTTCTCGATTTGGAAGAAGCTGTTCATTTTCCTACAGAATTTATAAACTCTTTGAACCCATCAGGACTCTCTCTACACAAAATGGTGTTAAGTAGGTTGTCCTGTTATTTTATTAAAATAAAATAAATAGACAAATAGGGTGGCGCAACAGAGCGAGGAGCCCTTGGGCCTATCGCATTTCTCACAACCATGCCTTGTGAGAAAATGGAGGGGACCTACAATTTTCTGCCGGTTTCGAACGGCTAATCGAGAAAGCGCTTTTCATGGCGATGGTACCACCTGTTATTTTATTAAGAAACCTGAATTCACATAAGCTTTGCAGTGGCACGCGTTTGCAGGTAAAATCACTGAAAACTTTCTTAATAGAGTGCACAATACTCACAGGATGTGGTACCGGAGAAGATGTATTGATTCCCCGAATCCCCTTGATACCATCGGATTTACCCTTCCAATTTAAACGCTTGCAATTTCCGGTGAAAACATCTTTTGGAATGACCATTAATAAATCGCAGGGTCAAACCTTTAACGTTGCAGGCTTAGATTTGAGCGTTGACTGTTTTTCACATGGCCAACTGTATGTCGCTCTTTCAAGAGTAACTTCCAGAGAAAATATGTTTTTAATTTTATACCCGTACGAAGCCATTGCGGGCCGCTGTGTTTTTATATACAACGTTCACAGTTTTTCTGTAGTATCAGCATTGTACCCGTGCGAAGCCGGGGCGGGTCGCTACTCAACTATAAATAGGTTTGAGGAATTGAGAGCTCATTTTTTCAAGCGGGGTATACAGAGAACTATAACTCATATTCTACCTTATACTTTCAGTTTAAAATTTATATTTATCAGTCGATATAATATATGTTAGTAAATTATAGTAAATTTAAAGTTCTATCTATTTACTGGTCATTGAAAAAAATCCTAAGAACTCCCACAAAAAACAGGCCGTTTCATAGGATGACTTCTTCAAATCTCAATTTGCTTGGTTATGGCCCACAAGATTACTGTTTTTGTAATTCCAAGTGAAAAAAAAAAAAATAATAATATGTAATTGTAACGGAAAATTTTTTAAATCAAATTTAACTTGAAAAACTTTGAATTTTCTTAGGGAATTTTTTGTCCTTCGATTGGAGTTTTCAAAAAACATCCATTCCTTTATTTTCTTGAAATATATCTTTTTGCAAATGAAATTAAAATGGATACAAGTTATTGGTAAAAAAAAATAAAAACAATAAATAAAAATAAAATAATAAAAATAAATAAATGAAAAAAAAGAGTACCTATTATCTAAGTTCCCAAGTTATCCCCTTTTTCATTAATTTTGCTGATCAAACTAAACCAAGAAACTGACCTACATTTAAATCACACAAATATCATGTTTTCCACATCCGCAAAAACACAAGATAAGAAATATCGACCCTACAACATCTTCATTATTTGTAATTATATGTATTTATCTCAGCAAGCAAACTGACAAAAAAAAGAACCGGTTTTCTTACTTTCCTGACTTGACACAATACATTTTCTATTCTCAATCTCAACCCATCCAAAAACAAGAAATCGTAAAAAATGTTCATTCGGACATATTAGGCCTGTTTTTTTGGGAGGCTGTCCGGTACCTTGTATGGTAAATACATGTAAAGCAACAACAACAAAAGATACCAGGGATAAAAGGATGAGTAAAACTTACAAGGGATAGAATTCGAGTTCGAATGAGTTTTTCATTTTTAAATGTTGGTGCAACTAGAGGCTCGAACAACAGAAAAAGGACGTGTTCACAAGTGAATGGAAATGAATTTTGTACAAGAATAGAATAGAATAGAAAAGAATTTTGGTAACGATTTTTGAATTGTAGAAATTTATTGATTTTGATTATTTAATTTGCAGGTTCATAGGTATATAATAATATATCGTAAAAGAAACGAAAAAAACTCTGTTAAACTATTTTTTTGTTCTTTTTTGCATAGTTCCTTAACACATTTTTCGGTGAATGTTGACATTTTTTAAAATAGTATTTACTACGTCTTATCTTAAAATAGATTTATTTATTGATTACTAGCAGACGCGGCCACGCGTTGCTGTAGGTCGCCATCTGTGAGGTGCAAGGGACAATGTTTTACAGTTCTCTGTAAAGAAATTCGCTTAAGGCGCCATCTGTTCTAGATTTATGCAATCTATGATTAATAACAACAAAAGAGCCATCTGTTCCAGACTTATTTAATCTACAATTAATAACCATTAAAGAATAGTAAACTCGATTTCGTTATTCGTTACATATATACCATGAAGCGGAAGTTGATTCTTATACAGATAAGTATTCGCTTGTGTATTATTTCTTAAGACACTTTTAAAATATAAGTATTGAACTTTTAAACTTCTAAGTAATGTATTTTAGCGGATTACCGACATTTAAAAGTTTTTCGCACTTGTTCTCATTCACTCTCAAGTGAACTGAACCCAAGCGTGTAAACAGAGAAAAAAAACCACAAGAAAATACTTGCATACTTTTGTGAACACGGCTATTTTTGACATTTCCCAATTGATTGAAAAAAAGTATATTTGTAAACAAACATGGCTCAAGAAAGAATATTCATTTGGAATATCTTCCATATTTAGGTGAACTTCTTTAATATCTTTAATAATAATAATCTCTAATATCTTTTGTTTTCTTGTGTGAAGTAAACAAAAATTTGCTTTCATTTGTTTGACAACTCGTCACGGATACCAACCATCAAACATAAAAACGCGAACCGTTTTTTTGGACTTACCATACAAGGTACCGGACAGCCTCCCAAAAAAACAGCCCTATTGTGTACATACAAAAATATTTTCGTCAGTGTGCCTTATGATATCTGTTTTTTTATATGCCTACTTGCATGCTCGTATAATGGTCACCCCTTTGTTCTGCTTATGCAAGTGCGTAATTCTTTTCTAGTTTCTGGCTGTTGCCGAAACCAAAGAGAGAGATAAAATAGGGAGAATTTGAAATCACACGCGACGATGGCAAGAGGCAGGGTTACCTCTGAAAATTTTTTGGAAGGAGTCAGAAAAAAGAGTCCTGGGTAAAAAAAAGAGTCCCATAAAAACTATAAGAAATAACCAGTCGTATTTATAAAATTTGCTAAGAACATCCTTAGACAGCTGTCCAACTAGACGGTGTGTAAACAGTTGGACAAGCCTTAGCCAATTTCGTATTTATAAATGCATTCCAACAGTTGTCTAAACAACCTCTCAAACTGTCAACTTTGAACGAAAAACTAAATGGTGGCGTTCATGATGTATCCGTTCTGTGTTTTAGTATACGAGTACAACAACTAAAAGGCTCTGAAGCAGTGTGGTGTATGATTTGAACAAGACCAAAAAAACAGCTGATTTGACTTTGTGTTACAGCTTTTCCAAGTCTCATAAAATGAAGAAATTTGTGCAATTTATAAATGAAATTGTTGAAAGTAGTGTTTTTGCACCTCTTACTTATTTCTTTCAATCTTAACAATCTTAACAGTGTTTTATAACATGTTCATCAAAATTGTTTTTTGTTGTATCAGTGGTCACTTTAGCCATAGTTTAGACAACCAATTTCGGTGTCTAAAGTTAGACATTTCTTAGACAGCGATGAAAGTGTTTTTAAATACGATTGGGACTTGGACACTGTTCTAAGAGCTGTCCAAAGTTAAACATACTTTGGAATGGGATTATAAATACGACTGAACATTTCTTATAATCAATCATTTTTTAATTAATTATAGAAAGGAAAACAAATATAAATTATTGCTTACCAAACATAAACAAATTCAGTTATTTTTCAATTAAAATAATTTGTTTGTAGGTATCTCATTTCTCATGTGTCATATCTATTACAAGCAAAGAAAACATGCTTTTACCTTATTGACATTAACTTTTATGGCTGAATTCAAAATAGGATGTAAACAAAAGCATAACAAATGTATTCGACGGAAATGTTGTATTAAAAAAAAATATTTCAGTTCTTAAAGAGTCCTCGATTTGTAAAAGGAGTCCGAATTCAATGATTTTTTAATAGTGGCGTCCTGGAGTCCAGACCTTAAAAAAGAGTCAAAAGGACGCAAAAGAGTCCCAAAGGTAACCCTGGCAAGAGGGATTACTTTTAAGAGAATAAAATAAATAAAAAGACATTTTTAGCGAACTCAGAACTCATGTAAAAGTGTTTGCTTGTATTAGTAGATCATTTTATTCTCTTAAAAGTAATCCCTCTTGCCATCGTCCAGTGACGCCAGACTTTGGAAGTATATTTTCCCACCGTGATGAGTGAAAATTCCCTTTTTACCCACACTTCTTGTATAGATATCCCGAAATTATCCCTCGATATTATAAATTGTAAAAAACCCCACATTTCATAACAATTCAACCTTTTGAGTTGATCAGTACATAGTTATAACATTTATAATTAAGGAAAAACTTAACAGAATTATGTATTCGAATATGTATTTAATACATTTTATTTAGTAGGACAACATTAACGTAAAAGAAATTTAAACGACTCAAACGATATATTCTATTTTCATGAGTAAATACGATTCCAATTGCAATCTGATTCTCCATTAGGGTTACCATTTTTTTTTCGGGACAATTTACTGAAATGTGGAAAACACAGAGATTTTCAATTTTCACCCGGGACAAATTAAATAAAAGAAAAAATTTTTTTATAAAAGTTTTTTAATTAATACTCAAAATCGCGTTTCTTTTATCACATTGTATTAAACATAAATAGTAAAATAAACATTTTTTTTTCTTATTTTTTGACACACACATTAAGGAAAAGCATACACTTAGTCCGGGATATTTAGTGTCCCAGCGGGACATTTAAATTTACATCTGATACGTAAACGGGTAAACCGGGGTACCTGGCAACGCTTTCTCCATGGAGATATGCTGGTAACTGATAAGCTGATTATATGTAGTGACCAATTGTTCCAGCAGTTTGAAAGTATGTATGTGTGACTTGAGAACTACTTATCACACTTAAGTTTGGGTATGGCGTTGTGATTTTGAAGGCCCCATACCTCATCTACACAATGCAATTTAAATTTCTTAAGATAGCTATAAATGTGTATTTGTGTATGTTGAGTGAGCAATTGATTGGAATTGGAATATGTAATAAAATTGAACGCGATCAGGTATTAAGAAAAGTTTGTTTGATCACAATTGAATAAAACTTATTATATCTCTGAATAGAATAAGGAATGCAGGACAAGATTTGAGTTTATAGTAAAATCCCTTTTGCTTGTACTATGAAGTTCGAAAAATCCCTTTTTCCCTTTAAGCTTATTTTAGACTTGAAATTCCCACAAAAAGGGAAATTTCCCTCGATCTGGCGTCACTGCCATCGTCGCGTGTGATTTCAAATTCTCCCTATTTGCTCTCTCTCTTTGGTCTCGGCAACAGCCAGAAACTAGAAAAGAATTACGCACTTGCATAAGCAGAACAAAGGGGTGACCATTATACGAGCATGCAAGTAGGCATATAAAAAAACAGATATCATAAGGCACACTGACGAAAATATTTTTGTATGTACACAATATGTGCGAATGAACATTTTTTACGATTTCTTGTTTTTGGATGGGTTGAGAATAGAAATATTGTATCAAGTCAGGAAAAAAAGAAAACCGGTTACTTTTTTTGTCCGTTTGCTTGCTGAGATAAATACAGATAAATTACAAATAATGAAGATGTTGTAGGGTCGATTTTCTTATCTTGTGATTTTGCGTATGTGGAAAATATGATATTTAGTGATTTAAATGTAGGTCAGTTTCTTGGCTTAGTTTGATGAGCAAAATTAATAAAAAGGGGATAACTTGGAACTTATGCCGTTTTCGTTTGGTAAAACTAGAGTACCCTTTTTTTAGAGTACCCTGATTTTTGACAACTCAAACGAACATGAAATCAGAGTACTCCGTTTTTGTCAATGTTATGTGTGCGTTTCACATATAGATTTCAATGCAATTGACTACTTTCAGAAACATATCTCTGCGTATTTCATGAGCAATTAAGTAAACATTTTTTGAATGGAGTAAAAACTGACAAAAAGAACTTATATCTAAAAAAGATACGTAATAAACTTCATAAATGTCCAGATTGATTTTATACAAAGGTTATTTAAGGCAATAAGAAATTTTTTTGAGCTCGGACAACAACAAAAACAGCATGGACAAGTTATGAAAACCAAAACCGATAGGTTCGTGAACGCCCGCGTGAACACAAAATTCGAAATGAGATGCCAAGAATGACAAACGAGAAATGTCACTTATGTTGGTGTGAGTTTACTCTGAAAAAATTTCTAGAGTAGCAAAACTTGCTCTGAGGGTAATTTCAGATTACCCTGAGAGCAGCCAAAAGAACACAACGTCACTCTGACAGCAAAAAGAGTACCCTTAGGGTACTCTTTTTTCCCAAACGAAAACGGCATTAGATAATACTCATTTTTCCCAGAGGAAAAAAAAAAAATTGTTTTTGTGCTGTTTTTCGGCTAGGCAAGACTTCCATAGATAATGTGGGAATAACCTTTTAAAAAGTGAAGAGATATTTTCAAATACATCCTCTAAAAAACATTTTTTTTTTTAATTGGATGGGTATACTAAGTACTTTACTTATATTCAGAGAGCAAATACAAAAAAAAAAAATATTAAGGTAATATTGATAATAATCTGGACAATTACTTTTTAGTTTCTTTTCTTTAACCGTATCTCTATACTCTGTCCAACAAAGATTGTCAGTACAGGGAAGATAGGACGTTGGCATCTCACTTTGGCTGCAACATATTGCATAAGTCTATCACACGTGAAAGCTCTTTCAGCGTTCCCATAGCATGTATAAAAAATCATACTAAATCGCTTCAAAATGAGAGAGAAAAGTACCAGCGCTACCACTTTTGCTTTTTAATTTCACAATTACGATTTAAACAAAAATTTGATCATCTTTTTCCACACCACCATGAGGTAAGATAATAGGTGCGTTTTTTTTTTTTAAAGGTATTCCCAGTAGGCCTAATCCTTTTTTAAAAAAAACAACATAAATAAAAAAAAAAAATATTACTTCATTTATTTAAAAATAATCTATTTAACAATACAAAAATATACATTTGATAACAAAAACATCATAAAATAATTTTAATTTAAATAATTGGATACTTACATCTATTCAATATAGAAAAAGATCTTAATTACAATCTGACGAGTAGTTTTTTTTTTACTTTTTACATACAGACTCAAAAAAATTAATAACTAACCTAGCCATACAAACCTATCGCCAAAATAATAATAGATGATTGCTTAAAGATAGAGAAACAATTCTATACAATTTTCCAAGCATCTTTCCTATCATGTAGGAAAAGAACCAATGAATTTATAAACGTTATGATGGCAGTACTTACATATTAAATTTATCTCAACAGCTTCAGAAAAGCATTATTTTTCAAAGTTCTTTAACAAACTCTGAAGGAAGAGTTGTATTATTTCGGTCAAATTTGGTCATGGCAACGCCGTCTGAATGTACGCATTCTCATTGCACTCAGCAAATAAACGAGGGTTGAATAGCAAACACAAGTCATTCAGCGTTGCCAATTTAGCGACTTTGTCGTTAGAAATGGCGACTTTTGCTTATGTCCTAGCGACTAAAAAAACGTTTTGACGACAAAAATTTTTTAGCGACTTATCTAGCGACATTAAAATTTTCTTCCGAATCAAAGTTCTACATTAATTTATTTGTACCTAGATTTTAGTTTGTCTCTTTAAAGACACTTTGTATGAAAACATTGCTGGCGGCAGTACGTAGAAATATAAAATACAAAAAACAACAAACAAAAATTTTTGGTGTTTATCGAAACTGTGAAGTTTTAAAAGTAAAATAATATAAAAGTGTTGTGAAAATATCCGTAAATTGCTGTGTAAGACAATGTTCAAACCATACGATGAAGACAGAAATCTGCAGTTTCTAAAGTTTTCCTCGAGTATAAAATGGAACACATAGATAAAAAATTCTCTCGGAGAAAAGGCGCAGACTTTGGTTAGATGATATCAATAAAAAATCTGAAATCCAGATATAAAGAACCCAATCTGGATTTAGAATGTTCTTAGTTGAAGTTCTAATTTAAATCACGTACCTTCATAATATAATTTATAACCATGTTTACATACCAGAAATGAAGTGTTTGTAACAGAAACGAGCCAATTTAGTGTTCAGATGTTTGATAGCAGTCAACCTACGCCTTTCCACTGAGAGATTTTTCAATTTGGAGTTCTATTCCATAGTCGTGGAAAACTGTAGAATCTACAGATTTCTGTGTTCATTTTATGGTTTGAACACCGTTAACCACAGCAACTAACGGGCACACAATACTCTATATAATTTTGTTCTTAAGAGTTCACTATTTCGATAAACACCCTTTTTCTTTCTTTTTACTAAAAAAACTAACTTAATTTTCTGCCTAGTACCGCCAGCAATGTTTTCTTATTTCATACAAAATGATTCAGCTGTCAACTTTTTTTTCTCTCGCGACAGCCATATTTTATTGAAATTTTTTTTGCGTGTTAATAGCTACCGATATTGTACACGATGTGTATTTGAATGAATTATAATCTAATTACTTATGTACCTAATTTTGATGTTTTTTACTTATAACAACCTTTCAACTTTTGACTCTCCCATACAAAATCTTGAGTTCGCTTCGTGGAATAAGTTTTAGCGACTTTCTAGCGACTTTTCATGTTGAGTCTCGTGAGCGACTCGAACTTCTACGAGCTGGCAACATTCTGCCATCGACTGTGTGGCAGACAAGTTGTATGGGGGACTATCGCAAAATTTTTATTAAAACTACATGAAAAACTCATAGGTAGGTCAGTGGGTTGTTTTTATTTCAGTGGGCGCTACGTACATTATTACTTGTGTGGTGTCCTGAGAGCGTTGACAGGCACCACAGTTTCGAAAAAAGCTCTCCCATAAGGCCTGTACTGACAATCTTTGTTGGACAGAGTATAGTAAAAGAGCATACTGAGCATCTTCACTACGTCAAGGTAGGTACTAGAGAAGATGAAAAAGGAAAAAACTATAATTATTAAAAACAAAAAAAAAAAAAAATAACTAATTTGAGAGTTTGTTTACTTCTCTAACAAAGTTGCTTTACACTTCTTCCAGCGATGCGTTCAACCAAATGCATGAGAGTCTCAGCTTATCCGTCGTTTTTGCAATAAATTCTTTAAAAAAGTAATAACTGCAGACTTTATTCCAATTAAAATGATCATCATATCATTTTTTTAAGTATTCCAGACTCTAATTTTTCTTGGAATCCTAGCACAATTCCAGAAGCTGATGATTTGATAGAACGAGATTAACTTTTCTTTCATTTTTGTTTGCCAGAACTCGTCATCTTTCTTAACTCTGAAGAATATAAAATCGCAGGAAGTCCAAACACCAAAATAGCAAATTTGCCTATTAGTTATGCGAAGTTTTCCTTGAACTTGATAGAAATAGTCATGGGTTTTCTTAAGCCTCCATGCGCTCCCTTGTTTTTCAAGATAAGACAATTTCTTTCGACTAACAGCTTCGTCTAATGTCATATTTTTTACAGACGATTTACATTTCACTTCACATATTGCATTTCTACCGATCAATCCGTCTGGAGTTGCGACAAAAAAATGGTATTCTTTATCTATAAAAAGACCACATTTAATTACTTTGAGGCTTCCGATTTCCTCTTGTTTTTGGATAGCATTTTTCTTGTTTTGAAGACCCCATAGCTAATTAGAAGCAGAAAATGAGCTATACGTTTGTTTTTGTGATATTGTGGTAGCTGGACGTACTTTTAGCTTTGCATATTCTACCAAAATTAGAAGCAGTAACCATTTCACGCCTTGTTTCTTTCCATTTCCCGGTAAGTGATTGATCACTTGTTTCTGATTCGATTTTTCTTCTGTGATCAAAATGTTCTTGGAGTGATGTTTCTCCAACTCCATTTTTCGAACTGTCTTATCTGGCAGTTCAGAATTCAGATGGTGCTTCAACATTTCCGTAGTTCGAACCAGCGAAGCATCTCTTCTTCGTTTTTGTGGTCTGCTCGTTTTACGATTTGAAAAAAGATTCTTTTTATTCATTACAATTCTTTTTTTTCTTCTTTTCTCACCAAAAATTTTTTTTGAGTATTTACAATTTTGCTGTGCACTTTTGTGTACTCGGTGATTGCCCGTTTGGTGTTGAATTGGACAACGGCTGCAGCACATCTACTGTTGTACGACTTTCCAAGAGAAAAATTTATTATTTTTCCACCGACACATTGACACACAAAACTGTTAAATTGTTCGCATACGTTGGAGTCATACCCATGAATCAAACTCTCGGAATTTCGAACCATTCGTTGTAATATCGAACTTACGCTTTCAAAAATACCATTTTTTTTACCATGTTTTCAATTTTATCTGTGCCTTCAACATCACTGCCGGCACAAAAATATCGGGTGCAAATTTGAGACGTCCAAATACATGAAACGGAACGTTTTCAATGTCTTTTTGCAGGAATCTAATCTTAACGGTGAACGGTAGATCACTTTGCCTTCTATATTTTGCTGCGCTCTTAGTTCCTTCAATGATTTTGTTACCAGGACGAATAAACAAAAGTAGACATGAACACTTAGTTATGATATACCAATTCATATTCAAACTGTAGGTAGGTATCTAACGATCAGCACAACAAAATTTACAGGAAATTACTCTGTATGTATCTATGTTATTTTAAATTCAATTCCAAGAATTCTCAAATGCAAAAAAGTTCCTTCTTTATCAGAAATAAAGAAGACACTGAATTACAATTAAATGCCCATAAACCTGTGTCACCCACACTATCCACCCTCAGCTTGCCTTCCCACATGCACAATATGAAACAAAAATAAAATAAAACTTCATCTTCCATATCTATCTTCTATCTATAGGTACATATAATAAAAACGTAACAGTTTGTTTGTTTGTGCACGCTAATCTCAGAAACGGCTTATCCTTTCTAGATGGGGTTTTCAATAATATATTGTGTTAAGCTTCACTAAACATCAGTTTTTATTTCGTGTCAATCGGTTGATAAATAAAAAAGTTATGCCAATTCTTGCGGACGAAGTCACTGGCACATCTAGTAAGATATAAAAAACCACCAACGAAAGAATAGTAGGTACAACCAATAACTTTGTAACAAAGTAAAGAAAATTATTTCGCATACACCTTACCCAAACGCATATCTTATTCCAAATAAGTTGAATCCGATATGCCTATGCAAGTTACTGACCTATACCTACATACATTTTCATGCCAACCGCGTTATATAACATATGTCATCAACAAAACAATAGAAGTTCTCAAATACAAAATAACTAGCTACCTACCCAGTAGGAAATTTGCTCACCAGTCACCAGTGAAAAAAAGGATGAATTCCTCGAGGAATTCATCTGGTGCTTTCATTAGGGAAAAGGTCATCAATGAATTCACTAATGAAATGTCATGCAATTGGTAGGCAGTTTGCAGTTCAAGTTGAATCTTGTGCATTGTTTTCAAAAGAAAATAAAGCAGAAAACACGATGTACAGCAAAATCCTCTTTGAGAAACGCCAATCAGGTAGCGACAAAATAAAGTATGAGAAAACAACCCTTTCTTTTCTCTTTCTTTCGTTTATTCGCTTTAAAATGGGCGCGTTCGTTGCAATTCAGATTTTAAGATTAACTGAAAAACTTATTCAGTTTTGCGTCGAACGGTCTTCTAAATTTTTTGTCAGATTTGAATGGTATTGGGATTCACCTTTCAATTCTGCTAGGAAAGATTTGATAAGAAATAAATAATTTCTTGTAGTTGGTTCAAAATAGTATTAACTTATAGTCCAAAGCATTTCTCTTCAATATTTGTGATTAGAAATATGCGTGTAACTACAATTTGAATAGACTTCGAGTGAAAATGTAGCAAATAATTTTCTTAAAAATCTATTTCCTTTGTAAGGGTTTCCATTAATAATCTTTAATTATACGACAAATTGCCTAAAAATAAATTAGAGTTCAGTTTAATGAAAAAGTTCACTACAAAAATGTTTCCACAAAAAGCTAACCGAAAAATACAAAGTAAAGTTCAATTGTCATGTAGGCTATTTATCGCATCTGACAGCTTAATAAACTAAATCTAGATTTTCAGCCTGCTTTTCTTGACTGAAAAACTGAATCGGTAAAAACTAACAGCTGATGAGTTGTCAACTGAAAAACTTAACGTCTGGCCAATCAGAGGCCGAGAATAGTTAGTTAATCTGAAAATCTGAATTGCACCGAACGCGCCCATTATCTTTATTTTTGTGTCACATGTTGCTTCAATGGGCTTTGGATTTAGTTTCAATTTTGTGATTAAAGCACGGGTCACACACGGCTGCTGCCAGCCGCTTCTTACCAGCGGCTGGCAGTAGCAGCAGCAAGCAGCGGCTGGCAGTGCGGTCACACTTAGCTGCTAGCCACTCGTCAAATCACATTCTGACAGCAGACCGATTGACAGCAGCTGCCACCGCCATACTTCAATTTCAATTTGCTTTTTGCTGTAAGAATAGACTTTTTCTAGTGAATTGCTTCTAGCCGCCATCGGACAATAATTATTAAAGCAGAAAAGCAAAAGAAAAACTGTCCACCTGCAACGATAAAGAAAAGATGCCCTCATCATATAGCAAAAGCAGCTGCAGTAAAATAACTCCCAAAAAAGATCCAAAACCAAGTCCTGCTGCAGCTTTATTGAAAACAGTTCTAGAAATGCTATCTATGTATATTTAACGTACTCTCTTGGAAGAAACCTGAAATATTGAGAACGATTAAAAAACTGAAAAAGCCCTTAAAACCAAATGTGACAGAATAACATGCACAGAACTTGGAATGCCGCGAGGGGACTCATTTACCTGGCAGGTTACCATAGAAGGTAGAGCTGGTGCCCTGTCTGTGATGCATAGTTTTCTGCTTCATCGTCCAGACTTGGTTCGTGATGATGTAACACACGCCGTTTGCTTGCACCAATCGAAAGTGGCCTAGCCATGCTTATTAAGTAAGTTTAGTTTAACAAATTACATTTTCTTATTGCATATGCATATGCTTTGATTTTCCAGTTTGAATATCATGCTGAGGAGAACACAAGTACTCATCCGGCTGTACAACCACGTTGGCCAACTCGTGTGTTCGCTGCAGAGTGTGTACGGAAAACTATTTCCACCTGTGAAACAGCCAATCCCAAAAGAGTCGCGGAGACTATCTTATCCTTTATTTATCTGACCTCATTCGTATGTCTTTTATGGCAGCTATACAAGCAACTGCAATCAGTTGAGGCTAGAAGGACTATGGGTACATTGCAGGAGACCATCGATAAATTTGCAGGTGTTCCAGAACCAGAGTTCTTAAGGCATTTGCTTATGTTTGGTTGTTGTTTTGGCTTTTGGGTGAATGCCGATTCCGTGGAATCCCGCTAGTTTGGTGCGCAAAATCTAACCGCCGCCGAAGGATATGAATTTGTTGTCCTTTAATTGGCTCAAGTACATATCTAATTAATACTAAGAGCATTAAAATTCAACGGTATGTTTCTCTTTATAAGTACATACATATATAGGTACATATTTTTTTTATTTGCAGCCAACAATAAATCCATTTAGTGTTGTAATGCTTATTGAAGCGCAGTTGCAACAATAGAACATGAGATTAAAAACCCGAATCAATATGAGAACATGGAAATATGATCGGATAAAACCGTGTCGCCTCCGCAATACGAACAACAACAAAAACTTCGTTATCGCAGATCAGACGAGCTAGCATCAGAGAAGATGATGTCCTTCTCCACCATCAGACAACAGAATCTTTGCAATACATATGTATTTAAGTAGTAATATGTTTATAAATAAAGATAAACGGCCCTATCGTGGTAACCGTGGGAGCGGAATTCTCTCCGATCGGAGACATTTTGCTTCGTGGTAGTTCTCCGATCGGACGTTCCTTACGTTGACAACTACTTCGAAGCAAAATTGAATCTCCGAAAAAAGATGCGTTGCGTAGAAAACTCCGGGGTGAGATTCTGTAACTAAAAAGCGAACAATCGTTTTCGTGTGTGCGAACGATTTCCCTATGTTAACATGAAGGAAATCGTTCGCACACACGAAAACGTTTGTTCGCTTTTTAGTTACAGAATCTCACCCCCGCTCCGACGGTTACCACGATAGGGCCGAAAAGCTTTGAGAACCATAGATTTAAATGGTGATTAATACAAAAACATCAGCTTCTTCTTTAAGAAAAAATAGCTGTATTCTAAAACAGTCTTTTTCATCTTCTAGTTTTTTCTAGCGGCTAGTTTAAAAATGATTGCCCCCTTACTCAAGTTGATCTGTCTCTGTCGTATTTCTTAGAGCTTTGTAAGCATGCATCAATTATTGCTGGAGCTGAAATTTCATTGAGCTCCCAATGCTTCTTTGCTTCTTTCTTGAAGCTTGTTCGATTGCATATCGTACTATCATGGCAAAACGGACACCAGATGTGTTATTTAAAAAATCTTTATGAATATTTAAAAAAATATAACATTTTATTTGTGTAAAACAAATTAAAAAAAAAAAAAAACATTAGAACTCCAATTAAGTTTCTCTTAATTACAAAATTCAAGTTAAAAAAGTTTCTTCTTTTGTTCGCTTTGCATCGCTTTCATCCCCGGCAACGTTTTTCAGCAGTCTTCTCATTCGATGGGGAAAGTTGGAGTTCTTTTTGTTGGTTCTCTACAACTGCCAAATTATCTTCTTTTTT
Source organism: Melanostoma mellinum (assembly GCA_914767635.1). NCBI lineage: Eukaryota > Metazoa > Arthropoda > Insecta > Diptera > Syrphidae > Melanostoma > Melanostoma mellinum. The sequence continues at coordinate 84,688,483 of OU612059.1, read as the reverse complement.
TGGTTTTCCCTAGGCGAACTCCCATCTTCAAATTTCTTCATTTCAGACCTCTCAATATGAGCTTGGTTTGTTGGTGGTGTATCAGACTTTAAAATTTTTCTAAGAAACATCGTTGTATACACCGAAGCCGGTAAGCAAAAGTCCAGTACCGATGCTAAAAATCTACCTTCAACATCAGGTACACATTTCTTTTCGTTTTGCTTCTCAAAATGTGATAAAATTACGCATCTTCTTGAGGAGAATGTACGTTTTAAAGTACCACGACATATCTTGTGGTTTTATCAAAAGTTTCCTGTAAGCACCTGCAAAAGAGAATATTTTAACACCCATTTTCAACTTCTCAAAGTTGAGTATATCTTCGTACCATTTTGCTACTTCGTGTCCCGGAAGAGGGAGAACAAAATCGAATATGGTATACCCCGCATTCGAAATATCTTCTTCCGATAAAGACTTCACTTTCTATTTAAAAGCCGACTCTGCCTCTTTTGGCTTGGAAACTTCTTCATTTTCATCCACTGCGTCTCCATCAACGACAGGCTCATTCAATTAATTTCAGACGGTGCTCCTTAATTCTTTTGGACGCAATGCGATTGAAAACTAGACTTTGATACGCATGGTTGTACATCAAAAGCATGTTTCTCGGAAGTCGGAATCTATGATTTGTTTTTCATTAAACATTGTACACTCAAAAGAAAATGTGTTTTGATTACCTTCCGCAAAGCATTAGCGTAGTCACTCTCATATTCAGACAATCCGTTTAAGAGCTCCTTTTCAATGAACCTTTGATTGTAGAACATTGCCACAGCAGATTTTCAGTCTTTGTCTTGCCACCAAGTTTCTCATATGTATATTCCGCATGAAATTAATATCGATTTCTTGTGGCTTTATCTTCAATCCGTCATTTACTTAAGAAGGCTTACTAATTTGTAGTCACGTTTTAAAAGAGCTATTCCTATTAGATGGGTTGGAATTTCTGCGCTGTTCCCGAATCTCTGGAGACCGTAATAATTAATATAGCCATACTCTTTCACACTTTGAAGGGTTTTTTCTATTTCTTCTCGATCGCCATCATAATATAGGAATGTTTCAAATGATGTTTCCACTAAAAAACTAAATTTATATATCAGGTATCATTTAAAATAAAAGTTTTTATTCTATGCGTACGCACCCGTACCCGATTAAAAATTATTTATGATTTCGATTTGAGCAAAAATGCCAAAAATGTCAAATCGATTCGCTGCTACTTACCAGCCGATGTGGTCAGATTGCGCTACTAGCTGCCAGCCGCCGCTGCTTGCTACCAAAAGTTGAACATGTTCAACTTCGCCAGCCGCTGCTAAACGCTCGCCGGCTGCCAGGGCTGGTTGCGAATTTTATGGTCACACAAAGCTGATCAGCGGCTGGCAGTAGCAGCTACTCAATTCGCCGCTGGCAACCAGCCGTGTGTGACCCGTGCTTAAGAAAGACATATCTAGTTGTGTAATTTATATGCACATATTATGTATATATGTACATATTCCATTATCTATGTGTTCTCCCAAATGCATTCTTTCTCCTCAGAGCACATTTCTGTCACAAATTCCCAAATTTCAAATTACACACATACCTAGAACCAGTTTTTTTAGGCTATGAAAACGAAGATGCCATGGGTGTTGTGATTTCCTTACATCTCATTCATCGAGAAAGTGTGCAGGTGCTTCTTGCCAATGACAAGCCCATGTTAAATTCAGCAAAGGATTCAGTAGGAAATGCACTAGTGCAGCTACTTTTCCCTGAGGAAAAGGCAGCATTTTCAGAAGTGAATTTTTGGAAATTTCCTACTGGGTAGTCAAATACAAAATTTTTAGCTGAAGAAAAAAATGAAACACACTCTCATCAAGTTGCGTACACTTGACCAAGAAATTCCATTCTATTAGTGCAGTGGTGCTATTTTCTCACCCCTTTCCCTTCGTGCGTTTGCCTATGTCCGTTTCATTCAATCCTTCCTCATTTAAAACTTTTTTTTTTACAATGCAAGCTACTGCTATCAGCAATAAAAAAAAACAACAGGCACACAGTTTGTAATCAGAAATGAATAGCACAAAAGATCACAAAATAAGGTCATAGGTATAGAATATAGATGATATGTATGCATACATAACGCTAACGCATAAGATCATCTGAGCGATACTCCTTTTTCAAATCATAGAGAACAGAGAACAGTCAAAAAGAGAAAACGGCGCTAAACTTGGTGGCGGATTTGCTTCGAACTAAAATGCGTATGTATATGTTTTTAAGCAAGATTTTCTAGTAAAAAACCCAAAGTAGACAGTTTTTCTAGAATTAATATTTCAAATTCTGTGACCAGAAGAGTATATTTTTTAATTGAAACTGATTGAGATTATATCAAAGAAAAATACCAAAAAAAATTGAGGTTCTGTTGGCTTCTCGTTCCTCAGAAATCGTTTGCAAATATGACTTTATTGAAATTGAATTTTAGCGGTTTGGAGAAGAAAATATTGATTTTGGGCTCGATGGTTAGTTGAGGAGCTTTATTACCTTCAAAAAAATGTATATATATATGCACTTGAAAACACCCACGCCTTGCCCCATGCTTTATAAGCTAAAAAAAGGCAGTTTCACAAACTTCTCATCATAACACCTGTTTTAAAACACTCAAAACTATGACTAATGATTTTATAAGATGCGCCTGATATCTATCTACTATTTACTTTTTATTTCATGAAAAAATATTAATAAACGGCAAAGTTATTGCCAAAAGAGTATGCTGAAAACCGAAAAATTACAACAAATTGAGGAAGGTTTTTTTCATATAAGGAGACAAAATTTAAAAAAAAACGCTCGATGGTTAGTTGCATATATATTTTCTAGTTATAAAACGAAAAAGAAAAAAATAAAAAGTTCATAAATACGGATGCCCCGACCAAAATAGTGAACAAATCGAAATTTTCAATAAAAAAAACGGCTTCCGGTCCCTATAAAAACCGTTAGGGAATAACTTTCAGCATTTGAATGATATACAAATGTTTGTGTGTTTATTATCTTTACAATACATTTTGTTTCATAAAATTATCAAGAAAATTGCAAAAGTTATGAATCAATAAGTCAACGCACCTTTTAAATTTTAATGAAAAATGCAAGGGACACCTAGCCTTAACGTCGCATTTATGATTTTGTCTGCTGTAAGATGTGCACATCTGAAACTCTAAATCAACAATTTGATAGGTCCTTATTAGAAAATGTGGTTTTAGACCGGAAAAGTCCACAACAGACCAAATTTTTACATTTTACAGCAGATCTTGGAAAAAATCCCGAGAATTTCCTACACAATATTTTAATCGATTTCAATACCGCGTAGGACAGTATTTACATAGACGAGCTGTACAGAGCCATCTCTAGTCTCAAGACTATTCAGGATGGCTTTGGAGAATTCACGCTGCTTCGAGAATGTCGGTAAAGAACTCACCGACACATTCTCATATCGAAAAAGTCTTTCGACAAGGTGACAAACTGTTATGCGACTTCTTTAACATCATACTTGAAAAGATTGCACAAAACGCAGACGTCAAAACCTGACGAAGGAAGAAGGAAGCTTTATGTGAGATATGCCTTGGCGAGCATTGAAACAAAAGCCGCAAAAATGGGTTTGATGGTTGGTGAGGGTAAAGCGAGGTATATACTGTTAACAAATAAGGACAGCGAACATTAACGATTTGAACAAAACGTCGCAATATACAGACGTAACTTCAAGGTAGTACAGAACTTCGTCTACCTAGGATCCGCTATAGACACGGAGAACAGCATCAGTGCTGTGTAAGAAGGCAATTGAGAAAAAAATACAAATCCCTATCTGGAAAAACCAAGGTGACCCTTTATAAGACCTTAATCATGCCAGTCCAGCTTTACGGGACGGAAGCGTGAATATTATCCAAAGCCGATGAGGAAATCCTTGGTCGTTTCAAAAAAAAAAAAAAAAAATACTCTCCCTGATCTTTGACACTGTATGCGAAAACAATGTGTGTATGAGCATACCTAACTGGAAGAGTACTCATCGATCGAGAGGCTACGATATAGCTGGGACATGTAGAGCGGATGGGCATCAACGCTTCGGTTCGACGGATTTTTGAAATCTCATTGCAGGGAAATCGTGGAAAGGGAAGGGGAAGACCTCGTCCTAGGTGGCGCAACCAAGTGGTAAAAGACCTCAACCGACTTAGAGTGTAAGACTTGAGACAGCTCGCTTAAAATCGAAGTAGTTATCGTAAGATGTTGGTTCAGGTCAAGGTTCACCCCGAATTGTAATATTTACCCACATACGTAAGTCGCTTAGTCACAAGGAAAAAACATTTCTTTTTTAAATTTATGTTTATTTTATTTCGTTTAATTCTTGCGGTCACATTTTTCCAACATTCACTTTATTTTCATTAGTTTCTGCTTGTGTTTGTTTTCAATTTTCTCTTCTTACCATAATTCTATTCTCATAAATACTTCTACATAAAATTATTTTTTTCTAATATCATCCAATTTATTTATTATATTGAGTTATTATCAGTATTATTTTTTTAAGTTTTGCATTTATTTTGAAAGTAATAAAAATACTTGTGAATCATATATATGTTTATGTGAGTGTTTTTACATCTATTGAACCATGCATCATTTTTCTTAAATTTTTATAAAAAAAAAGTTAAATCCTTTTCAGACGCAAGAACATAATAAAAAAATTTACATATTAGTTTCTAAAGATTTATCATTTTCTTAATTGTTTTGTTTTTAATTATTTATTTATCATTTATCTACACAATATCTATGTTTCGAACAAAAATAAATACGTATTATGAAAACAAACAAAGTATACACAACTTTTTTTTCCCAAACATAAAAACACTTTAAACTAAAAACAAATAACGACAAAGATATTTAAATTTATTTCGATTTTATATTTACAAAATTCGTAAGTTTATTTTTGATTTTATTTTTGTTTTAATTAATTATATTGATAATAATTACTTTTATGTGTATCTCTATATATATGAAATATAATAAAAAATGGAGTGTTGTACAACGTATAATATGAATATGTTCTTGTGTATTATTATGTGCCTGTAATTTTTTTTAATTTCGACAAACAGAAATTATTAAAATTTTCTATTTTTGTATATCTAGAAATTTTCTTAAAGTAAAACACTGATTTTAGTTTTAAATATTTGTGTTAATTTCTTTTTCATTTCGCTAAAAACAGGGAAACTTTTCTATTCAATACAAAATGCTAGTGGGTGTGCTATATACGTTTGGAATCTATCGAAATCAAATGAATTTTCAAACATTTCATTAATTTCATTTCGGCTTTACTCGTACATGTGTAATTGTTTTATTAAAATTGGTTTGATGTCACAAACTTCATAAGGTTCTGCATGAAGGCAGAAGGTTTTGTTTGGGTTTGCTCTTAAATATTAGCTTTTAATTGAAGGAATATAAAATTTGTTTTACTCTTCGATACATTCTCTGGAATATGTTGGGTTAAATTTGAGGGTTAGATTGAGAGAGATTGAGAAAACAATAGAAATTTGAAGTTCTAGGACCTTTCATTTGTAAAATGGTATTGTAATTGTTTTATATTTATATACAAATAAAAAAACAAAAATTATAAAAAGCGACCAACGATTTTGGGTTTCTTTTTTTCCTTTGTTGAAAATCGTACTTCTTTCTCAAGTCACTCAAAACAAAGGGGGGCGCAGCAGAGCAGGGAGCCTTGGGGCCTGTAGCGCATTCATCACAACCACACCTTCTGAAAAATGGAGGATACCTACAATTTTTCGAACCGGTAATTGAGAAAGCTTTTTCATGGCAGTGAAACTATTATCGTAGGATCTACCAATTCTCCGAGCAACGCAATACCCGTAGAAAAACAATTGAAAGTTTCGTAACTAAGGGAAAATTTGAATTTCAAAGTTTTCGCTCCTAGTTCAAATGCTGACGAGGTAATGGGTTAGGAAGTAGATTTTTTGAATGACTATTTTGAAGCCATTTTCTGGTTTTATTTCAGAATGGTTATTTTTTCAGAATCTCTTACAGTTTGTTCCCTTGAAAACAGATTTTTAAACTATCTTTGAGTATATAAGAAGTGAAATAGTTCATTTGCTGCAATATCTGAGGAAGTTGGAAAAACGAAGCCTTATAATTTAAGTCTAAGGTCCGGAAAATGTGCAAAATATCTCTTTGACTACATGCAAAATATAGTAGACAGCTTTTCCGGGAATTAAACGGAATACTTGATATATAAGTAGTGATTGGAAAATAGAAATAAGTCCTCCGAATAAAAACCAATGGAATCACTCAACTAGTATCGCAGGGTTTTTTGGTTTAAAAAGCTCAAGAGTTTAGTTCCAAGAGCTAAACGAGTTTCACTAACTCAACAAGTTTCACTAGCTCATCAAGTTTCACTAGCTCAACAAATTTCACTAGTTCAACAAGTTTCACTAGCTCAACGAGTTTCACTAGTTCATCAAGTTTCACTAGCTCAACTAGTTTCACTAGCTCAACGAGTTTCACTAGCTCAACGAGTTTCACTAGCTCAACGAGTTTCACTAGCTCAACGAGTTTCACTTGCTCAACGAGTTTCACTAGCTCAACGAGTTTCACTTGCTCAACGAGTTTCACTAGCTCAACGAGTTTCACTAGCTCTACGAGTCTCAGTAGCCCAACGAGTTTCATTGGCTCAACGAGTTTCACTAACCCAACGAGTTTCACTAGCTCAACGAATTTCACTAGGTCAAAGAGTTTCACTAGCTCAACGAATTTCACTAGCTCAACGAGTTTCACTATCTCAACGAGTTCCATTAGCTCAACGAGTTTCACTAGCTCAACCAACGAGTTTCACTAGCTCAACGAGTTTCACTAGCTCAACGAGTTTCACTAGCTCAACGAGTTTTACTAGCTCAACGAGTTTCACTAGCTCAACGAGTTTCACTAGCTCAACGAGTTTCACTAGCTCAACGAGTTTCACCAGCTCAACGAGTTTCACTAGCTCAACGAGTTTCACTAGCTCAACGAGTTTCACTAGCTCAACGAGTTTCACTAGCTCAACGAGTTTCACTAGCTCAACGAGTTTCACTTGCTCAACGAGTTTGACTAGCTCAACGAGTTTCACTAGCTCAACGAGTTTCACTAGCTCAACGAGTTTCACTAGCTCAACGAGTTTCACCAGCTCAAAGAGTTTCACTAGCTCAACGAGTTTCACTAGCTCAAAGAGTTTCACTAGCTCAACGAGTTTCACTAGCTCAACGAGTTTCAATAGGTCAACTAGTTTTATTAGCTCAACGAGTTTCACTAGCTCAACGAGTTTCACTAGCTCAGTGAGTTCTACTAGCTCAACGAGTTTCAACGAGTTTTACTAGCTCAACGAGTTTTACTAGCTCAACGAGTTTCAATAGCTCAACGAGTTTCACTAGCTCAACGAGTTTCAATAGCTCAACGAGTTTCACTAGCTCAACGAGTTTCAGCAACTCAAAGAACCTTTGCCAGCTCAACGGGTCAACTAAATCTCAACTAAATCAATCGAAATTGGGTTTGTTCATTTCAAGGCACAGAAAGGTGTCCCAAAAAACAGAAAAACTTCATGTTGATCAGTGGTAGATCTGTAAGTAGAATGTAGGTTCCATTGTTGAAGCATGTCTAAATTGCTGTAGTAGGTCTAGGTACCATCTAAGTATCTTAACAGGTTTACAATCACTTATATTTTGAGGTTACTTGCGTGTTCAATTGAACCGATCCTGGTTGCCTTTTCGCTTCTTAGGATCATATAGATAAACGACAACAGTGGACTTGAAGAAAGTTGGATTCAGAGGGTACCTTATCACAATTAGGTACTATTTAGGCCTATTAGGTATGACTACCTACTTTTGCTTATGGTGGTTCAAATAGAAGTGAAAGCTCCATTTCGTTGTCGCCAAGAATCTTTCTAAAAAAAATAATTAAAAAACAAACTTAAAGGCAAATTTTTCTATTGCTAAGATGAACTGGTATCGGTTTCCTATCATTGTGACAATGTTTAAGTAATTACTTAATATATCTTTATCCTGTCTAGGTCCTATATACATTTATACTATTTTTTCTATATACGGTTTTGATTGATAATATTTCTTTTGTTTTTTTATATAAAGGGAGTAACGATTTATGCTCTGATAAATAACATTTAATTTTCGATTATATTGCATATTCCCGTGCGCCTGTGTGCTTACTTAGCCTCCAACTTTTGTTTTTTTTTTAATGAAAAAATTTGAATGTGTGTGAGTGTGTCCTTGTGCCAAGTGCAGTGCAATTCACTGCCTTATGTATCTATTTCGGTTTCATTCCATGCCGTCTTAACTTTTTGTTATAGTATATCTGTCTCATAGACTTTGCTTGTGGTTGTCGTTTGGGGTTTTTGGGGTTGCCCTCCTCCACCAGCTGCCCCATTGCCAACCAGTTCTTTGGGTGCACCTTTGTTGGCGAGATTCTTTTCGTTCTTTTCAGAAACGTTGAGCTCTGTGTTGAGATTTTTCATTGAACCAGTAACAGCCATATTGAGTCCCATTTTTTGTGGCAAATTGGACTCACTGCCAGTTTTCTTGAGTTGCATTATGTCAGATGGAGGCATTGTTACCGAATTCTTGCTAATCTGTTGCAAACGAGCGTATTGCTCTTGTAAGAGCTTTTGCTTTTTGAGCAACTCCTGGTGACGCACTTCGAGAGCCATCTGTCGTTGAGCATGGTCATTGCCTGATTCGTTGCCACTGGAATTTCCGCTACCATCGCCATTGCCCATCGAGATATCTACAGTGGATTCGTTCAGCGATGGCAGACGCATTGGCACATTTGGACTTGTGGGGCTTGCGAGGGGACTGCGTGAGCTTGTGCGAGGTGGTGGTGGTGGTGGGACACGTTTGTTACCTACTTTCGAAAGTAAATCAGCATTTCGTTCAGGAACTGGTGGCTTGCCACTGGGGCGAATTGGTTGTGGAGGACTTGTATCAGTATCAGATCCACTTGGATACGAGTGTAAGCGTCGAAGACTGCCAATGTTCGAGTTGACATGCAAAGTGTTGTTGTTGCCAGCAACTACTGCTGCTGCAGCATTTGCTAATTGTGATTGTAAATCACCGGGAGTGTAGAGGCTGGCCTGAGATAGTTGAGTAGTTACAGTGCTGTGAATAGCTTGCGAGCTATCATCAGATGTTGAATCATCAGGGCGTAACTAAAACAATCGAAGGTCATTATTAAATATGATTGACTGTCTAAAAAGCGTAAGAGTACTTACATCGTTATTCTGATTGAGCGGCTTGGCAAAGGTTTGTAGTTCGTCTAACAGAGCATCGAGTGCGTTTTCGGGTGGGACTCCCCCGCCGACAGAGATCGTCCCCAACCTGGGACTTGGGATTGGCTGTTAATTATTAAAATAAGAAAAAAGCATTAAAATTAGTTGAGTTGAGTGCTTTTGGTGAAATATTAAACGACTAACAAATAAGAAATAGTTAAACATTGAACGTTATGTAGACCATCGAATGAGGTTTTTTTTACATTTAGATTGAATTTTAGGTGAAATTGCATCTTCCAGGCATCCCTAGATGTCTTCATTCTTTATGATCGTCTAGATGACATCAAAGGAACACTGTTCGATACCGTTTACTGTTGGATTGCTGTGGCTAAAAACGATGGCGGTAAATCTTTGACTAATTGCAAGTAGGTATAAGTTTGGAAATGCTTGGCGATAATCAAAATTTTATACAAAAACAAAAATACGAAGTGTCTTAATCAATAAGCTTCCCATTTCACAGTTCTTGGATGCCATAAGACAGATTTGGCCTTACCGAGGATGTTACGTAAACGCTATGTTATTGCATACAGTGCATCCTTAGCCTTGTCTAAAGCAGTATATTTAAAACTGAAATAACAGACATGACTTCGTTTACCTATGATTCGCTCTTGACAAAAAAAAAAATAGCATCAGTGTGTAGATCCGTAGGAGAAATACTCTTGCCAATAGCTGCTGCTTTGAGTTAAGAAGTCAATTGAGAAAAAAAAACTTTCTCTGTTAGTCTCAACCATTTTTCAAAAGCACATTTAAGGGAAGTAGCTGAAGGGATAGTCCTCGTCTTAGGCGGCGCGTGAAGAGGCTGGGACCTAAAATAGCCAGAGTACAAAACTGGAGAGATCTAGATCGAAATCAAAATTGTTGGCGAAAAATATTGGTTGAGGACCAGTGCCCCTGTTCTGTAACTATCGCCTCGATAAAAGCAGGCGATAAACGGTGGAAAATGGAACGAAATCCTACTAAATTCATAGAATTTCGTTCCATTTTCCATCGTTTATCGCCAAGGCGATAGCTACAGAACAGGGGCACAGGTTCACTCTAAAGCCCACCTCTGTAAGTAAGTTATTTGAAAGTTTTTCAGGAAACAGATCAAAAACGAACTCTCTGGTTCCACTAAATACTCGTTTGATGTTTCAACTTGGACTTGTCGTTCTAAGCAGTCTGATGTCACTTTCTATTGGACGAAAAGAACCGTCCAGTAGCGTCCAGAAGCATTCTCAAACCGTTCCATTGGTGCAAAAAGATCGCTCCTGATGATTCTGAGGAATGACAGCCGCTTCTAGATTTGAAGTGAGAATCGACTCAGAAGCACTAACACATGTTTCTCAAAAGTCAAAATGAAAAGTTTCTTCAAGAAATATTTTTTAAGAGCCATAGGTGTTTCACTCACACAAAGGAAATTACGTTAAACTGAATAGAAACAATTTTGGGTGTTCCATTGGTTTTTAAAATGAGTGCTACCCTGAGTTAAACCATTGGCTGGTAAAATTAAAATTGACTCATAATCGAGCACGACTGAATTGGCCAACATAAGCATGGGCCTGTAACTCTTAAGAAGACTATTGTCAAAGATCTAGGCAGTGGAAAAACATATTTCAAAATCTGAAAAAACCACCAAAATTTATAAGGCGACAGTAAAATAACCGTCCTTCAATCGCTGAAAGCAAAGTTATGTGAAGTAATCTTTTGGCGGTACAGTCGACGACAGATTATCATAATTTTGAGATCATGGTCCAAACACGGATGATCGATGTTTGCTATAAGTTCGAACTCATACTTTAAGGCTATACACTATACAGTCCGGTGTCCGGTAATTTATGTTACATACTTTGGGATGTGATTCTTGGTATTATTCTTAGAAAAAAGTTGTTGTACAGTAAAGTCCGTTTCTTAACTTTGACATCACTTTTTGACAATTTAAGAAAAGGCTAACTTTGGTGTACCCTGACCTGGGTTAAATTCGATATCTCTGTCAATACAGATGATAGAGACCTAATCTTGGACTTATTTTTTTTTGTAGAAATAACAGCCTTTAAGACTGTATTTAAGTTGAGCTTCCATAGGCTTAAGGTTTCCAGATTTTAAATTTTAAATTGTGTTTAAGTTTTCTTCCCCAAACAAAATTTTGACTTTGAGGTAATTTTTTTTCAGAAAATGCCTGGTAAACATAGAGTTTCTCAATTTTTTGCAGATGAACAAAACAATAATAAAAAAAACTCAGTAATAAGTGCACTCAAAAACCCATACATTTTATGATATTTGAAAAAATACAAAATACGGGAAAAACAAGGTTTCAAACCTTTTTCCAATATATAGGCTATTGATTGAATCATTTTGTAAGAATCTTAAAAAAGAGTGGACTTTTATTGCAAAAACCGGTAAGTATAGGCCAATAGCGAAAAAAACATTGAGTGCTATTAATTTGAGCGTGCCAATCAGAAATAGAGGGAAAGACCATCATCGGCTTTTTTTTAAATTTTATACTGATCAAAATTTTCAATCAATATTTCATTCGAAGAATAATTAAGAAAACGTTGAAGTCCACGACATTGAAAAGGTCAAAATTTTATATTGTTTTAGTTTTTTTTTATCTTAGGTTAGGTTAGGTTAAAATGGTTGTCAGGAATACAACTGACACCCTTAGACCAATATTAGGTACATTGTGATACCATAAAAATTACCTCACTTAACAAAACAATAAAGCGAAAGAGATGCAGGGGATCTGTGTTCACTAGATCGCTTGGATCATCAAGAAAATATTTTCCTAGATGCGGTTTTCTTTTAAAGGAGAGTGCCGGACATGAGCAGAGGAGGTGTGGGATTGTCTCCTCCTACTCCTCATCTAAGCAGCTTTTGCAGAAGTCATTAGAGGAAACGCCGAGTCTTATGGCGTGTCTTCCTATCCTTCTTATGGCCATACACGTGGTGATATTGTTCCACCAATAAGTTGTTCTATCCATTGCCTCTTGCTTTAGCATACGTTTGCATGTAGAGATTGGTATACCGATATTCAATACTGGCGAGTTCATCGGCTTTGCGGTTGCCCACGATATCTCTGTGCCCAAATAAGGTGAATATTGAAATATTGAACTGTTCAGCCATCTCCTTAAGAGATAGGTGAAAGTTAAGGACGGTTATTGAGTTCGTAGAAACATATTCGCTGAGGATATCACGTTTTGTCTTAGCCATGATAAGATCTCATTGATCGCCAGAATTTCCGCTGGGAGCACGCTACAACGCAACGGTTTGGAAGGCGAAAAGAGAGGCTTACGTTAAGTCGGTTTGAGTACATACCACGCAGCCTAACCCTTAGTTGGTTTTTGAAACATCTGTATAGAAATGAATTGAATCATCTCTCAAAACTTCTTCGTCTTCCCAGGCCGTTTTCGGTGGGATTGAGACTTGGAACTTATTATCAAAAACCAAGTGACAAGGGATTGATCCGAATAAATTCAGGATTGTAGCGTGGTCGATGTTATTAACGGCACATTGGGAGATAGCTCTCATATGAATGGCTGTACTGGCGGCCATTTGTTTGCTTAAGATATCTATTGCGGTGTGAGATTAAGCAGTACGCTTAGGGCAGCCGAGGTTGATGATCTCAGTGCTCCACTTATACACAAACAGGCTGTTCGTTGGACTTTGCTTAGATTATCATAGTAGGACCTTTTATCAAGAGCGTTCCACCATACCCCTACTCCGTATGTGAATATTGGTCTGATGACCGCGGTGTAGAGCCAGTGGGTGATTTGGGAGGAGAAACCCCATTTATAACCAATGGCTTTTTTACAGGAAAATAATGATTTTTTCATCCTCTTGTGAGGCATTTCTTTTTGGTTAAAGTTGATCGAAAAATGGCCCTCATCCCTTTTATAGATCACAGGGTAGCGCAATCACGCAACAGAATGGTGAGCCCCGGGGCCTAGCTCATTTCTCACAACCATATCAACCTTTTGAGGGAATGGAAGGGACCTACAATTTTCTAACGACTCCGGATTGCTAATCGAGAACTTGCCAATTGTTCGCGAAAGGTAATACGCGTTTTTCTAGAAATTGTCTTTTTCAAAACTATTTCCCTACCAGACCAATTTACCTGAAATTTTAAGACAGTTTTTTTATAGTCTTCTCTATAGAGCTAAGCTCATCCCCAATTTCTTTTTCTAATTTTGAAAAATTTGAAAAAGTCTTAAAAACGTAAACAATTGTTATTTTCATGCAGCAGACATTTTGTGAATAATTTTTTTTTCAACTTCTTAAAAAATGGAAATTTTTATGACATTTCAAAAGTCACCTGAAATTTATGCCTGTAGCTCAGAACACTCCCTGGTTTCTCAAATTATAGGTTATTTTGACACTTACAGCTGGTTCCTGTTCGAATTTTTGACAAAAAGTCAGTATCATACCTCTTCGGAACGAAATAAGCTGATAAACGCTATAGAACAAAGATTGGGAATATTTAGAATTTACTTCCAAAGATACTGCTGTGTGTTCAAACATTTTGTTGAAAGAAGTTTAAGCCGAAATTAAGCACCGCTGTGAGAAAGTATAGGTATATACTCGTATATGTGCAAAAAGTATAATGTTAGACGACAACTCCCACAGTCCCTGTCGTACAGACTATAAAGTGGCCGCTATTGCCAAGAGTGTGATAATCAATCTGCGAACACTTCTACACTTCAGTTATCGATGAGCGTAATAGATGTTTACCACTTTTTTTTTTTAAATGATATGATGGCCTAAGTCTCAATATTTGCACTCCAAATTGCCGAATCGTGTTATCAGCTATCTTAACGCACTGTTTACGACCGATGTTAGGTCAACAATTTGGAAACCATTGAAACCTATCGCCTATCACGAGAAACTGTCAAATCAAGAGAATAACACTCCCCTTAAAAGCACAAACTTACTTAGTAGTTCGAATTCGGCATACAATTTTAGGTTCTCGAAATACGCCCTGGAGCAGCCCGAATTTTGTTGCGCCCCATTTTGTTTGTTTTTTTATTTATTTATAATTTAAATTTCAACCATTCAACCTACTGTTGTCTGGAGTTTATAGGTATCCGAAATTTTATGTATGAGTAGCAATCTCAAAAAAATTGGAGCGTCGCCATCGCGTCGCATCGGAGTAAATTTTGTTTTCTTCAAAATTAGAACACATTTGATAAGATCGGAGTAAGGCTTAGACGTTGATTCCTATAACTACCTGCGACAAAAAAAAAGTGAAAAGTTTTGATTTTTTGGGATTTCGAACTTCACTGTTTCGGATCCAAATTTCTAAAAAAAAAAATCCTGAAAGTATATCCAAATTTAGCTTCATTTGTCAGATATTATATTAAAAAAAAAAAAAACTGATAAAGATGGCCCTCTTATCTCTGATTCGCACCCTCTAACCTAACCTTCCGAAGGGGTTTTCATTGAAACTAGACAGATTGAACTTCATACTAACTCCTGCAATAAAAATCCGTTCTTTTTTTGAGTTCCTTTATACTCCCTTTTTTGAACTTAATCAATAGCCTTTTAAACGCTTTTGTGAATGCAATACATTGAGACCTTGCTATAGTTCTGCAGATTCAAAGACAAATCCGGTCAAGAGCGTTGTTGTTACAAGTAGATGCTGCTTAGTATAAATTTCACTTTCTTTTGTTCAATTGATAGTTTCAATGATGAAATCAATCGACGCGATCCTTCGATGCAGCGGAAAATTGTGATGCAGCTGAAATAGCTCGGAGACGTGAGCAAAGACACTTGAAGGCTGCTCTTATGACGTCATATGAAGGCATCGGATCAGTGTGCTATGATCCCAAAAAAGTGATCAGAGGAGGTAAGAGACGAGCAGGTGGACTTGTAAACACTCTCATCATGCTATGACTTTGATTAAAATTGAATTTGTGATTTTAGGGAAAGATTTGAATTTCGTGATATTGCTGTCAGATGGCCGGCATGATGGCGAAAATCTTTAATGTGTCTGCAAAATTCGTTGTTCATACGATGTACTGCAATATTCGCTAATAATCTTACGAGGAGTAGATGGATATCATTTCTAGATTGAGATGATTAATAAAATTTAACTCGTAGGCAAAATGATTTTTCATACGTTTATCAGCTCGATTACAAGTAAAGAAAGGTCTTTAACTCATTTATTGATTTATAGATCGATTTTGGTTTTATTTTAGATCGAAAAACAAGCAAATGGGTTACCCCAAAAAAATCTTTGGTTTATCGTCTGATGATTTATCATTGCGTGCTTGTATGCTCCGTATGGACTCCAAAACAGCTTTATGACATTTTAAGGTGTTCCTCCAACGGTTGTTCCAAACATTGTTTAGTTTTTCAACAATTTTGTGTTCAACGCTTGAGATACATTAGGCCCAAGTTACGCCGGGTGGAACAATTTTGTGTTCAACGCTTGAGATACATTAGGCCCAAGTTACGCCGGGTGGACTAATTAGCAACAATTGAATATAGAACCTAGTGAGCGTGATTGCTTCAAAACTGAAGGCATTTTTCTAACAGTTTTAAATGAAAATGCTAGGTATTTCCGGCTATGAAGAAACCCGCAAAAGAGACAACCAGCCTTAATTCCTTGGGAAATATTTTTCCCAAAAATTCCCCACGGATTCTTTTCCCAAGAGAACAAGTTTTTTGCAAGGAAAAATACAATATTTCCCATAATAAATGAGTTCCCGGTAGGTATATTTTCCTAGGAATTTTTATTCTCAATTTCAAAAAAAAAGTTCCCGATAACCCTAAACAGCTGCAGTTAAATTAAGTTTGACAATCGCTTCAGTTTTCAAATATACTTTAACAATCGAACAAGCTTCAGTTTTTTAAAAAGCTCTTAGAGCTTGAAGCAAGCTAACTCTGTGTCAACTCCCATTACAAAAATGGTGTCAGAGTATTTTTGATATTTCTCCTAGTCCAAATCCAAACAGGTTTTTTTTTAGAGTTCAAACTAATTTTTCACTGTCAATTTAGTTGCATTTTCTCCTCTGATCGAATCTTTAAAATCACTGCGTCTTTGTCAAATGCCAGGTTACAATTCGATATCCGTTGCTACTCATCGATCGCTTCCTTAAAATGAAATGCCATTATTTTTTTCCACAACAATCCATCAAAACGACACTAAGGAAAGATTGTATTTAAATTTATAAAAATTTATTGAATATATAGATAATATTTAAAAAATCCCATAACACAAAAAGAAACATGCCCATATAATATCGAGAAAAGTTTAATTATAAGAAAAAAATAAATAAATAACAACAAATTTTAACACTAATAAAAAAAAAAGAAGCCTTCTACACATGTGCAAGCAGTAAGCAAACATAGAACTACCATTTACAGAATAATTTCTACTTTTAAATAAAAAAAAAATAAAAATTTAAGTCATAATTGAAAATAGTCAAATACAATAAAAAAAAATAAATAAATAAAAAATAAACAAAACAAATAGGATAAAATCCTCACTATAGTAAGGTAGAATTAATTGAATTGATTTTGAAACATATTTTTTTTTCTTTTTCGTCAACAAGATTTCCAAAAACAATATATAGAGCCTCAATCGATCCCAATAAAATATACGTTTTTATATTTTGCTTCTTCACACATTTTACAAAATTGTAAATTCTTATAATTCATACAACTTTATTAAATTGTTATTTTTTTGCTTATTTTCTTTTTTACTTAAAAATGAATTTCAATCATTTCCAATGACATTCGTACCTTACTATATCCAGAGGAATGACTTCGATGGAAAGGTACTATTTGCTTAAAATGGGACATGGTCTACAAAGGCATTGGCCAGAGCTTAGAGGCCCATGACATACAGTTTTATTGAAAGAAAGACATCTGTGTAAAGTGGGGGAAGTCTCAATAAAAAAAAAGAATGTAACTTTTTCACGGAAGTGAAAATTATAACTATTCAGCGTTTTAAAATTTTGAAGGTATCTCAAAAACATTTGTCTTAAAGGTTCTCCCTAAGTAATGCGTTTCTTAAGCTGCGACAGCAACGAATCCTGCTGTACATAAACAACACTGTGACCACAAGAACGACATCGCTTTTCCATACATTTGAAGCTGCCATGGCAACAGAAATGCTGACAATAGTTTTTCTGGTGCTTTCACAGTCAACAAAGCTCATCTCGTTTCGGAGAGCCTTGAAAGGAATACAATTGGTTCAGAATATATAAGAAGCTCATGAGAACCGCTTCACAAAGACCATTTGGTTGAGAGGACTCTCAGAACGTAATTTTGCCGATTTTTTCCCAGGAAAGATAAGTAAAAGACGGGTCAATAATTTTTCCAGAAATAAAGTTAAACATTTAATACTGTGTAAATAGGGCCTAGCGCATGTTTTATAGCCTTGCCTTGCAAGGAAATAGAGGGGACCTATAATTTTCTGCTGATTCCCAACGGCTTATCGAGAAAACGCTTTTACAGACAATGAATTTCCCATCCGAGGACTTTCCTCGCGATAGGCGATACCCGTGAAAAAGCCTTTTTTTGTTTTCTGTTTCTAATTGAACCTTGAAGCTCCCGCGTAATAGGCAAACATGCTTATCACCCCGCCATGGATACCACTCAAGAACAACCAAAAAATTCGTTTTTACCGAATATGTTAGTTGAAAATTTACAACATAAGGTGATGTGAATTGAATCTGGTCACCATTGAACAGTCCAATGATAATGCGCAATAGCGTCTGAAGTTCTTTTTGGAAGTAATGGAATGAGAATAAATATTTATTCCTACAGTCAAAAAACTTAAAAAAGAGGAAACAACAAAAAATCATTTTTTTCTCATATTCAGAAGTGAAAGCTTCAATTTTCAGGAGTTTTCAGAAGTTTTTTTTGTATTGTTCAATGTTGTTTTTAAAACCAAGAGAGTCCCTTTAAGAATCAGCCGAAGAAATTGAACAAACACAAGCAGAGTAGCTAAACAGACTACGGACCTCGTGGCCCAACGGACTTCTATCTACCATATCTTGTGAGGAATAGGGGTGACCAACATATTTTTTTCCGATTCTAACTAATCGAGAAATAGATTTTCATAGTAGTTTTCGGAGAATTTGATAAAACTCTGGAAAGCTGAGATCCGTAGAAAAAACAATTGGATATTTCTCGGGTTCGAACCTCGAACTTCCACCACAAAAACCTTCATAAAGTGGCTGAGTTTAGGTCAAGTGAACCGTGAAAGTGCCAAAAAACTTAGATAGCCGAAGCCTACTTTGCTAAAGCAAAATTCAGTTTTCTTCTTGGAAATGTCTAGTCATGGGTTCCCATCGCTTCCATTCAAAGTGTAGAAAGATGATAACTGTCTCATGAAAGGTTATTCCTTTCCAGTTCAGCAGAGAGCACTAAACTGAGACTGAACACCGAAAATGTGTGCTAAGCTGTGCGTTGGCTTAGTGTAGAGACTTTCGAGAATTTCACCAAATATATCTGTCGCTGCCTGATAGTTGTAATTCGCGCATTACCTCGGAGCCTAAAGCATTTTAAGGGCCTTCTATTTTATGTCTTTTCCAAACGGCTAAGGAAGAAAGCGCTTTTCATGGGAGTGTTGTTACTCTCAGAGAAACTGCTAATGCCTCGCAAAAGGCAGTAAAAATCTTATGTTCCTAATGGACTTCACGCCTCGAAACCAATTTGAAGCGTTCAAACATGCTGCTTACTATTACGCCACAGCCACCAATCAAACTGACGACCGGCTGAAATCTTTAGTCTGCAGAGGCTCAAAGGGTTTTCTTTTCTAGTTCCAAACAGAACACTGACCAGAGAGTGAGAAGATCGACCTTGTTCTAAACTGAAAGTATATCAAGTTGGCTCAGTTGATCCGTCATTTGATTGGACCTCAAGGAATAGGGAGTAGGGAACATTGCTCACTTCTTTTTCGCTCTTTTCTGGCAGAAAATGTGCGCCCAACTCAAACCCAAGAGTACAGAGGGTATGTATCGCGATCTGAAAGAAATTTCTGCTGCGCCTGCTGATGCAAACCAACCTATTACAAGAATCCTTGATTAAGTGGGCAACCACATTCAAAACAGCCGCTCAAAGAAGAAAAATTCCGAAGAGCTTCGTTCGGCAAAGTTCATTTACAATGCTGAAAGAAAGATTCTTTTGGATGACGAGAAAATTCAGCAAAGATAAGAACATGCGATCTATTTTTCAAATTTGGAGTTGGATCGAAAGCACTTTCTTACTCAACGATATCACAACCCAAGACAATAGTGAGACAGTTAAGAACTCTGAAAAGGCAAGAGTGCTGGGCCAGAGGAGAAACCATGAGTTTTGGAAAAATAGCAGTGGCCTGTAACACAAAACTACAAGTACTTGTATTACAAGTATTACAAGAGAATTACGAGCAGTATAAGAAATTTTGGTAAAAAGCAAGTTACAAGTTTGCTTGATCTTCTACAAGCTAAATGGACATAATCCCTCAAGTGACTCTTGGCTTTGTAGCTTTGTGTGACAGAGCCCGGGGGGTGATCGTCTGCCTAAGTAGTACACAAGGAAAAAGCTACATTTTTTCGATGTGCAAAAGGAAGCTGTGATAGTTACAATTCGATCAAGCTAAATTCGCACTCATAACCGCACACATATCGTTGGGCCGCTCTTGGGTAACCGGTTGCGAAAAAAAAATAAAGCTATGTCAGGTCAGGGCAAAAACAGATGCAATGTTAAGTATTAGGATCCTAGAAAAACATTGTAATTCTATAGAGGATTTGCATGTGGCACTGGTTGATTACGAATAAGCATTTGATCGGCAACTGCGAGATCTGATCTGACTTTCAGACAACGACGAGCTTCAAAGTTTCTTCGGATATCTCTGTGCCCCGGTGCTCAAAAAATGTTGAATGTTGAACTGTTCAGAAATCTGATTGAGAGATAGTCGACAATTGAAATCGATACTGAATTTAAGGAAACAAGGGGGGGGGGGGGGGGGGAGTTGTATGAGTTGAGGGTTGCTTGGTTGTCTGAAAGATTCGAAAATTTAATGTGGATATCTTGTTTTTGCCATAATTTCCGCTTGGAACATGCTACATTGGCTTGGAAGGCAGTACACTTCGCAACGAACCCCTTCTTTGGTCTCTGAACCATCTGTATAGAAATGAAATTAATCATCTCTTAAAAGTGCTACGTCATCCCAAAATAATCGCGGTCTTATCGAATCTTGGAACCTTTTTTCAAAAACGAATTGGGAGATGGTTTAGTTGGAGTAACTTGTGTTTGATCCGAAGAAGTTCAGGATGGTTCATGGATTGTCCACTGAGAGATAGTTCTGATACGAATGACTGCGGCAGCGGCCAGTACTACGACAGATGAAGGTGTTGATTTGAGAGTTCCGATTTACAATATAATACAACTACTTCGTAAGTAAGTATCGGTCTGATGACCGCAGTGAAGATTCAAAAGGTGATTTGGGAGAGAATTCCCATTTTACCAATTGGTTTTTTTTGCAGAAGAACAAGGCTTCTGTGGTTATCCTGATTCCTTCCTTTTTATTGAATTACCAGTTTAGCTTTTTTGTCAAAGTTTATACCCAGGTATTAAGCTTCCTCTGAAAGTTTAAGTGGGATTCCATTTCTTGATGTAGTTATTAGTTGCGGAATTTTGTATTACCTGCTGAAGAGAACAAGTTTTCTTAAAGACCACATTTTCCCACCTATTTGTTGGGTGATTTGCATTATCTCCGTAAGGACATGAACATGTTTTCCTGATACCACAATGAAGTCCTTATTTGCGTATTTGATCACTTTGAATCCCTCAACTCAACTAGAAGTACGTTTGCGACTATGTTCAAAAAAATGGGAGATAGGAATCCTTCTTGCAGTACTCCTATAGTGACAGGATCTCCTTTTAAACAGCCTACTGGAATTGAGTGGATTTTCCTTCATGCAATAACAAATTTTAATGGAAAAAATTTTTTCCATTGGTTAGAGATTATTTCATGGACCTGGGCGTTGCACGGTGAAAACTTTGATAGACTGCAGGGTCGCAATTTTTTTATTTTCCTAATTCCAATAAATAGTTTAAAATTTTCAAAAAAAAAAAAAGATTACTCCCAAAACGGTCGGCCAGATAGTGGTTCCCACTTAATCCTTCGAAGACGAGATATATTCTAGATCCTCTCTGTTCTTCGGACACAATGGGCTTTCAAAAATGATTGGGAGAAAGGAGGTGTTCAAGGGTTTCAAATCACAAGATTTCGATGGAAGAGAACAGTGAACTTAAGGCATTGGTTCGCTATGATCTATTATGCAAAGATTAGTGATACACTTGGTGTGGTGTTTAGCATGTTTGCCTGTTAGCCCTGGTTCGAATTACAACAGAAGCAAAAAATATTTTCCCATGGGTGTCACCTATCGCCAAGAATCAGCAAGTCTTCCGCTAGTTTATTCATTGCCATGAAAAGCACTTTGTTGATAAGCCGTTCGCATTTGGCAGAAAATTGTAGGTCCCCTCCATTCCTTCAAAAGGCATGATTGTGAGAAATGCGGTATTTACTTTACTATGCCAAAATATTAATTTATTTCTTTTATTTGTTGCTATCCTCAGCATTATGCAAACGTTTATCTTTCAATGAGATTAGGCAAAAGAAAACTTCGCTATGTTTGACGCTTTGTAGTCTAATTTCGTAATTTTCTATTCGATGACGAATTTTGTCTTTGGTAGTCGGTTCATACTTCTTATTAACTAAAAACGCCACTTTGCCTATCAATACTTTTACAAAGCCCTCCCCCACTGTTGGCTATTAATCGATACTCATATCTTAAATTGAAACTCAAACAAATAAAATAAAGTTTCGAGGAAGAAAAACTTACAAAATTTTGAAATGTATTCCAATATACCCTAAAAAGATTGTGCCATATATAAATTTTGTTTTTCATATTATACTAACTTCGAATGTGCGTACAATATTAAAACACACACTTAAAATAAGAAAGGTAAACAGTAATCATTGAAAGAAAACAATTTTGATATCTTTTGAAGGATGTACAAGTGGTTAAATAACAAAAAAAAAAAAAAAAACTAAAAATAATAATATGCATCATACTTATAGGGTTCGAAAAGAAGGGTCGGACAGACATCACATTCAAGGGACTTTAGTGAGTGAAACATGAGTAATATATGCTTTATACTTGAGAGTTACATAGAGGAAGTAATTTTGTAATGTGTATTCCTTTTTTTTTATTTTTGATATAAAGAAAATGCATTTAAAAATAAAAACAACAAACAATTAATATTTTCAAATTCTTCCATTTTTCTTTTCTTATTTTTGTGTAGATACAATTCGATTGGTGAAATTTTGTGAAGTGAAGAAATTAATTTTCACAAATAAAATAAGAAAAAAAAAAACAAAAAAATTAACAGAAACCATTGATCATAAAATTATTTATAGCAATTTAAAAAGGAAAAAAATAAATAATAGTAAAAATATGGGAAATTGTAAAGATAACTCAACGATAGATTAAAAAGCAAACATATTTTTTTCTTTTTTGATGTTTATTTTGTTGTTAATATTAGATCTATTAACTTTGTATTATTTATAGATTTTTGTTTAGTTAAAAGTTTTTTTTTTCTTGCAAAAAGAATTTGCTTTAAGAGAGTGGATTTATATTTAAAATATTTTAGTTGAATGCACGTTTTAGGATATATAAAAAAAAAAAGAGAAGAACGTATAATATTTGAAGGAAAATCAAAATCAAGTCCGATCGTGTTTTTTTTTTTAATAAGAATTAAAGAAAAGTTGAGAAACATAACATTTAAGTAAATTATTACTCAGTAATTGCTTCTTTGAAGTTTGAACTCCATCGCCAGTTGAACTATAAAAAAAAAGAAAACGATACCAGAAATAGGGTTGTGGTTATATAAGACTGCTTGCGGTTCTTAATAACATTTTATTATTAATTTGTATTTTTAATTCATAATATTCTTTGATGATTTCCATTTGTTTGTCTTTTTTGCTAATGTGAACTAGTAACGATTTTCCTTATTTTATTTCTATTTACTTATAAAATACCTTCTCGCTTCCGAAAGTATGTAAAGAGTTAACTCAACCCAAAAAACCAATACGACTGGAAATTGAATCGGTGCTAGTTTTGAGTTCAAAAATTTATATTACTCACGCAGTAGTTCAAAAAATCTGAAGCTCAAAAATTTGCCGTTAAAACAACGAGAATGACATAGGCTTAGCAAAGATTTATAAAAGTGATGGACATGTACATCGTCGTCTTGGAGAAGTGGGGTCTTACTTAGAGTAACTTAAAAAATATGACGAATCTATAAAAAAAACGACGAGCTTCTCTCTTTAGGTTCAAATTGAACTTTCCCGGAGAACAGTCTTTTAAAAAATGGTACTAAGGTTAAACCTTTCTTAAACTCTTCTTACTTATCAGATGAACTTATATTGAGTACCTAGGTCTTACGAAACTATTTGAAAATTACGAAGAAAGTTTTGTTTAAGACGCAATATTAATACCCGACCACTGAATTATGGCAAATTAAGCACAAAAAAACTTATTTGATCGCCACTTTCATTGTAATGGGCTGTAGTAAAAGCATCTAACATAGTAATTTTTTATAAATTTAATTTAATCAAATTATTATTGCTTAAGAAATCTAAAAAGCTATAGATGGATCTACAGATTCTAGCAAACGTGTAGATATTTTTTAGAGCTATATAAAGATTAACTATCAAAGTTATGAGTTTGAAAAAAACATGTTCGGACTTTTTTAGAGATTTAAACCAAAAGGAACAATAGAACAAGTTTTAGTTTAACAAAAAAGGCACAACTCTTGGTGTTTGCAGTGGCTTTTTGCATCCATCGTGTGGATCTTGTTGTGTTGTGCAATACGACCTCAGTAGAGCCATTTAACCTTTTGTTCCCGGAGGTGTCATTTTTTTTAAATTTTTATATAAAAGCTTAAAAAGAAATTCATCAAGAAATCACTTATTTTTAACGAAAATTATTTGCTGTGTGGTTAACTAGTTTGGCCACTTGGAAGTAAAGGTTTTAGATGTTAGGCCACTCTATAATTTTCGAAAAATCGATTTTTTTTTTTTAAAGTTGCAATTGGTCCCTTATGACCTCAAAAATGATGTCCCAGAAGATTATGGCCGGGGAAAACCTTTGGGTACTCGGTTTTCGAATTTTAGTACAAGGCCGTCTGATCCGCAGCGAGCTCCTTTTGTGACCGCAAGGGGGAAGGTACGTTTGGGGAGTAGAGCAGGTATACGGCAGTTATTATTGAAAATATTTATTTCCTGACTATTCTAGACGAGTCAGACTTGTCGAACGTCTCTTTCAGGCATCGCAGATTAAAGGTATTGTAATATTATTCATGATTTTTAACTACTCCAAACTACTACAAAAAACGCTGCACTGCTTTCAAAAAAATTACTGTAAGCAGTCACTGATATAGATAGTAAAATCACGATTCTGTTACCTCGATTTATTTTGTAGTATTTCTGAAAAAAAAATCCCCAAAAAGCCTATTTATACAGCCTCAACTAGTTAATGAAGTAAGTATATTGCAGAATTTGAAAAGAAACCCCACGGTATTTCGCTTGTTGGAACTTGCTACACGAATCCACTCTATTTTCACTGTGCTAGTTTGAAAAGCCAACAGGTGCCGTGTAAGGCTACTAGAGATAATTTGAGCGTGCTGATGACGATGGCATAGTAATTTTTTGAGGTTAGCTCATATGAGAAAGATATTTGACGCCAAAGTTTTTTTTTTACATTAAACCAAAAAAACAAAAGGCAAAATATCTGACACGTGCGCGCTGACGCGTGCAGCTGACGTAGCGGTATATCGCCATTTTCATCGAGCATCTTCAAATAACCTCTTTGTCAACTTAATTTCTCAAAAGTTACAAAGCATCAATAACTTTATCCACGTGAGTGAATGCTGGTTATGAGATCGGTGTTAACTATTTGCAGTTGTTTTGATAGCGACAATGTAAAGCTCAAGACTTTTTGAAGAATCACTAGGCACTTAACAGATTTCGAAGATCGAAGTGTATTAACAGCTTGCTACGATGTTTCTTTATTGTGGCTAGTTTGGAGTTCTTTGAGTGCATTGACAATAGCTGGATAAATTTCCTGAAATCTCGAAATGGTTTCATGCTTGTGAACCCACCGTGTTTCACACATTGCTAGCAGGGTCTTTGATTTCCAGCCGGTAATAGTTTCCGAATTTTACAATTCAAAACAGCAGTGCGTTCAGCAGAATGTCTAATGTAAGAAAAGAACCAACAGATTGCACGATCCCAACGCAGTTTCATACAATGTACTTGTACATATAGAGCTAAAGCACTTTCTTGACGAATATACGCTTGGGCACCGTACAAATACCCACTCATTATTATCAGATATACTCTGGATTGGATCTTCTAAACCAAGCTAATTTCAAAAATAGTCAGTTTGGAAAAGCTTTCTTTATGGGGCTCGGCAAGTTTCTCATTTTTAAGAAATCGATTTTTTTTAATTTTATGATAGGTAAACATCTCAAAAATGATGTCCTAAAATAGAAGAGAAGTATCTCGGTCGATCGAACTCCTGCTCTGAAAACTTAAAACGCGTTTTTCTCGAAACTGCTGCAGTTGTAACTTACGCAAATATTAACGAATCATTTTGAAATCTTAACTGCATACTCTCTCCATATGTTCTTTCTTACATACAGCCATCTACAACTTTTACGATCGGATGAAAACTGTAGATTTGGCAGCCATCGAAAGACGATTTTTTTGATGAAATTCGGACCTCTTTTTTTTAAATTGCGGCCATTTTGTAAATTTCCAATTTTTCACTCCAACTATTGATGGCTGTATGGGAAAAAGGGTCTACTTTAACGCTATATTTTCTTGTTACAGGTACCAGTAAGGTTTAAAAAAATGCGGCAAATTGAAGTCTTCTAATTTCAAGGAGTTCAAGACATGGTCCATATCTCTCTTTGGATTTCAATATTTTAACTCGAAATTCCCTGACAATTTACATGAATACATGCATAATAAACTCCTACGACTACAAAATATTTGAAGCTATAGTTTTTTCACGAATTCATAAAATCACCTTCATTTGAGCTCGAGAAACTAACCGAGCCCTTAAAGATTAGTGTGCTTTTAGAGAACCATTGTGTAGGGGTTTTGTGGGGTTTAGGGTTTTGATAATGTTTTGTCGCAAGTGAACATTTTTATCAATTGCAATGTCTAAAAGAAAATTCTTTAACTAAGCCTTTTCTTTGTTCCTTTCTAAATCAATAACCTTTCGATTCAAACATCAAATCATTTAGATAGCCGATGTGTGGTTAGAGCACGTTGAGATTGAGATTGATATACTAACGACAGCATTGAGTTTTTGAAACAATTCTACTCGGCAATAAAGCCGTCAAGGTCAGAATTCTATGAGCAGTGACATGTTCGTTGCTTTCAAAACTTTAAAATAAAAAATTTTTCAATAGTTTGAAAGAATATACATTTTTAAAGAAACGAAAATTGTAGGAAAAAATATCCAATAGTAGCCATTTGCCAGTTTTACTCTCAAAGTATTGGAGTGACCCGACTGTACCCTAATTGAATTTTTGAAATATTATTTCGAGTAATTGCCAAGTGAACGTAGCTGTGACTGATATCATTTGAATTGCAATCACAAGTAATTAAAATCTCTACCTTTTAACTGCGCTCATGAAGAAACGAAAGAAGACTGCGGTGAACTGAAACTGAGTCATGGATAAAAAACAAAATCAAAAAAAAAAAAAAAAAAAAAATGCTAAGGTAAACGAAGTACGTTTGTAAGACATGTTATAAAAATGACATAAACTGGAATACTTGAATATGAAGTTATATCCTTCTTGATTTACTAAGGCGTAATATTTGGTGATTTTCATAACCAGAATCTTTTGTCCGTGTTTTTAAGAAAGGAAGCAAATAATCATGTCGGCTGTTAATTGAAATAAAATATCAAGGGTTGCCCAACTTGACAACTTTAAATTCAATTTGTGAACGCAATTCTTTCACTAATGTTGCAACTGTCATTGTCAGTTTATTTAGTAACCTAAACATTTTCATCATGGTACAGTACACGAACGGGCAACGTCTAACTTATTCAATTGGGTGCTCATTACAGGTTGGGATTTCCGAGTTTGCATATGGCAAGCTTAATTTCTTCTAGATCGGGTGAACGGCATTCTCGATTATTGTCCATGTTGAAGTGGACATTCTACGCTAAGCAGTCCGCAGTGATCTTTCCAGTTACTCAGTAGTGATGGCAACCTACGTTATCTTTTGCACCAATATTTGTCATGTTCCATGTTTGGCTTCTTGAAGTCGATAGTAAAGTTTTTGAAATATCTCAATTAGGTTTTATAAAAAAAGTTGTTAAGTCCTTATTGGAAAACCTTATACTTCTGTGAATCCTGGGGTGGTATACATTTGCTCAAACACTATTAAATTGAGATGCAGAACCATTTTTAAAAGACTGAAACAACCCAAAAAGTTCTGACGGCCGTGGTCCTCAAACAACAAGAGTTGTTACTTTGGTTATGAAAGAATATCGTGCAAATCTCAAAACTATCTTAAAATAGTGAGTTCCCTGATCATAGATAAAAACTTTTTTAAAAAAACCTGTAGCTTTCAAACTCAACAGCATAAGGCCACTGGTGTTAGTCCTCCACAGCAATATTGACGAAATTTCTTTTCAAATTTTGTCTCTTTGAACAGGCGTTCAAGTATTACAGAACGCAACTACCTAACGTAACATTCAAGTGACCATTTAAAAAAAAATCTAGCGATAATTGTTACCAAATCAAAAATAATAATGACATAAAATACAAGCGAGAGATTTCCCATAAGAGATAAACAAAAAGGATTGTTAACTTGAAAAATTTTCATTAAATAAAAAAAAAAAAAAAAACAATTGCTACGCAAAGCTTTGTTCCAATACCCGCCCCTGTAACGCACCGCAACGTTTTTCAAGATTCTCATGCCTACACTCTCTATTCCGTTACGTAATACTTGAACACCCTCATCGTTCTCAGGTAAGTCGCTATTTAATTTTTTTCTTTTGTGATTTGAAAATCTTAATTAAGTTACAAAAATAGTTCGTCGAATAAATGTCTCAGTTTCAAAGTTTTACGGCATGTACCAAATAAAACACTATTTTATAATTTTTATAGGCACCTTCTATTTTTATCTGTATGTACAAACGAGAATATCATAAAAATGCAACCATCAAAGAAAATTAACTAAAAAAAAATGTTTGAAAAAAGCATTCGAAACAATAACCGACACGTTTATCCTAAAATCCCTCTATAATTTTTATCGCAATTGTTAAAAAAAGTATCGTGAATTTTCTTTTTCCTATAAAAGTGAATTTAGATAGTAAAAGCTACATTATATAATCTTGAGTTCGTGACATTCATTTGTGTTGGCCATTAAAAACCAAATAAATTAAATAAGAAACTAATCAAAAAGATATAACAAAAAAAAAAAAAATAATAAAAAAACAGAAACAAAAAAATTAAAACTAAATTGACATTGAACAATTTTCTCTTAACATTTATTCACAGATATACACAATAATCAAATAAATATAAATATTTATAGACATATTACACTCTTTTTTTTCACTTTTGTGTAACCCTCTTAAGAAAAATTCATTGGAAATGTTTGATTTTCAAATTTATACACACTTGTTTTTTATTTTTTCTTCTTTTGGTTTTATAAATATTTCTGTTTCTATTTAAGTAAGCTTAGATTTTGTCAATTGATTGTAAGTCTCGTGATTTTAAAGAAAAACAGTTTAAAAAAATGTGTGGTTGGGATGATTGAAAAAATTGAAACAAAGCTGGTAAAAGGTGACAATGCGTGATATTTAGATTTTGTTTTTGGTGCGAGATCAATTTTTTGAGATTGAGTGTGATGATAAATTTAGTACTTGAACCTTAGCTATAGAAATGTGGAAAATGGGCTGAGCATTGAGTGACTTTTTATTTTCTAACTTAGTGCGAATGAAAAACACCGATTGGTTTGACGGAATACAATGAGAAGGTTGTTTTTGAAGGAACAATAAATGACGAAGTGTAAAAAATTATGGAACGAAAAAGACTTTGGTCAGAAGCAGAAGTAGAGCAGGAAAGTGGAGTAATTTCGATAATAATTCAGTTAAAAATGAAGGTGGCCTCGCTCAGATCGTTAGAGCTAGAATATGCAACCTTAAATTAAAAACAATAATAGACCAAACGAAACGTAACGTTAAGTCACGTTGAATGGGGTTGCAGTGGCAGCACCTCACTCGGATCTCAAGGATCCATTGTGTTCCCCGAAAGGATTGGAGAAGTAGAGGGTTGAGCTGGTGATTCGTTTATTGGGGTAGGCAACCCCCACTAAACCATTTGGTCGTTGCTCAATGGGAGGTTAGAAATGTCATCCAGTTCATCGAAGAAGTATTCTCCGAGGGTTTTTTTCCTAGTGCAGGCCAAGCTAGGACACTCACAGAGGAAGTGGAATGATCCTTCCTCTGCCTCTACATCTTGGCATCCTCTACATAAGTCCGATGTGCTAATGCCCATTCTCATCATGTGGGTACCCATGAGTTGTGTCCCGTGAGAATGCCAGTCAACAGAGAGAGAGCCGAGGTCTGCTTAGCTGGAGTAGAAATTCTGTTTTTTTTCTTGGAAATATCTGGCCAAAGGTTTCTAGAGCGGCATGTTTCTAAAGATGACCACCTGTCATTGGCGGTTTTTAGAAATTTATGTTTGCTTCTACTTTTTCCTTGTTCTAGTGGCGTTAGAGGTGTTCGTTTCGCTGGATTCGACTGCTGGCCCGATTTTAGCCAGCTTATCCGCCATTTCATTACCAATTATGTCTCGATGTCCTGGAACCCAGGTTAAATTTACTGTGTTTGTTTCGCTGAGCAGTCTAAGATTACTGCGACAGCTGTCTACTAATCTGGATTTTGTAGCTTTAATGGCCGCCTGAATGCCTATGAAGAAGTCAATATTTTTGTTGATCAAGTTTTGCGTATAGCTAGGTGTTTTGCGGCTTCGCACACTGCGAGTACCGAGTACTTCTGCTTGAAAGACACTGCAGAACTCGGGAAGCCTTATTGATCTACTCATGGTAGGGTAATCTGAGAAGATACCTGACTCCACCCCTTCGTCAGTTTTGGAACCATTTGTAAAGACGGAAATGTGATTTTCTTTTATAACCCTGTTTTCCTTCCAGCTTTCTCTTGTCGGAAAGACTGTTAGGACCACTGGATTGAAGATAATATGCGGGAGGGTATAGTCTGTTTGAGTGTCTATATCTGTATGGTTTATGATGCTTCTATAACCTGATATTCCTGTTTTCCAATTGTTGCATTGTTGATTTGCAGTGCTCTTTTGACCGCCATCTCCTTAGTAAAAATATCTACTGGGGCCAGCGACAGGAAGGTTTCCAAAGCTGCAGTTAGTGTTGTTCTCATGGCACTAGTTGAGCCAATGCATGGAAGCCTTAGGATTCAGGTCATGGTCTTAAGGTGTGAGGCCTTCTCTAATGATGGCCACCAAACTAGACAGGCATATGTGAGGATTGGTCTTATTATGGATGTAAACATCCAGTGAACAGTTTTGGGACCAGGTCCCCATTTTTTCCCAAAAATTCTACCACAAGTGTAGAAATTGATTTTAGTTTTCCTTTCTCTTTCTTTTAAATTTTCTTTCCAGTTAAGTTTACGATCAAGGACAATTCCGAGACATAAAGCCGTACCAGATACGTTTATTGGTATACCATTGATGGAGGGTGGAAGTATATCTAGAATGTTACGTTTTCTCGTAAACAAAACAAGTTCTGTTTTTGCAGGGTTGACATTTAGCCCACAGTTTTTCGCTCAGCTGATGAGCTTGTTTAGTGCTGTCTGAAGGAGTTCACAAAAGGTTGTTATCAATTTTCCCAAAGTCATGATGACTATGTCATCAGCATAGGTTACGGCTTTTATTCCGCTCATGTAAGTAGAAAGGAGGATAGCCTTATTGGTCTGAAATCTTTGGGTTCAGTGTGCGAGGGCTTTCCGGCTTTGGGAATGAATATGACTTTAACTTCCCTCCAACTAGTTGGAATAATGGTGAGGTT
This sequence comes from Melanostoma mellinum, assembly GCA_914767635.1. NCBI lineage: Eukaryota > Metazoa > Arthropoda > Insecta > Diptera > Syrphidae > Melanostoma > Melanostoma mellinum. The sequence continues at coordinate 84,657,023 of OU612059.1, read as the reverse complement.
AAGACAGCCTATGAATATTTCCACTAGAATCGGCACAATCAAGTCTTTAGGGCTTTGGAGCATCATTGGAATAATGCCGCCAGGGTCTGCAGATTTGTATGCTGAGAATGAGTCAATATATATATATATTTCAGCTTTTTTGGCGTTATCATCATATAAAATTGTTCAATTTCAAAAGCTTTTTCCACATAGGGTTAAACGGCGCAGCGGTAAGGATGTAGAACACTTTGGTTATTTTAAAAGAAAAACACTTCGAATGATCATTGATCCCATTTGTGAAGACAATGTGTGGAGAAAAAGATTTAGCAAATGAACTTTTTGAGCTGTACCGGGAAATGAACATGGATAAAGTACGACGCATCGCGAGACTAAGATGACTGGCATATATAGAGTTGTTTATTGAAAGAAGGACCTAATATTGGTCTAAGTATGAATCGACGTTTGAGGGTTTGAGATTAGCCCTTTAGACAGAAGACAGAACCTTAACTTCATAGTTTGTGAAAACATTGTAGTCTCGAAGTAAGAAAAAAAAGTAAGGAATTCGTAATGAATTCTTATCTCGTAAGAAGTTCGTTTCTCAACTCTTACGTTTTAGTAAAATTATATGAAACATATTTGCAAGGTGCTGATTACTCTTTTTTGACGTTTAGGAGTGGCTTTAAAAATACATTCGAAATGCTAATCATCCGTATATTTTCACAAGCCAAAGAAATCCAAAGGAGTGTGAATTTTGTTGGAGCTTTTTGAATCCTGTTTAAGACAGGCTAAAATTGTAATCACAGTTAGAGGAATATCAATTAAAGCGACATTTTAGGATGTCAGCTGTATTTAAAAAGAAATCTAAAAGGGTGATGAGACTGAGAAACTTTAAGTGACCGAAGGAAAAACTTTTCCTAAAATTAAAAAGAGTCGGTATTATAACAAGCGGAATTCATTATGATTATCTGGTCGACCGCACTAGACAAGATGATCGACTACAACAGGCTGGCCAAAGTCTGTGTATTAGTGGCACACTGAGGACAACCATATCGGTTGCCCTCAATGTATTCCTATAGATCTCACACCCCCCCTAGATATCATCAGGAAGCAAGTCGCAGCTAGCTCAGCTACTCGACTCACATGCACTTCTACACCGATGCAATGGCTCAAAAGTCAAAAACCAGCGAAGGTGTAGGAAGTGGAATCTACTCAGAAAAACTGAATCTCAGACTTTTCTTCCGCCTACCCGATCTAAGCGGAAATTCTGGCGATTAAGGAGGTGCTGTCTTGGCTCAAAGAAAACGTCATATCCTCCACGGATATTCGAATTTTTTCGGACAGCCAAGCTGCCTTTAAATCTCTTGCCTCTGTCTCAACAAAATCCATCACGGTCCAAAATTGTAAAATGTCTTTGAGGGAGATGTCAAATCAACTCAACATTCATCTTTCATGGGTGCAGGTTCACTGGGGCATACCAGGCAACTGTATGGCAGGCGAACTAGCCAAAAAGGGACACAACCACTTCCCTACGCTCAGAATGGAACAATATAGGCATACCTATAGCTACATGTAAACTCCTACCTAGACAAGACGATTCGAGGATAACAAACACTAGATGGACTGAGAGTAACAACTTCCTTGCAACCAAAAAAGTTTGACCGTGTGCAGACTCCTGCCATGATAAGGAGCCTAAGTTACCAGCTCTCACCATATCTGTGCCGAGTATCTGTAACCTCTTGCGAGCAAAAGCATAACATTCACAGTAGAATAGCCTCATAGTAGTCCGAAGCCTTGACCAATAAGTTCTGTGGAGTTCTAAAATACCACTAGAAATCGAAGCTGATTTCCCACACCAGTCCGACGCGAATTAATTCAGTGTACTTGGCACCAGCAGCAATCCGACCTTGATCTGTTTCAGAATAATCCGACATTCTAATCATTAACTTCGCGGAATCGTCAGCCAGCACCAATTGATCATAAGCCTCCTTCATTTTATGCTCGAGGAGCTTGCCAGCCTTGATTAGGAATTTAACTTAGAACTCTCTAAAAGAAATCCGACACTTAGATTTTTACCATTAAAGCTCAAAGAACTTTCAGAAAAAAAATGAACTATGATGCCTGATAGTATTACTACGCTTCGGTTTAAACTATTAAAGCCTTGACTGGCCATCAGAAGGAATCAAACCTAGACCTCAATCATACTTACAGTACTCTGACGCTTTTACCCCTGCTGCAGAATTGGGAGAGCGTGAGGCGAAGACACGAAAATACTTAACTCAACACCACAAAAAGCGAAGGCGACTATCAAAATCGAACAATCAACGAATGACGTGGGAAGAATTCGACAAGTAGGCTAATATTTTTCCAGACAGTCAGTGAGTCAGTAGATAAAGCGAAGTGAAGACAAGTAGTTAATGTGGTCGGTTGCAGAGTTTGAAATTAAAATTGAAAAATGAAATTAAATGAAGTTAAATTGAAAAATTGAAGTTAAATTGAAAAATGTTTGAATTAAAGAACACATTCTTTTATTAAAACCCACTGCAAGGCGTATGTGCGGTGAAACACTTTCTCTCTGATATACCCGAAGCAGTGTGGATTTTGTTAGAGAAGTTCAACTACTGCGGTCTCCTTTGGAGATACTATCTGCTTTTCCAGCTTCTTTTTTGGCCACTTCTGAAGCACCTCAAGGTAGCCATCTTAGGCCCAACTATTTCACTCTAAACTTCCTCAAAAACGAATTTCCACTTATCTACACAACCGCCAATATAAAGTCCGTCGCATGCTTTTTGGGTGTCGAAAAAGCATTTGACAGCGTTTGGATTGAAGCACTCATTATAAGCTAAATTCTTTAAACTTTTCAGCTCCATTAATAAAAATAATTTTTTTCTTTTCTCTCCCACAGGAACTTTTTCGTCCAATTTGGAAGAGCAAAGTCCACCACCAAGAACAGCAGGAGTTGCCCTGGGATCAAAACTAGGAAAAACTGCTTTACGCCGATGACTCGCTGACAATAGCACATCCATATCACCAACCATAGCTGCCGGAGAGTGGAAACTCACATCCACAAACTATATTCCTATTATAGTAAGTGGGGTATCCAGATCAACTCAGCTAAGTTAGAGCTCGTCTGTTTCAGAAGGCCCAGAGTCCAAAGAGGCGGTCGTACTGCTGGTAGCTGCAGAGCCACATCCTCTAATCAACCCGATGGAACCAGACTGGCTGCCCAAAGAAACGCGAAGTATCTAGGCATCAATTTTAACGAGGTGCTTAGATTCAACCCGCACTCACGCACTGTACTCAAAAAGGCCAACTTCGCCTTCCACCGACCGTACCCTTTGCTGAGGAGAAGGACAGGACTAAGTCAGCCTATAAAATTACTGATGTACCAGCAGCTGCTGAGATCCATCATCAACTACGGAAGCCCAGTTTGGTTCACCATTTCAAAGACCGCGATGAAGGAGCTCCTAATTTTCGAAAGGAAGATTCTGACACTAAGCACCGGCCTCACTTTCAACCACCAGCGTCAGAGACATTACAGTAACCAGCATCTGTACGAGACAGCCAAAATGACGCGCTTGGACCAAAACGTCTTATCGACATTATCGAAAACGGCTGCAAGTATCAGCAACCACCCTAATCCCCTGGTGAGAAGGATGACCACTGAGGACCGACACCTTGTGCCAAAATACCTAAGCGTGTTGCACGCTTTGGCCGAAGAAATAATGCCAGCCAACGATGAAGCCACCAGCTTCTACGATGACCCTGGGTCAGCATACTTCCGTGAATAATGCCACCTCCATCCAGTCACCTACAGCGCTCAAGCTCAACTAGACTTAACAACAGTATTTTTAAGAAAACCAACGCTTTTCAGATGAGAAAAGAAGGAAGGACTTTCAGAAACTACTGTAGAATGGTTTATGATGACAATCAATCGTTTTAGTCAGCCCCACCATATATTATTTCTACGTTGTACCATGTTGCGTATAAACTATTGACTTAAGTGTTACCTTTGTGATCTCATACGAATTTAAATTACACTAAAGTTTTACCAACCAGTAATAAAATACCACGAAGATGAATGGATTCAAAACAAAAAGATATGATTTAAGAAAATGAGTCATGCATTAGAAAAAAAAAATGTTTATGTACGAAGGCATCTTTTTTTTAAATTAAGTTTATGTACAACAATAACAAAAAAAAAAAAAAAAAAGTGAACGAATGACTTATGCATGAGGGAACATGAATGTATGACGGGTTCCGAATGGTTTAAGAACTTAAACAAATTTTAAACAATATAAAAACGAAATCAAGAGTACTATTTTTGCTGAGTAAGTGCTGCCAATTGCAAATAAACAATAATACCCAATAAAAAAAAATATGATTGATTGATATTGAATAATATTTTTATCGGAAACTCATTTTTTGAATGAATTAGAACAAAAAGTTAACGAAATAAAATTGTTTCGACTTTTTTTAGTTGTCAAACAAAAAACAAAAAAAAAACCAGTTGATTAGTTCTACAGAATCTTCAAACAAAAGAGAAAAAAAAACCAAAAACTAAAATAAATTGTTTTCATGAAACAAGGGTTAACTGCAATTTCTGTTAAATATAAATCAATTATTAAAAATTAAAATATGAAAACAAAGTATAAATTAAACTATAATTGACACAATTTTGAATATCATACTGGGGGATTATTTAAGTATACGAGTAGTTTTCAAGAAAGTTTTTTAATTTAATAATTTTTTTTTTTGTTTGTTCTCAAACTAATGGAAAGTTTAATTGAGGAAAAATTAAATAGTATATAAATGAAGAACGTGTAAGAACATATGAAAAGAATTTAAACGACTTACCTTATTTGCTGAGGATATTTCGGCAGAGCGAGGGGGATCTTCCGTCGCTGGTTCGTTAGCCGGAAGTCGTTGTTCTTGAACACTAGCCAATCTAGAAAGGAAAAAATGAGAGAATGGAACGCGCTGTTTTTTGAAATATGTTTTTATACAAATTACCTTTTCAATGTCACCAAGGTTCCTGTTAACTTTTTACATCTTCGCAATGCTGACTCCAAACGATCTGGTTCTTCTTTCAGGAACTTTTCTTCTCGTACGACCTTTTCCATTTCGTTGGATAGAATGTTTCTCAGGCCATTTTGAAGGCTTGGGAAACGCATTTTCAGTTCAGCGACAGTTTTGCTGCAAAATTAAAGAAAACATTACTGAAATATCCTTTCTGTTATGACTGGAGGGAGATAAAACAGAGATTACTGAGAAGGTTAACGCTATAAGACTAAAAACGAGTATATTTTTCTCGTAATTAAACCAAGAAAATTAATACCGGTTCGCATACACACAAGTGCAGAAGAAAAATATTCGCCCGAACAAAATGACAGAACATTAAACAACAGAACATGCTCTCTATTTAGTTCCCAAAAACATACGACGTAGAGCTATATGTGGGCAGGATACATAAAACAAAAAGGGAGAAATTGTTTTTTGGGCTCGTGAAATTTTTTTATTTTGGCGTAACGAGCATCAGCTTAACAAATATGATCCGCCTGTGCAACAAGTCGTCGCCGCTGCCCTCAGCGTGCGTCGGTGTCGGCAAGCCAACCTATTTTGGATTGTTCCAAGTCTGGGGTCAATCAACTGAAGATGTTGCATTTGTCTGTAGCAGTTGTGTTTTGGTCTGCTTTTCCTGTAACAATGTTCTTTTGATCTCTGGATGGTCCTAATTTTTTCCAAGACGGTCTTTTGATTCAAATGTCTTCACGGATTAGGGTGCTTCTAATTCTAATACGATCAAGCTTTTTACTCCTGCAGTCAAATAAAGCATCTTCATCTCAGCTGCTGTAAACTTCCTCTCACACTTTTTGTACATTGTCCAATATTGTGAATCGTGCGGTCTGGATACGATCTGTACCAAGTATCTCAACAAAGCAGAAAGTGGAGGCAGCAGTTTTTGTGCCCTTACAATAAGTTTTGCTAACAGAAAAACAGCTAAGCCAATACCTCAGAGATTAACGGTTCCGTATGGTGGGTCGCTGAGCTAAAGAAACTTCACAGGCAAAATAGAAAACTTCAGAAAAATCTCTCAAGACCAAACTGAGTCCCTATTGAAAGATATGTGCCGATCAAAACAGAACAACAACTAAAGATTAATTTTAAGATCAAAGAATGTCTCTTACAAATAACTGTTTTGAAATCATGGAAACATTCTGTAAAGCCAGCCGACTTGCCAAAACCTTCAAAATCAAACAATTCCTATATCGAATCAAAAGCTGAGAAAATCTTTTGAGACAGCACTTTAAAATCTTGTCAGTAGGATTAAATAAGCATTTGACAACATTTTCATCGTCATAGAATGTGCTTTGAAAATGCTAGCTTTGATGGCATGTGCTGTGTACCGCTGCCAGAGAACAGGGTGTGGAAGAATCATTAGACTTCTAGATAAAAGCAATGCTAACGATGATGAATTGAACAGTGATCGTTGAAGCGGAGTATGGACATCATACTGGCACGAGGAGCCCCTGGGCCTAGCGCATTTCTCACAACTATGCCTTACGGAATGGAGGGGACCTACAATTTTCTGCCGGTTCCGAACGGCTAATCGAGAAAGCGCTTTTCATGGCAATGAATTTACTAACGGAGGACTTCAATTCCTGGCGAAAGGCGATACCCGTGGAAAAACATTTTTGCCTCTGCTGGGACTCGAATCTCGAACCTCTGGGTTAGCAGGTGGACATGCTAACCATCACACCACGGGTATCACGGCTTAAGAGCTGGTTGGTATTCTATTTTCTCCACTGCCATGCACGCTGGTTGATACTCTACATATGCAGCTCTCGGTTGTTTCAGAGCACAGGTTTCGCTAATTTTAATTGACATCTGCGGTGTCCTAGAAATGGTCACTCCATCAATCCCTAACCAAAAATGTTCTCTTTACGAAATGCAGAGACCAGAGAGCTTCCTAGACTGTCCCAACTTGCACTTAAAAGTGTCAACATTCCATTCACAAATCAAGTCAAACATTTTGGAGTAATCGTTATTTGTTATCTAAGCTTCTTTGGTCCAAATTTATCGAATCGAAAACTGCTATGGCACTATCTGCCTTCTGGTAATATAAGGGAGCCTTTGGCAAGATATATGGCCTGCCATCGAAAAGGTCCTTTTACAAAATTTCAAAGAAAGTGATTGAACTGCACCCCAGTGCTTTCTGGCTGCTGCCTTGACGTTTTTTTGAACCTTTCCTTCCTTGATACTAAAGTGATGGGATGTTCTCTCAAGAACATTTGTCATTCAAAGAGATGTAGTCCCTGACACAATTTGCGCTAGAGTTTTGAGGACCTCCCAAGAAGCATGTCTTTTGACTAAAGCCCAATGCGATGATCTTAATGCACAATCTGCGTCAAAATAAAATGGTCAACTTTCCATCACTTCAGAGGTGGTTCGCTCTAGAGTATAAACCAGCGAAGTATTCTTATCGAATTTCTTACGATGATTCCAGAATCGATTCCAGAGTGATATGTCATCACTCTGCACGCCTCATTATTCACACACGCGTCTATCTACTAAGTGGAGACGCAAGCTTTTCAAATGAATATAAGCTACATTTTGAAGAATGCCTGGATGGTAAGGAAGTACTTGTGTCTGCTGCTCCATTCAACCATCTAATTACATCTAAAGTGATCCAACAATCTATTTCGGAAAACCGAATTCTATGAGTTTCTTTTCGGTTCCAGGTCATTATACTCGTAGCATAGCTAGAAACAAGTTCGCCGATGAACTGCAAACCAAGGATCTAATAGAGCTTTCCCAGGACTTGAATCAGAGCTTGGCATACCGTGGGGCTAAGTGAGCTATTTCATCAGCGATTGTATGCGTCAAGAGCACAACCGTAATGGCATAGTTCCATTAGCTACAGGCAGAAAACATGTAAGCATCCAAACGTCAATAAGAAAACTGCAACATTGTTGCCGGTCGGTGGGCGCTACCAAAATTTTATTTTACCAAGCATCTTAACGTGCGGGCTTAACTGATACCATACTCTGTGAATCCTGTGGAGAGGATGACAACACCATACCCTTGGTTAGGAAAAGAGGTGACCGGCAATTGTGTTTATGGCACTATTCTACTCTTGGAGAACTTGACAGTTCCACACGAAATGTGATACTAGTGAAAAACACTCGAAGTGTCTGGTATTCGAGTCCCGAACTTCCAAAATTCGGGGCTAGAATCCCTGTATTCAAGTCCCGAACTTCTAAAATTCGGGGCTCGAATCCCAGACACGTCTCACTGCACGAGTCCTAGAAGATTATGGTCACAGTTCCCGTAGCTACGAGAAAACACGTTGCGGTTCTATTCCTCTCATATTCAACCATTTTAGTAAGTAAGCAATGTATTATTTCTTAAAATTCATTACAAAAAATTTTTTGTCCATAAATATGGTATGAAAAAGAAATATTTAAGTAACAAAACTATTTTTATATATAATAAAAATAGAATTATTGTTACAGCAGGAGTAACAAAGCTTGATCGAATTAGAAGTACTAAGATTCGTGGAAGCCTTCATGTCAAAAGTACCATCTTGGACAAAATTCAGCACGACCGGCTCAGTTGGTATTGTCATGTTCAAAGGAGAGATCCGCAGAACCCCGTCAAAAAGGCAATATCGTACAACGTTTCAACAAATTCGCGACGAAAAAGAAAAGGCAGGCCAAAACACTCCTGGTACAAGCAAATGCAAAAACAGCAGCATTTGGTTGGCCTCAGACATGGAACAATCCAAAACCGGGAGGCTTGCCGACGATTTCTGAGGTCAACGCGGCGTACCCCACAGGCGGATCACTAGTGTGAAGCAGAAAAGTGGGAGAGTTGTGATCGCTTCAAGATCACTACTCGTAACGCCGAAAATGAAAAAGAAGAAGAAGAATTATTGTTACTACAAGGCAAAAAAGTTTATCATATAATTAAAAATGGGTTCTGGTGACCCAAGAAAAATCTAAAATATTCGTACTTAAAGGAAATAAGCCATTGTCTTATATGTTTCAAAAACAACAAATGTGAAGTAAGCCCTCTGGTAGAATGTGGAAGCTTGTTGAACAGGCGACAGGACACGGAGAGATCTACGAAATGCAGTTGTACGAAAAGCTGGTACGGAAAATTGGTTTAAAAAATTCCTTCGAATACTATAATTCGAGATGATTCTTATATTATGGTTACCTGAGTTTTAAAAAAAATTCATTAAGATTTTTGTGGTAACTGGATGCTGTCACTGATGAGTTACCTACTATGCCGACTGATCACAAATGTCATTTATACAACTGTCAAGCAGAAAAGACCTCATGTGGCATTCGACATCAAACCAGAAAACGATTAAGAATCAATAAAGTGAATTTAAGTCAAACTTATTAATCATTACGTTTTTTCATTTAATTTAGATTATTACAAACCTTATAAACAGAACTAATGGCGAACTGGAAAAATTTTCAAATCCATAAAAAGATGAAAACCTGGATACGAACGTGGCTTACGGCAAATTGTTTTCAGAGCAGACTTTTGCAATACCAACAGGGGTTGAATTATGTTGAAATATGTTCCTCCCCAACATGAAATTCAATATTGAAATTTCGAGTGAAAGATGGCGTCATAAATTTTCATTAGGAGCTGGAACGAACAAACATTTCTAAGATAGTAAAAAAATCTTAAAGTTCCACGAAAATACTTTCTCAGACTTCAACTGTTGTTATAAAAGCTCATATTCGATTCAATTATCAGATCTAAGTATTTGAATTCACTGACATTATCAATCCGAAAACACCCATCGGTGCATCCACCATAACTAGAGAAAGTGATAGGAGTAAAAACCACAACAACAATTCAAAAGCTTGATTATTTGGCAATCTGTAGCATGAAAATAGATATCAGTATCATATTTCTGACTCCCTGATAGATCAAAACACATAACCTTAGTTTTTGAACTGATAACTAGTCTATGCGCAGCAAACCAAATCCTTAGTAAATTAAGATACCAATTTAAATCAGCTGTGAGAATGAGTGAACTGTTTGCACCATAACTAAAATCCACATCATCTGCAAAAGCCGTCAAAGTACCTTGAAAAGCAATCAAAATAACGAATTTATGTACCTATATTAGAAACAGCACTGGTTCTAAAACAAATCCCTGTGGGACTCCCAAATTAATTGACTTAACATCGCTCTCAATGCCTTCTAATTTCACTCTTTGCTTTCTGTTTTCCAAATATGATCTGAACCATTGACAAAAGAACTCTGAATTTTGAATTCTACCTAACAGTATATTGTGATCTACCGTGTCAAATGCCTTTGAAATATAGACGAATAAAGCAGCTGTACTCTTTTCAGTCCAAGACTTGCAAAAATTTGAGAGCAGAAGCGTAGCAAGGCATCTTCGGTAGATTTGTTGCTTTGGAAGCCTAACTGCACGTCGTTGAAAAACTTTGTTTTTCTATTTTTTACAGCCTTTTCAAATACCTTACTTATACATTATAATAGCGAGATTGGCCTATAATTCGATAGTTCGTTGGTCGCTTCTTTTTTGAAAAAGGGTAAAATTTCAGCACATTTGAGAGCCTCAGGAAATCTACCACAAAAAACGTTTTTTTTTGAAAATGTGTGCTAGAACATCAGTTTAAAGCAAGATACGTTTCTTAATCACAGATTGGAAATACCATCTTTGCCCGAAGAATTTGATTTTTTTAGTGTTCCAATTATTTTGAGGATCTCAAAACCTGTAATTGGTTCAAACACAAAGCTTTGTCTTTGAGAAATCTCTTCATCATTCACCACTTCATCATCGAGTGCCCGCATATGTGCCCGAAGAAACTACTAAGTTGTGCGACACTGTCGAGAAATATTCATTGAATGTGCATTAGCTATTCCAACTTTAACAAAGCTGTTATGGATATTGATTGCCGATTGTAATCTTTGAGCTGACGACTTGTTAAGAATGCTATTGACCCACTCATTTCTGACGTTGCAATTTGCTTGGTTGAATTTATTCCTGTAAAAATTGCAACGACAAATTGGGATTTCTTTCTTTGACTCAACACATACTTTTTTATATGTCCTTTTTAATTTTACATCGCTATTGTTTTTTGAATGTTTTACTCGTAGTTTGTTTTTATATTTTACTTTTTTAAGAGACTAAACGAAATCCACGGCTTTAGACGTTTATCAGATTTTTTCGGGATGGAGGTAAAAGAACATTCAGATATTGTATCTGGTTAAGATCTCAGAAAAAATGTCATACGACTTAAACGGATCACTTTCTGCAAAAAACTTCTTCCTAAAACTCAAATAAGTTTTAAGCCTACCGAAATTAATTTTTGTTGCTATGTTTGGAACAGCAGAATTATAGTAACTATTGTATAAGCCCTGTGTCAACAAGAATACCAGTCATTGAATGATCAGTGATCTCAAAGTCAAAAACACATTTTCACAAGAATTCACAGAAAGAGGAGCAAAACGGCCGTACATATGATCTAAACATTTTTCGGATCTTCGTCTGGTACTCTCATTAATAAAAGAAACTAGTCCATGTGAAGCTAAAAGATCGCAATGAGTTCCAACTTGTTCACTATTTTCCAGTAAGTCTAGATTAAAATCCCCTTTAACGATAAGATTTTCCGATCTTTCACTTTCCAGTTATGATGAAAACTCTTCCATAAAAGCACCAACAGTAGACATATGCACATGCAGTCCATAAACACATAAGATTATAAAAATTTTCCCATTGAACTTGAAATTAATTTTTATAACATCAGCGCTCTTAGCTCTTAGGTTAAATCAATACATAAGACTTGAGAAATTGTTTTTTTTTAAGAAGTTCACACCAGATCTTACCTCGCTCTGCTTAGCACCAGGGCCATATCTTCAACAGCAGCCATGTTGACTCGAGTCCTACGATTAATAACCTCACCACGCAACCCCTCCACTGACGACTCCAAATCACTTAGGTCCTTCTCAAGTCGAATAACTTCCTGCTTGTAGAGCTCCTCTTCTCTGGACATTCTGGTCTTTTCTTGATCTCCTTGTCCCCAATAGTTGCCACTACTTGTTAGCAAAGTTGCACGAATTCTCATAAATGCATCCTTTATATCCTCTCTTACGGCAACTGCTTGAGCTTGTGAAAGTCGCCTTAATGTTCGCACCTCCATCCTCAGATCTTTAGCTTTCTTTTGCAAACCCCTCAAATGATTGTAGACCTCAGGTGCTAGAGCTATATCCGCTCGGTAAGTAGGATGATTTGTAGCCAAGGCGAGTGGTTTGGGAGGCGGTGGTGGTTTGAGACGTTCTCTCTCTGCTTTAGTGATTAAATGTGAAAAAACACAAAGAAGTCAATCAAAATGGAAAAACATGATATAAACAAAAAATAACAACAATAAGCTGTTAGTAGCTATGAGACTAAAGCGTGCACAAACATTTAATCAAATATATTTTTTTTATGTTTTTACATAATGAATCTTCGATTACCTTGCGACGAAGTTCGGGGAAGTGTTGACGACTTAATAGCTGGCTTGGGTGGTTTCGAATCGGCTGTGTTTTTTTTATTTTTTTTTTTTATTTTTCAGTTTCGATTTGGTTCATATAAATTTGTGAGACATTTAAAAAGTTCGTGTAAAAATTCACCACAAAAAAAAAGAGCACAAAATACAGAGATGAGAGAGAAGAAGAGACGAGACAAAAGAATTGAAGATAATATTTTGGTGTAATTTGCACAAAAATATACAAATATTTATGAATTTTTTATTTTCTGCATTTTAATTTTATAAAGCGAAACACAAAATTTGACATTTAGTTGATAAATAAGATTTTATTTAATTTTTTTTTTAACAAAAAATTTTAAATAAAGAATAATTTCGAAAACCAAAAAAAAGAAGATTTTTTTTATCTATAATTTAACTTATGATTATTGAAAGGAAAAGGTTCATGCATTGAATGCAAATTTATAGCTAGAAAATTCAAACTTAAAAATAAATGAAGGACTTATTCTAAGGATTTTTAAGTATCAAGTTGTACTGCAAAGCTTTTTATGTATTTAGTTGCTATTATTGCTGGGCTGGCGCTCAATTGAATTTTACATTAAGGTTTGTTCAAGCAAAGAAGTCGCTGTGGGATGGAGCTTAAATGCCAAGATAATCTTACGAGAAATTATTATGATTTGTTCAGGGGCTTGGAACTAATCCCGTTTTTTTCAACTGTTGAAGTTCGTTTATAGAGTAAACCAGAGCCATATGTTGGAATCAACTTGGCAGCGCACAGATGTTTCAACTGACTTTACTCGTCAATTGTGCTTAGTATATCTACTCGCAGTAACCACTACGTAATGATCACCTCCAACCGGTGCGGCGGTGCCTTGATAAACTAGTAAGTGCGAGTTACCAAGTTTCTGACAAACAGCTTTTCATAAGACCTTTTAGAGATGTTATAGAAATAAGAAAATTTCTTCCCCTATTGATTTCAAATTGTTACTTGGGATGGTGAGCAAAGAGCAGAGAGAGTGACTGGCTGCCCGACTGTCAGTGATCTACCAGAGAAATGCATGAATTTGGCTTATAGAACCAACGATGAAATTCAGCAGTCAAAAGGCAGATCCTTTATATACATATTCGGTTTAAAGGTCTTTTAGGGTATTTAAATACTGGGACACGTATTGTATTAAGTATTGAAATAGAAACTATTGAAGATGACCTTCTGGGGAGGCAACGACTATTCTCGTACCACTGCAGCAGAGGAATAATATCCTCGACATGATATAAGAACGTCCTTGGCACTTTTGATGCAAAACTAGGTAAGGAGGACATCTTTGGAAAGACTTTCGACAAGCATAGTTTGCATGACAAAACCTCCGAAAACGAGCTCAGGTTGATCGATTTTACTGCGGAGCTAAATCTTGTTGTCATGCATTTCAAAATTCCGAATTCCGAACCTTCGAAAGGGCCAACTTTTCACAAACTTGTTGAAGTCATTCTACAAATGAGGATATGCTGTTCAAGACTCAGGCGAACCAATGCTGTGAAACGATATGACGTCGCGAGGCAAGAGATGGGCTCTTACTTTTCCCAAAGAGTGTCCCTGCAATTTGAATTAAGTATTGAAAAAACAGTGGTAGCTGGCTACAATGCCAACAAACCATCAGAACCGCTGTCTCTGATGGTTTGGACGAAAAACGAAACCTATGGTAAATGCAACTCAACAAAAATCACGACAAATGTTGATGCAGAAGAGGACAAAAGCTACTGGTGACCAGATAAATATAAAAAGTTTTGACGCAACAAAGCTGGGAGCCCCGGGTCCTAGCGCATTTCTCACAACCTTGGAAGGGGCCCATAATTTGCTGCCGATTCTGAACGGCTAATCGAAAAATTGCCTTTCTGGACATTGAACTTACTATCGGAGGAGATCGCAAATCCTAGCTAAAGGCAAAACTCGTGGAAAAACATTTACTTGTTTTCTGTTAAGTCTGAAACCACGACGGATATCAAGAATATTTCCCGACCTAAAGGAAGTAAATATTGCCATGTTTAAGCCTTAATCAAATAAAACAACAGGTACAGATGGTCTTGACACCGAAGGCGGATTAGGTGGAAATGAACATGTACCAGCTCAGTCAGAAAAAATCGTGACCGATGAAGGGAACCTCAGTATCGTTTATCCGATCCCAAATAGGAAACATAACTGCGCCCTTATAGATGAATAAGTCTCCTCAAAGTGCGTTGTGTCGCCAATGAAATCTTGTCTGCTGTAGAGAGGTAGGTTTGCAGGTTTGTAGAGAAGACGTTTGCAGATCTTTACGTGTCTATGCTAGACATTTACTTGAATGAAATTAACAATGATCAAAAGTGAAACAACTTCTGATGACGACATCAATCATTGGCTAAGCGTATGGTGGACGAAGTGGCGAGAACACTCTGATATCTTCAGTGAAAGAAAGACGCGCTGTTTTTTTTCTACTCTCAAATGCGACTAACAATGCTGGACAAAGTATGAAAAGTATGATAGTATGACGGCAGCTGAGTTGAAGATGCTCGATATGACTGCAGGACGCAGGAGTAACAAGGATTTATCGAATAAGAAGTACCAAGATTGTTGAATGCCTTCATTCAAAAAGACCATCTTGACTAAAATAGAGTACCCCGTTTCAACAACTTTGAGAGACGATTGTAAAAAATGGTAGATCAAAACACTCCTATGCAACTACATCAGGATATGGTTGGCCCTAGACACGGAACAATTCAAAGCGGGAGGTATGTCGTCGTGGCGGGCGTACCGAAAGAGCGGATTATGAAGCAAGTAAGTAGTGTCCGACCGAAGGTCGATTTCTAGCCGAAGCCGAAGCCAAATATTCGGCTGAACATCAACCTTCGGCCGAAGCTGAAGCCGAACCTACAATAACGTAAAGAATTTTTCTTTCAGACTTTGTGTTTTGGATTTTTTTTCTTGAACAGTTCGTTCGTCGCCACAAAGCGTTTTTTGAAAAGCTTTAACTCGCCTTGAAATTCAAACTGAGTGTTCCTGAGCCCAGGGGTCGACCAGGGTGTGCCTGGATCTTTGCTGGGGCGAGTTGAGGGCTGTCAAATGGCATGTATTTTCATTCAAATGACAGGGATGTGTAGTGATTTTGAGGTTAAGTGTTTTTTAAGGACTGTAAAACTCATTTTTTTTGACAACTCATAAAGTTGTCAAGGAAGCCTGTGTCAACTCCGGGTAAAGTTCAACGAACGAACCAAATGTATGCATGTGGTACCTAAATTAA
Organism: Melanostoma mellinum; assembly: GCA_914767635.1. Lineage (NCBI taxonomy): Eukaryota > Metazoa > Arthropoda > Insecta > Diptera > Syrphidae > Melanostoma > Melanostoma mellinum. Next base: position 84,641,251 of record OU612059.1, on the reverse strand, counting down.
CAAAATTGACTTTTCAAAAACAACAAATTAAATTAATAACAATTTTGATACATATTTTCTGATATGGGTGGCCCTCAGACACCGAGGAGTTCCTGAAGCCTATGTGCGAATAATTATGGACATGTACGAGGGAGCAGTTACAAAAGTGAGATGCCCAACTGGAGTCACCGAAGAATTCCAAATAACAGTAGGTGTACATCAGCGAAGTGTCTTAAGTCCACTGCTCTTTATTGCTGTTCTGGATTATTTGCTCGGAGGAAAAGTAACGGACAACAAAGTACAACAATTATTCTTTGCTGACGATGAAGCCATCATAAGCGAGGATCCTACATCCCTACAACGAGCACGTTGGATTGATGTTCTGGAAGGAAATGGGTACCGTATTAGCGCTAAAAGGACTGAATACCTGTGCTGCCCTTTTTCTGATCCAGACAAGCCTATTCCAGACATTTATTTGAATGGAAATGTGCTTCCCAAGTGTGAAAAGTTAAAATATCTGAGATCTATGATCAATAGTGAAGCAACTTGTGATGACGACATCAATCATCGAGTAAGCGTAGGGTGGATGAAGTGGCGAGAAAACTCCGCTATCTTCTGTTTTCGAAAAATGGCCCCCAAGTTGAAGGGAAGACTCTACACAGTTGTCCGTCCAGCTCTGACATACGGTTCACAATGTTGGACAATGTACAAAAAGTATGAGAGCAAATTGACGGTAGCCGAAATGAAGATGCTTCGGGTGACAGCAGGAGTAACAAAGCTTGATCGCATTAGAAGTACTAAGATCCGTGGAAACCTTCATGTCAAAAGTACCATCTTGGACAAAATTCAGCACGACCGGCTCAGTTGGTATTGTCATGTTCAAAGGAGAGATCCGCAGAACCCCGTCCAAAAGGCAATATCGCACAAAGTTTCAACAAATTCGCGACGAAAAAGAAAAGGCAGGCCAAAACACCCCTGGTACAAGCAAATGCAAAAACAGCAGCATTTGGTTGGCCTCAGACATGGAACAATCCAAAACCGGGAGGCTTGCCGACGCTTTCTTGGCTCACAGGCGGATCACTAGTGTGAAGCAGAAAAGTGGGAGAGTTGGTGATTGCTTCAAGATCACTACTCGTAATGCCGGAAATGAAAAAGAAGAAGAATTGAGAACTTTACTACCATTTGACACACTTTCAGCAGCACAAGAGACACAACAGAAGAATTGACAAATGATAACAGTACGCGGTTGTGCCTCTTGACGGTCCCCCATCTAACCACTAACAGCGCTCACCTCGACATAATTGCGATGTTGTAAACAGAACCGATGTTTTCTAGTGACAGTGCCGCTTTCAGTAGTATTTAAGCGAATTACAATCGATAAGTGAACAGCTGAGTGATGTTGCGTGATCTCGAACGATTTTAAAAGAAAAGTAGCACTCACTCACTAGATCACTGATGCGGTAGTACGTCACCCAGGTTTTCTCGAAATTATGATGCATGGCGAACATCGAAGCCAACGAACAGTAGAAAATCGCCATAAGCGAGTGATTCGCAAGCCAGCCACTAAAAAAGAAAAACATGGCGAACACAAGTCGGTTCGACAGGTATGTTCGTAGTTTGAGGCTAGTTTTAGTTGAGGAGATAGAATTTCTATTAATCGCGGTTCTGCGTTCAGGTAGGGTAGGCTAACTTAAGACTAGATCTGGATTCTATAACTGAATACCGTCTGATCACCTATTGTCAAAAGATTGTTTCATGTAATTTCGCATTCAGCGTTCGGAAGGATAGCTAATTTTTCGATAATCTTTTAGATTTTAGTAACTTTTCCAGGTTTCAAACACGTTTTCTTAGTACTTAGGGGTAGGATTCCCGCACACGAGATCGAGTAATACGTGACTGAATTGTGTGTTTTTGGCATTACTTTTCACGTTATCGAGTTTTTTGAAACCACAATTTGACAATCTTTTATCAGTATATGAATTGAAGTCGATAAATGAACTGAAAACTGATCTTATGAAATATGGATCGAATTTTAAAAGAAAAATAGAACTCACTCACTCGATCACTGATGCGGTCCCAGTTTCTTAAACATTTTTTTTTTAGTACCAAGCTTAGACGATAGTTTCCTTAAAAGTTATGCCTTCTTGGCCCTGCTCAACCTCCACAGCTGACATGAAAGACATGTGTGGTTAATAGTTACTCAAATTCACTTTTTTGAAACTTAGCTTTTGATGTAGGAATGAGATCATGAAGTCATAAAGTTACTCGGAGTATTGTTTGGAGTAAAGACACGATGAATGTAAGCTTTAGTTAAAGACGTTAGTTGAAGTTTTAGTCTTACAAGAAATAGTTTGTCGGTCAGTCTTGTTGGTTTTCTCTGTACACTTAGAATTATTTTTTCAAAAGGAGTCTTAAATTTGGATCACAATTTATGATGGTATGTCGGAATGAGGATAAATAAATAAATGAAGCTGAGTTTCGCAAAGTAGCGATGATGAATAATGCTTCTTTTCCACCAAGGACACACAAAAGCCCCCCACAGCGACTGATTTCTGAGTATTAATTTTATACAAAATAACAGGCAAAACAAATCATACAAAATTAGAACTAAAAATACAAATTTTAAGGCTAATATCGAAAAATATACAATAGCGCAATAGACATGTTTGCAAAAACAATAAAAGACTGCTAAGCAATCCAATAAAATAAAATCAAAAAGAAATTTACAAATAAATAATCAAAGAATATACAAATGAAAATGATTTTCTTTTGCAAAAACAATAAATTTTAATGCATTTTTGTTTAAATTTTCTTGTTTTTAAATTTTTAAACTGCAGTAATTTTAAGTGAAAGCGATTTACCAGCATGTTGTGGACTATGTGACTTCGGTACGCCTTGAATGTCATCGCTAAATGAGACGGATTTTTCAAATGACACTGATTTATCTGCAAAGTGAATTTTAATAGAATTTTTTTTTTGTTAAAAATAAACAATTTGTTATTGAGCCAAAAATTAGAGAAGAGATTCATCAATATTTGTGTTAATTTTTTTAAAATTAAAAATAATACTTTAATTTTTATTAATTTAAAAAAAACTAAGCAAGCTTCACTAAATTGTTTTAGTTTTCTTTAACAAATAGTTGTTGTATAATTAATGGTGCTTAGGTGAGTTTGTATTTAAACTATTCATTTCATATATGTATAAACTTTTTTCTATGACAAAAAAACAAATCTAAGGACATTGACTTTTCAAAACGAACACAAAACATAAAACAATAGCATCAATATTTTTTTTCATTTGATATTAAATGGTTTCTGGATTTTTAAAGCAAATGAATAGTTTCTTATAATTTAAGGAAACTTACGACATGAGCTTTTGCCGAGCTTTGGAGCTTTTTCTCTTATGTACATATCATCGCCAGATCCGTTTGCTATCGTATACATATTTATATTTTTTGTAAAGTGTATTTTATTTTGTGAAATGATTTTAGTTTGAAAAAAATATAAAGGAATGCTTAAGGAGATATGAATAAGATTAAATTGAAGGAAAAAAAAATTATAAATTTTGCATTAATCAATGGAAACGACGTATGAGCAACTATGATGTGAGGTGAAAATTGATGACTGTAATGAAATTTGTTCATATTTTAATTTTACGGAAGTTAATAGTAAGACTAGCTAATTTTTGGGAAAAAAATATGAACATCACTTTAAATGAACCCATGAACCCGAAACCGGGAAGAGTCTTTTTTTTTAGGCATTATACTCCATCTTGTTGGTTGAGCATTATTTGAAAAACACATATATCTTTGAATAATTTATCTTTCTGCTCCAATTATTTCTTGCCAACTCAACCTTATTCCGTTTTGAATTTGAAAATAAAGAAACCATTCACACATTTATAAGAACAATCCTCACACCCGCCTGCTTGATAAGGTGGCCATCTTTAGGGGAGGAGAGTTATTTGAATACCATAAGGAGTCTCAAGCAGTCGATATGCTATTTATTATGTAATTTCTTAAAAATCTCGAAAAAGACTGGATTTTTATTGCAGGAATCGGTTATTGGGCTGGTTAAAAACATAAGCCGAGGTGTGCCACTTAAAGGTGCATATCGCAGAAATAGGTGCTAGAACGAAGCAAAATTTTGATGCATTTCCAAGGACGTTTATCGTAGAGAAGGAGAACGTTACCATCGAATGTTTTTCGCGACATAATCAATAGCCCATAAGTTTAAGTGAATTAAGGAAATCAATGTTAGAGAATTGTAAGTAAATGCACCTTCCTCATTTACAGTAACGATATACTTGAATTGCTCAAACTGGAACGGAAATTATGACCGACTATGTGATACAATACTCAATTTGGGGTAATACTGGAAGTTGCTGACTTTTTGAACGCTTGATTTTTCAAAAAATAATTGTGAAGGTGGCCCAAATGTTTAGCGTTCGTTTGCCTGTGGGGCTACATTCTAAATTATTGTCTGTGTGTTTGTCTCATGTGGAAGGTTAAGGTGGCTGTCGTGAAAACGACCGCCACAGTTTGGCCAATAATTATACAGGGTGCGGCATCTAGACAGAACCTATTGAAATGTTGAATAACTCCGCCATCTCTCAGCCGATTTTGACAAATCATACAGATTCTGAAACGTCAGTTTATGCCATTTTAGACATGGATCAACTAACAGTAAAAATTGGGCTGAAATTGTAGCGCAGCACATCGACAGCAATCGTTCAATGGTGAAAACTGTACGTCCCTGAAATATTTCGCTCTCTGGCGGGGTCAATAAACAAAACTGTCGAATTTGGATAACATAGAACCCACACATCATTTACGAAACACCATTGTACGACGTAAAAGCAACTGTTTGGGCGCGAGTGTGCTCGAAAACGATAATTGGACAATTTTTTTCAGAGTTGGAGAAACCGTCGACGCGACGGTGCACGTTGCCTTTGGATGTTGAAGCACTTTGTTTGTCCGGAAAAGCGTAAACACGGTGTAACGAACTTCTATTTTCAACAAAACGGCCGGCGCACCTTGCCACGCTGCAATTGCTACTATGAAGTTTTTTCAGAGCAAGTTCCCGGGACGCGTTGTGTCAAAAAAGGGTGTTTTGAATTGGCCTCCTCGTTCCCAGGATTTGAAGGCACCAGATTTTGTCTGTGGAGCTACTTGAAGAGTAAGGTGTGTGCCAGCAAATCGTTAACTATTGAACAACTAAAAGCTAATATCAAAGCGGAAATTGCTGCTATTACGCCTAAAATGCTGTCAAATACAATGCGAAAAGCCCATAAAAGGGCCGCAATGTTGTGTTTCTAATGATTGATATTGTATTCTGAGTGAATTGTCAATAATTGGCATTATTTATACCCTAAATAAATCTAGTTTATTCACCAAAGTCTGCTGACAAATGGAGGAGTTATTCAACATTTCAATAGGTCCTGTCTAAATGGCGCACCCTGCAGATCTAAAGAGAGGACACGAAATGAAGAAAATGCGGAACGGGTTTCTTTCGTTCATGCTTCTTCCACAGAAGTTGTTTGATGGTACATTGTGCGGTTATGGGTTATGATGCCGAATACGGATCTAAGGTGTAACCAGCTTAAGGAAAACTCAGGATAAGCAACTAGCGGTACGTTTTAGATCAAGGAGTGGAAGCCACACAGGTGGTGGTGTTTGAAAAACTTAGGGAACTTAATGCTAGAATAAGTCTTTTTCATTTCTAAGAAATTTGAGCAATTAAAGGTTTTTTCAACAGGGACGCTACAAAAGTAGAGCATCAGGAATAGCAAACGACGCCGTATTTTTTGCCGCTCTTGACATTTCTCTTCAGTAGTCAGCCACTTCATGATGGAATGAGAAACGACCCAACAACGAGTTGAAATTATTAAAATTTACTACCGAAATTCGGAGTCAGTGGATTCAATTTAAAAAAATTTTAATCCACAGGCACAGAAAATGTTCCCGTGCCAGTGAGACTAGGAAGTGCCCGTTAAGTCGAGAATATTGCTCCCGCTGAGGCTTCCGTTGCAAAAAGCCCAAATGTGTCTCTCACAAGTCGTTCTCAAGCGTTGGGCATCTCTGTGACGTCGTTGTGGCGAATTTTGTAAAAAGATCTTGGCCTACATCCTTACAAAATTAAATTGACGCAAGTACTGAAGCCGGTTGACCACCAGAAGTGTCGAATATTCGTAATTTGGGCTGAGCAACAACTTGAAAATGATGAATTTTCATCTTCAGCGATGAAGCTCATTTCTGGCTGAAAAGCTCCGTCAGTAAAAAAAAAATATGCAGTATTGGTCAGTCAGCAATCCACACGTACTCCATGAGTCATCATTACATCGCGAAAAAATTACGGTTTAGTGTGGCTTATGGGCCGGTTACGTCATCGGGCCGTTCTTCTTCCGTGATGATCAAGACCGGCACGTTACTGTGAATGCGGATCGCTACCGTTCAATTATAATTGTTGGCCCCAATTGGATGATATGGACTTGGAGGACATGTTGTTCCAGCAAGACGACGCCACAAGCCACAAAGCGTATGTCACAACTCACAATCAGTTTATTGGAAACCAAGTTTGGAGAACGTGTTATGTCATGAAAAGGTCCAGTCACTTGGCCGCCTCGGTCGTGCGATTTGACACCGTTAAACTATTTCATGTGGGGCTACGCCAAGTCTATGGTATATGCCAACAAGCCAGCGACGATTAATAAACTTCGTACGAATATCGAACGTGAAATTTGCAACAGTATCGGCCGTTTTATGCTTGAAAACCGTCGAAAATTGGGCTCAGCGTCTGGACTTCGTAAATAAATAAAAATAAATAAATAGGGTGGCGCAACAGAGCGAGGAGCCCCTGGGCCTAGCGCATTTCTCACAACCATGCCTTGTGAGGGAATGGAGGGGACCTACAATTTTTCGCCGGTTCCGAACGGCTAATTGAGAATGCGCTTTTCATGGCAATGAATTTACTAACGGAGGACTTGCCAATTCCTCGCGAAAGGCGATACCCGTGGAAAAAACATTTTTGCATTTTGCCTCTGCTGGGATTCGAACCTCGAACCTCTGGGTTAGCAGGTGGACATGCTAACCATTACGCCACGGGTACCACGGGTCTGGACTTCGTAACAGGCCGAAAATTGTAGTCCCCCTCCTTTCCCTCGCAAGGCATGGCATGACACATTGTTTACACACATACCCAGTACTGACAGCTTTTCGGTTTCTTAGATGCAGGTACCATTCATGGATAATGGCAATGGGGGAATGCTAAGCTTCAACGACAAGAGACGGCATTGAGTTTTCGAAGCATTGAATTCTACTCGGTTTTTATGACCCCATGTAACAATGCTGCCAAGGTCAGAATTCAATGAGCTTATCATACGCAGCCGTTCCAGTTCCACATTCGTGCGGTCATTGAGAAGCTTTCGTTCTTCAAAATATTCCATAAGTTGACGGTTCATAAACGTTTCCATGACCTTGGAAAGAAGGGACGTTAGAGCCATTGGACGGAATCCCCAAAAAGTATAGAAGTACCTCTTTCTTGAATATTTCGGCCAAGATGTTTAGTGTTCAAAATTTCAATAGACGAAATTGGTTGATGCATTGAAAATATTGAATTAATTTTGATCTGGGTTACTGGGTGCAGTTACTCGAAACATGAATAAAATATTCACCCAGAATAATATTGCGAAAAATTTCAAAAGAGAGAAAAACTTGAAGCATTCTTCGAGAAATTTCGAGCTGTTTTTGATTCAGTATAGTAGCACATGAAGTCCTTGCTTATGAGCTTCAATAGCTGGATATCTGTGGCAAAATTGTGGTTTCATCAAAAGTGATGTATGAAAACTGAGAAAGAACAACACATCAGGGGCCGTCCATAAAATACGTCACACTAAAATTAGCTTTTTTCGAACCCCCCCTCCCCCCGTGTCACACTGTGTCACACTTTCTGTGACCCCCCTATGAATATTACGTCACAAAAGCGTATACCCCCCCCCCCCTTGCGCATGATAAAATTTAATTGATAGTGCAGTTGCAAGTTTTAATTTTTTTTTATAATAAATTGACAAAACGCTAGAGTCGCGCCAAACAGCTAGCGCTCATGTTAATATATTGAGTGACAAATTATTGTATTAAAAACATGCATTTAAATGGCTGTATGTTTACAAACTTGAATTACTTTTATCATGACAACGATTTGATGAACGGCGAACGTTACGTTGCCGTAGACCCCCCCTCCCCCCTTGTCACATCTTGTCACACTCAGCGAGACCCCTCCCTCCCCCCTGTATGCGAACGTATTTTATGGACGGCCCCTCAGCATTCACCCGAGGGTTAAAAAAGTGTTGTTCGCTCGTTTAGCACGGCATATTTGAGAAAATTGAGGCGAAAAAACGTATCGTGTGATTCGTGTGAGTTCGTTTAAAACGAAATTACTCATTTTTGATGAAAAAGGTAATTGGTCATCAACATAAAACGAACTTATTGTATTCACTTGAGAAGAAAACCTCATCTTGTGGCTCAAATCCACATAAATAGCTTAACGAGTACAGTTTGACTACGCCCATCTAGAGTATCGAAACACTGTGTTCAGAGGTAAAGTGCATTGCTCATATTGTTGTAAGTTTGCTGAATTGCGAAAAAGAGTTTATTGTCATTTATAAAGTTATTATCACATTACTAAAAATACTAAAAATGTAATTTTATCTCAACGATTGTTGCCAAAAATGGTTTATTCCGTAACTAAAACCTTTTTCGTGATGATTGCGACTGACGTTCCAAAACAAAGCTCGAAAATTTAAACTTGGATTTCTTTCGACAGTAAACTAAAGAGATTGGCCCTTCTTTCTGTTCACGAAACGCTCTGTTTTCAATTGAATGACTGTGCAAAGTGAAATACTGTCACGAAAATCCTCAACCAACACCATCAGTTAGTAGCCAAGCAGTAACTCTATATCAAAAATAATCCGACTGCATACTGCAAAGTGCATTCTGACTGGCACCTGCTATTTTTTACATAGAATTCACATGGACTAATTGCTGATTGGCAATTACCTACATAATAGAGTTGTGTTTTTTATTTGTGGTAAGTACGTTTTGCGATTTGTCAATGAATAGACTTACTTCAGAAAAACGCATGCAAATTGTTACTGCCGATCTACAACCCTAGTTGTCCGATTGGGGTGGCAAAAAAAAAAAATCAAATAAGTTGTTGAGCAGATGGAGCAACGGGGAGTCAGCTGGACAATGCTTTTAGTACCACTCCAATGTAGGAACTAGTCAAACAAAAACAAAACGAGTGGTACGTATTGTAACCGGAAATTCCCAACACTAAGCCAAGTTTGATTGGAGTACGAAGAATTAGTCCTTTAACCGACCTCTTCCAATCTATTGGGGGTATTTTCCAGCCGATCTTTGGCTGGTGAGTCTCCATCGTTTAAGCTGTTGATTTGCCAGTGTTTGAACTGTTGATTTAGTGCAGTCAATGAAGCATTTTAGGTCCGAATTTTTGTACTGTGAACCGATTTGCATGAAATTTTGGAATTAGGCTCATCTTACCCTTAACTTCAAAAGTGAAAATGATTTGAACACCGCCACCACCCTGGGGGTGGTTGCCACGCCTTCTCGGGGGTGAATTTTTATTTTTCAAAATAACCTCAGATATCGATAGAAGGCCTAATTTTAAGCAAAAAATCAAATATAAAGTTTTTCATTAAGTCCAATAGTTTTCGAGTTATTGGCAATTGAAAATTCGCAATTTTTTCACGTTTTTCATCTATTTATTGCAAATATCTCCAAAACTATACGTTTTATCGAAAATTTTATAAAGAACAAAATTGTAGCAGGTAAAACAATGAACAATTTGGTTTTTTATAAAGTATTCTAAGAACAATATTAAGCTAGATATAAAAGACCAAAGCCATTTTTTATTTTGTCTGAAATTTAATCGTTGTGGTCAATGCCATTTAGCGGCGAGCAGATGCATTTTATGCATTCTAATGCAAGAGAATGTTTTGTAGTTCTTAAAATAACCTTTAAAATGAGCACTATGAAAAGTTTTTTGCACGTAAAATAAGTGAGCTGTAGTGCAAATAAGGGGAGCATTTAATGTTTTTTCCTTTTAAATCAATGAGTTTTTGGACCATAACTCCTTCAATTTTCATGCTATCACAACTTATAAAAAATCATTGTAAAGGTAATTAAAAGAGCTACAACATCCTTTATTGCAATATATAGTAAACAACCTTTTGCTAAAACGGTGAAGGGTTAAAGGACTTTAGAGAGGCTGCGATTGCGCTGCCACGCGCTCTTTAAACAATCATATCTCCGTCAATTTTTGTATGAGAGAAAAAACTAAAAAACCAAATTGTTTGTCAGAAAAATACCTAAATTTTTTCTTTTAACACTTTTATACGTATCTGTCGTCATTTTTGAGATATTATGAAAAATAGTGGGTTTTTTTTAAAATTTGAAAATTTGTTTTTTTTTTTTTAATCGTGACTTTTTTGAAAAATATGTGTCCTGAAGTAGCCAAACTGATACTATCTATCAAACTCTTCATAACAAACTTAATTTTAGGCGGAATACGATTAAATTTAATTTTGGTGGAAATGGCACTTATGGAACCCATTGATTTAAAAGAAAAAAACATTAGATTCTCTCTTTATTTGCACTACAGCTCACTTATCTTACGTGCAAAATACTTTTAATAGTGCTCATTTTAAAGCTTATTTCAAGCACTACAAAACATTCTCTTGCATTAGAATGCATAAAATGCATCTGCTCGCCGCTAAATGGCATTGACCAAGACGATTAAATTTCAGACAAAATAAAAAATGGCTTTGGTCTTTTATATCTAGCTTAATATTGTTCTTAGAATACTTTATAAAAAACCAAATTGTTCATTGTTTTACCTGCTACAATTTTGTTCTTTATAAAATTTTCGATAAAACGTATAGTTTTGGAGATATTTGCAATAAATAGATGAAAAACGTGAAAAAATTGCGAGTTTTCAATTGCTAATAACTCGAAAGGTATTGGACTTAATGAAAAACTTTATATTTGATTTTTTGCTTAAAATTAGGCCTTCTATCGATATCTGAGGTTATTTTGAAAAATAAAAATTCACCCCCGAGAAGGCGTGGCAACCACCCCCAGGGTGGTGGCGGTGTTCAAATCATTTTCACTTTTGAAGTTAAGGGTAAGATGAGCCTAATTCCAAAATTTCATGCAAATCGGTTCACAGTAAAAAAATTCGGAGGTAAGGCCCTATTTTTCGCTTCATTGACTGCACTAATTGCCGGCAATTGGTCTTGATACCAAAACTTGACAATTGATTTGGATTTTACTGATTTGCAAGCTATTGAGCTTTTGATGAAAGCACTTGACTGTTTAGATAGCACAGCACTAGAGCTGTTTAAGATAAATAAAAGCATTGGATCTTCAAGAACGAAGTCTTATGTGAAGGACAATCAAGATACCGATGAGCATACCTTAGTTCTATAGGAATAACACATCACGGGAATTTAGTTAAATGTTAAACGGTAAAAATTTTGTTGGTCATATGCAGGATGAATGCAAACAGTCTTTTCGGTGAATAAAATTACAAGATCGGTTTTTTTCACAGGAATTTACTAAAAAATACCAGGTATATCCTCATATTCGGTAAAACCGAGAAAGGTTCCTGGGTTTTTAATCACAAGACCTTTGGTCGTCAAAAAGTTTTCTCCAATGGCAGCAGGATATGCAGTTTGGAGAATAAGATATATGTACATATTTCTGGAAAAAGATTTCATCTTCACAATCACATCAAGCCGTCCTCCTAAAAGTTAACTAACACCGAAACAAAAAGAAAAAAAAACTAAAAAAAAAATAAAAACACAACAACAATCTAGAGTTCTCCAGAACGATTTATTCATCTTACTGCTATTTTAATATCTTTATCACGTTTGGTTTCCAAAACAAACAAAAACAAAACTTCATTCATGACTCACCTTGAATTGATGTTGAGCTGCCACTTGAGTGGCCGTCGATATCATCTAAACCTGCGGTAATTATAACAAGCAATGCAGTCGAGTTGTATTGTTTTCTTATTAAATATTTGTTTTCAACCAAAACGAAATCTCATTATTATTTCAAAAAATAAAACCAAATCAAAAACTAAGATTTACCAAATGCCTGAACTCACTTACATTGTTAGTTATCGTATTTATTTAGTGGGTAACAAGCAAAGGTATAATGGGAAGGTATTCTGGGTACTTATTTCTTAAAAAAAGGAAATATTCATAAGTTCATTATCTAGGTAAATAAAGAGCTGGACCCTCATTCCGAAAGCAGTCGACAGTGTGAAGATATCGCTTCAACGATGGTACTGCTTCACATAACACAGAAAAGTGGTATCGTTTGAGACGATGGATAGACGATATATGACTGAACCAATGCTTCCCGTAACATACGTTTAAATGTCAAAGAGTGACGATAGATCGAAGGCGATATTTCAATACTTATTTTGCTATCGTTTCATACATTTTTTGTCCTCAGTCGATTTTCTTTGGAACGAAAACTGAATCTCATCACATAAATAGACCAAAATCATGTTACCGGTGACATCATTTGGACGATATCGTCGAAAAAGGAGAAATAATGGTGATCGTTTAGAAAATTAAGAAATACATCCACTATCTTTTTACTTTAAACAACAAAATAGAACCTTGATTCCGATTATTGGCAAACGAAATATGCTTCACAAATTCGCATACAACAAATTTGGCTAATTAGCTTAAACGTAAACCAATTATGACGGTTTTATTTACTAAGGAAAGCTATTTGATCAGACAGAAAAGATTTTCATTCACTCTTCTTGACTGTTTATAGTCAACCACTTTATGTACTTCGAGGCCGAGAACTTAAAAATTTCGACATGGTTTTTCTTCAAATTTCTATCCAGTGCCGGATTAACCACGTGGGATTAACCACATATCAAATCGATAGGAGCGGAAAATATCTTGCATGCCCTAAATTTGAGGCACTTAGACTATGCCCTATGCTCCACTTCCACCTAAAAATCTAAAACAAGGTGCTGGATAGAATTAATAGTACAATTTGACGATATTATGACTCCATATCCGAAGTCATGCAGGAAAGGGACATATATACGTTATATTTATTAAAAACAAATTTTGAGGAATTTAGTCCTTTAGTTGCTAGATCAAATTACTATAGCGAAATCAAGAGATGGAAATACTACTCAGTTTCATTCGATTCTACTCCAGATATAGCTCGTGTAGACCAACTGACTCTGATAGTGCGTTCTGCCATCTGGCCCAGTAGAAAGGTTTGTTAAGTTTTTGGACATGAAAGTTAATACTGCTGAACAACTCGCTCAAAGCTTACTAGACTTCTTAAGTGACAGTGGCATTGATATAAAAGTTTGCCGTGGCCAAAGCTACGACGATGCCAGTACAAAGGCATTTACTTTTCTTCGATTTCATTGAAAACTTTTTTACATTTGTTTCCGCTTCTACATATTTGAGGAGTCGTCTCACGAACGCACTTAAAGATTCTTTTTCAAAACTTCCTATTTTGAAACGGTTATCGGACACTAGGTGGTTAGCCCGACCTGAAACTTGATGCTACGTAGGCTCTTTTAAGGGGATTTATCACTATTGAGAAAGTTTTGCAAGACATTTTCAATGTATGAACAAAAATCGGTGTGTCGCAATAAAGTTTACGAACTAGTCTCAACAATGAATAAGTTAAAAAAGGGCATAATGACAATTAGGTGGAACGAAACCCAAGAACGTTTCGAAGCGACAAGTGAATCGCTGCAGTTGTTTGCTAGAGCTTAACACAGGATATGGCTTTTGTGAATCATTATATATGGCTACATCCAATCCACATTGTCAGGTATAGAGGAAAGAGCTCAAGATCTGTCTAACTGTGAAGAATACCAGACAGACATCAAGACGAATCAAGCGAAATACAAAGTACAACCATTTCAATGGCACGATTTTGTGTAAAACCGAACACCTGGGCAACGTTTCGAATTTGAGGTGTTTTATTGTCATTATTGATAACGTACTGTTTGTTGCAACCAAACTTATGAAATGATATCATATAATTACTAGTGTTTTTGAAGTTAAAGTCGCCAATCTTTGAATTCAAGCTTCATCCGTCAGCGTCACGGTATTATAGCTAAGACGGGAATGTTGTTACAGTCAAGGTGTGACAATAAAGTAAGAATGTTGATCAAAATACAGTGCTCTTTCAAGCAAACCTGAAGCTGAACGGCTGGTTCAAGCGATTTAAGAGTCGTTGTAATTGGTTAAGTATGGCAGAGACTGGATAGGCGGCAAGCGCTGACAAAGAAGCTGCATATCTCTATCCTGAAAAACTGAAAACAATGATAGACGAAGGTCAAGGTAGGTACACTAGCCAAACCGTTTTCAATGTAAATGAACCGGTCTTTTTTAGAAGAAAAAGTTTAAAAGAACTAATTGCTCGTGAAGAGAAAACTTTTCGAGGTTTTAAGGCCCCCAAGGATAGATTGACAGTAATGGTTGGTACGAATGCAGCTGGAGGTTGTAAGCTGAAACTTCTTTTAGTTTATCGCTTAGAAAATCCAAGAGCCTTGAAAAATAAATCCAAAACTGGTTTACCTATCATTTAGGAGTGCATTGCGAAATCTAGGGTGACAGCTTCCCTTTGAGCATAATGGTAAGGCCATCATTTTGTTCCTGAAGTCGAAAATTACTGCCAATTAACAGAAATCCCATCATTAGTGATGCTACTTATTGACAGGTCATCCTCAAATAGCTCTTGCATCATCAAATAGCTCTTGCACATCTACATGAAGAGATGAGACAAAATAACGATCTTTCCGTTCAAGACTTTTAGAAGCAATTCAATGTCTTAGATGTTGATTGGACAATCTTGGAATGAGGTTTCACAAAAAACATTAAATGCCCTCTGGAAAAAACTGCGTCCCTTTTTTTGCCACTGAAACCAAAGGAGAATCAGCTCCAGATCCAGAACAAATCGATAGTCGATATCGCCAAAAAATTAAACTTAGAGGTCAATGTTGACGACGTTCAAGAATTGCTACACTGAAAAAAAAAGGTACATAATAATGATGAAAAACGTCATCTATTTGATGAAAAATTCGTCAATTTTGATCCAGTGAACCTTTTCATGCATATGATGAAAAGCGTTTCTTCAATATGATGAAGCTTTTAAGCGATGAAACTCGTTCATCATACATCAACTTTGTTCATGAATGTGATGAAAAGTGATAACTTAAATTTCCCCTCCTTTTGTTCATCATATAGATGATTGCATTCATGAATATGATGAAAATTGAAGTAATATAATAAATTTTCATTTACAAATAATCATCAATGTGATGACTGTATTCATCACATTGATGATCGTGCACATCAATATGACGAAAATTTTCGATAAATTTAATGAATTAGTTCATCAACGTGATTCACATTTTCATCATATTGATGATCGTGTACATCAATATCATGAATATTTTTCATCAATACTATAAATATATTCATCGGTATGACGAACATGTTTATCATATTGATGATCGCATGCATCGATACCATGAATATTTATCATCAATGCAATGAATATATTCATCAATATGATGAACATGTTTATCATATTGATGATCGCATACATCGATACCATGAATATTTATCATCAATGCAATGAATTTATTCATCAATATGATGAATATGTTTATCATATTGATGATCGCATACATCGATACCATGAATATTTTTCATCAATACAGTGAATATATCCATCGATATGATGAACATGTTTATCATATTGATGATCGCATACATCAATACCATGAATATTTTTCATCAATACAGTGAATATATTCATCGATATGATGAACATGTTTATCATATTGATGATCGCATACATCGATACCATGAATATTTTTCATCAATACAGTGAATATATTCATCGATATGATGAACATGTTTATCATATTGATGATCGCATACATCGATACCATGAATATTTTTCATCAATACAGTGAATATATTTATCAATATGATGAACATGTTTATCATATTGATGATCGCATACATCGATACCATGAATATTTTTCATCAATACAGTGAATATATTCATCGATATGATGAACATGTTTATCATATTGATGATCGCATACATCGATACCATGAATATTTTTCATCAATACAGTGAATATATTTATCAATATGATGAACATGTTTATCATATTGATGATCGTATACATCAATACCATGAACGTTTTTCATCAATGCAATGAATATATTCATCAATACTATGAGCATGTTCATAATTTTGATGAAAACTATTCAGGATATTGATGTATAGGATCATCAATACAATGAACATTTTCATTAATATGAAGCATATATGTTCCTCATATTGATGATCTTCTACATCAATTCAGTGATTATATTCATCATTGTGATAATGGATTTCATGAATGCAATGATTTTATTCATCTACCTGGTGCGTTCCTGGTCGTCGTACTGATGATCGTGTTCTTCAACATTATGCAAAAATATTGCCTTGGTGATAAAAAAAACTTCAAAATCTGTTGATTTTCACATATAAACCAAACACCTCTCCTTTTAGATGAACTGTGAACTTTGTGCATAAATATGGGGCATATTTAAAATCACTTATAAGAATGAAGGCACTGTTAATAAACATTTAAAAAACAATACAGGAATTGTTTTTGATATTTGCTAAAAGTGCTTTCATGTATATCTACCAGTGATTTTAATAATTACCAATATTTATGAGCAACGGGCAATCTAAAAGGAGGCGTGCTTGCTATATAATGTGACAATTGACAGATTTTGAAGCCCTTCATCACCAAGATAATTACTTTTCATAATGTTGAAGAATCCGATAATTAGTACGACGAACAGGAACGCACCAGGTTGGTGAACTGATGTTTCATTGCATTACTGAATTCCATTAAACATACCGATGAAAATAATCACCTAGAATTAGAAAAAGCACTACATATTAGTAAAAAATCACCAATATAATACTTATCCCAACATTTCCACATTAATACAGGAATCGATTCTGCACCTTAAGATGAAGCTCTTCAAAGTTGTCATTCCTCAATTTGAAAACCTGTTCAAGAAACTTTCCTTCTAAACTTTATAGAAAAATAAAAGAAAAAAGTAGATTTGAATTTAAAATGTTTACAAATACTTTATTGATCTTTAAGCGTTTCAATTATAGTACTTATTCGTGAGGTAATATCTTTTTTATTAGGTTCTATAGAATAAAAAAAGTATTGTATAAAATTCCAAAACTGCTCGCAAGCAGCTGGGTATTGCAAATTAAAAACAAAAAAAATTTTTAGACAAATATCTACTGCACGCAGTAGTTTTTTAAATTTGAGTTTATATCCATCTAGATATACAAAATATTCCTCACAACCGTCGTTTTTCGATAAAACAAGAATTAAGGGTTGAATATTGGTATTCTTCGTTTTTAAGAAGTCTAAGTGGTCTTCGATCTGCTGAACGCTCTCTCCCTCAAAAATGAAAGCCTGTTGGGAGTCTTTGATAGTGAATCGTTGAATCATCCTTTGCCGTGGTGATGTTGAGGTTGATGGTGATTTCGTTACTACTGGCCTTGTTGGAAACAAATAGCTGTGCAAGCTTTTGAGTAGACAAAGTACCGCGTTTTCTATGGAGAAAAAAAAGTAAGCATAAAGATAGGTATAGTTGAAAATTTGTTCAAAATGAATATAAAGTAATTTTTACCTTTGTTTGCATCCCGGTCTTCTATTTGTGTTATAATTTCTGCTACTTTCTTGTCTTTTACATTGCTGATGAGGAACTGTTTAATAAGCTTAAAATTAGTTTCCCAGTTCTCACATATAGTTAAGCTTTGAGGGTATAGGGTCTTGAAATCTCTGTCAATCTATTAAAACAAAGAGATTAACTTAAAAAATTAAAGTTACTTTAAGTTATTACTTACCAAACGATATCCATTTAAATTTTTGTATTGCGGCCATGTCTTGAAAATCTCTTCTTGTGATGAACATTTGCGTATTTGCAGAAGTCGGTACTCGGTGCAAGCATCCCAAGCACCATCAAACTCATCAGATGACAAGTTGTCCATATTCAAGCTTTTTACACAAGCTTCTGCATCTGACTCCGCAACTTAGGAAAACGATTTTTTTATTTGGAGACGTCACAAAATATTGCAACACCTTTACTCACTTAGGTTTTTTTTTGATTTTTTTGTCTCCTTTTCTGGTGATGTTTTTTGTAGTGTGAGAGATTTATAAAGCCTTTTCATGTTGTGCAGCTTAGTGTACAGCTTCCCTCTTTTTTCTGTACGGTAGTACTCGAGCTTTTCGGTGGGAAAAAGTTCTAGTATTTCTTCTTCCAACCTATAGCTGGTTTTTAGGCTTAAGGGAATACTGTTCTCATCAAAATATTCCGCAATAATACTAATGAGACGCTGCCGATGTTCGGTTTGAAATTTATTATTTTTATTGTAATAATCCACAATATTTTGTCCATGTTTTTTTACATTTAAAATTGTAGACAGATCAATGGATTTGCATTGTGTTGTTTCGGGTGACGACGTAGGTGATATCCCTCTAGACGACAAGTTCGATGGTGATGGAGAGCTTGGAGTTCGACATCGTACTTCGGATGATGTTGATGGAAGCTCAATGCCTGGTTGAAGAGGCATTCCAATTGAAGCCCTCCACTTTTCTAACTTATACTCGAAGAGTATGCGGTCACCGTGTTTAAAATTTGAAAGTAAAGATGTTACTTGAGCCACTTTAATTATTTTTAAAATGTCGATTGTTACATTTTCACCTGAGGAAAAAAAGAAATACTTAAAGTTATGTCCCTTCCTGTATGAAGTTGTAAATTCAGCTGTCAGTTGAATCACTAAAACGGTAGTTTTATTTCTTACTATAGATAGAATTACTCTTTTGAATATTTCATGTTTCGTTAAAAAAAAATTATAATTCTATAGTTGTTTTTTCATAGTTAGAAGATTACTTCTGAACTCACTAGCACACGCAAAATTGTCTTACTACTTATACTGCAAAAAACATGTATAATTGGAAAGAGTAATTCTCGAATCTGAGAGTACATTTTTCCAATTTCAAAAAAAATCACATGCCTATGGTTCTTATAGAGCTGTTGCGCCAAAACTTTTATTTATTTGTTTATCCTAATTTTAGGCTTTTCAGCCTAGCTAAACTGACAGCGAAAATATTCACATTGTAACAATAAGCTAAGGTAAATTAAGCAATAAAATAATCATCTTACCATGCATGTAATTATACAGAGACATGCAACCCCAATCCTTCAAAAGTGCTTTTAATTCCTCATCGTCATCACTGTCCGTATTGTTGCTGGAATATTCCGTGAATGGTATTAAAGTGTAGAGGGAAGTCTGCTGCTGTTCTCCATCAGTACTGAGGATTGTTACAGTTTCCTCAAGGAGCTTCGAATTTCCATCGTCCAGCGTTGCTGAGCTCTCAGGCAAATTTTCCATTTCTAAATATTAATTAGTATGTATTATAATTTATCGAAAGTTTGTGTTTTAAGTTGCTGGAGATATTTTGTTTTTACTATTGATGAAAATATTCCTTAAGCTTAATCAGGTGCTTTCCTTTTGATGTTTTTGTCAAAGTAACAGGAGGTCCGATAATTTCATCAAATGCAAGGAGTTTGAATTCACCAAACATATTTGTATCAACCTCAAAAGCTTTAAAGTGAGAATTGAAGTAAATGTTCAATAATTTTTGGCAAAACATTAATATATTCCCTTCTGCCTTAGCTATAGTCCTAATAATGTATATATTATAGTCATTCGAACATTTACCAACATAAAATCCAGCTTTATATTTTTTGCCAATATACTCTATTTCATCATAAAATTTTAATTTTTTGTCTTCTTTTAACTTCAGCTTATCTCGAACAATGTTAGCAAATCCAGTATCGCATAAATGTTTCTCCTCTATGTGAAATTCATTTATATTACTGTTAGAATGTAGAATCAGATTTGCAAACTGGAATTGAAATTTTTTGGACAGAGTGAGACATATATTTTTTCTTGAAGTTATTCCATGGGCATACACCTTGAACGGCCTGTGCTTGGCTTCAAATTTAAAACACCAAAAATTTCGTGCCGGTCCAGAATTTCTTATTACAGTAGGGTAGTGTGTTAAAAAATGGAATTTTGGTTTCAAATTATCAGTGAATAATTTGACATATTGCTCATTATGATGTTTTATTTTTAATTTTAATGTTGAGATGAGTAACTCTGTAACTTCGAACGACAAAATAAGTTCCGTAATGTCAATTAGTTCAAGTAAAAAAAGCCAAACTTCATCTTCGGAAGGAATCAAATCACCGATCATGAGGGGTAAATACATAACAAAAGTAAGCATTTCACGCGCAGTCATTTTTAAGTGCTTATTTTTCAAATGGTTCATTGTTAGCTCAGTTGAAAAATTCCCAATCTCCATTGGCCCATAGTCAAAAGTTTGCTTTCTTTTATTAAGCATTTCCAATGTCAGATAATTCATTTCCTGTGTCAGATATAATAATATGTGACAAAGATCATAATGGAATATACCTTCACATAAGTCATGCATTGCATCGACACAAAAGTTTTCCACAACATGGAAAGAAGGTATTTTGTTAAATGGGCTTTCTTTTGCGATACCGGTTTTTTTAAGATCATTTACAGATACATCATAACTGTAGTTCTCGACCGTTCGAATGTGCTCCTGTACTTCAACACCAAGCTTACTGCAATTTTCTCGGTCTACTTTACAAAATCTGCAGAAAGAAGTGCTCGAGAATGATTTTGAAAAGTCAAGAAGCGAGTTTACTCCCAAGTTATCTCCGAGAAAAAGACCCATTATAAAATGAACGCGATGCATTTCTCCCTTGCCAACTGATATGTCTACTCCAGTCTCTTCAAGATATATCAACTCCTCGATTAGATAATGCAAACAGTCTTCGTTTCCAATATTTTTCAAATCTTTGGATTTTATAACAGCTGCCAAGAAAATGCTCTCTAGCTTAGAACTACGCCTTGGAAAGCAGGGAAATGAGTAGTAAAAGTTGCAAACGGAATGAGTTGTGGCGTGTGCACCTAACGGATTATTAACAGCAAAATCATCCGCGTACAAAAAGTAGGGTATCAAAGTTTTTCCTGGATACATGTCACACTTTTTTTTCCAAACTGGCCCTTGAATAAAGTTCGTGTACTGTTTATTAGAGTATAAGGAGTTCATATGTCTTAATACTTCCAATAGTATATTCTCTTGCTCGAAGATTTTTCGAAATTGTGACTTTAGTGGTAGGACGCTGCCCTTACAAATTTTTTCCGCATACACTAATTCGGACCGATCATAAATGGGCTGGATATCGCTTTTTATAGTAAACTCTCTAATTTCATCCATACATCCATTCAATTTAAGTGTTTGACATAAATTATGGTCCGTACCACAATATTGAAATGGATCTCGACAACTGAAAACCAGGCTCATCAAATCGGTTCGAGCCTTTATGTTATTATTAAGATGATCTTGTGCAAAAGTTTTGAACTGATCTAGCAAAGGATCTATCAAAAATGTCTTAACGTTTTTTTGAATGTCATACACATCTTTTCGGGAAAAATTATAATTGCCATGCAGGAGAGTTGAAAATTTTAATGCTTCATTAAAAAAATCAGGTAAGAATTTATTTGGATTAATGCATTCAGCTGTCATTTGTTGAGAACCATTAGTTTTACTGCCACTAACTTCAAAGCCACTATTTGATGATGTTGGCAAACTTACAGCTGCGGTATTTGAATTTGCATTTCCTTCTTGAATACATTTTAAGCTTGTGGTAGGACAATGTAATCGGAGAATATGCCGTTTGTAATTTGAAAGATTTGTAAAACACTGACCGCAAGAATTGACATAGCAAATAAATGTGCTTTTATGTTCTAAATTATGTATCTTTCTAAAATGTTTGCCTAATGCAAAGACGCAGTCTAAATCCATCCTGCACAAAAAACACTGCATTTTAATTTTTGATCGACAACGATTTACAATTATGAAATGTTTAGTATTCAGCAAAATATTTTCTTCTTTCTCATTTGAACTGTAAATTGAAAGAAATAAAAGCCACGTCAATTCTGCTGTTTAAATGTTGGGAAAAATACAAAAAATTCATTCATGAAATCGCAATCTGCGAATAAGCTAAAATGTTTTTTCTTAAGATTTTCATTACATTGATGAAAATGAAGCAACAATTCTTCTATGTGAAGAATAATGATGAATAAATTCATCAATATGAAGAAAACTACGGATATATGCGTATGAGGCTCTTTGTTCATCAATATGACGAACACAATAATCAGAATGAAGAAATGATGAAAACATATATCACGTAATTCATCATATTGATGAAAACTATGAGAATTCATAAATATGAAGAAATTGTTCATCAACATGATGAAATTGTACCGTTATAGTGATGATAAAATGAACATTTCATTTGTTAAAAAAATAAAAATTTTTGGAAAGAAAATGCATAAGAAATAAGAAATAGATTTAATATTTGATTCCCAGATTCCCACCCACCGAAACAAGCAGATTATAGAATCTCTGTATTAAAACACCAATGCAATGCAACAACTCAAGAAATGAAAACTAACTCAAAATGCTTGCAAACCCCGTACAATTTAACTATATGATGGCAAAGTAAAAAAATTACAAGAACCCAAAGAAATAATAATAAAAACAAGGCATACCTTCCGCAATTCACAGCTTATTCAACACAACTTTAACAATTTTATAAAATTTATACTCAGCTCACATAGGCAAAGTACCTACATGAGAACTTAATCCTTTCACTTTCACTTTCAAACATAAACTGAATATGAATGGCAATGAAATCAAAATCTGCGAATAAGCTAAAATGTTTTTTTTTAAGATTTTCATTACATTGATGAAAATTAAGCAACAATTCATCTATGTGAAGAATAATGATGAATAAATTCATCAATATGAAGAAAACTACGAATATATGCGTATGAGGCTAGACTGACGCCCAAAAGCAAAAGGACGCCTTCCTTGCATCTTTGTTCATCAATATGACGAACACAATAATCAGAATGAAGAAATGATGAAAACATATATCACGTAATTCATCATATTGATGAAAACTATGAGAATTCATAAATATGAAGAAATTGTTCATCAACATGATGAAATTGTACCGTTATAGTGATGATAAAATGAACATTTCATTTGTTAAAAAAATAAAAATTTTTGGAAAGAAAATGCATAAGAAATAAGAAATAGATTTAATATTTGATTCCCAGATTCCCACCCACCGAAACAAGCAGATTATAGAATCTCTGTATTAAAACACCAATGCAATGCAACAACTCAAGAAATGAAAACTAACTCAAAATGCTTGCAAACCCCGTACAATTTAACTATATGATGGCAAAGTAAAAAAATTACAAGAACCCAAAGAAATAATAATAAAAACAAGGCATACCTTCCGCAATTCACAGCTTATTCAACACAACTTTAACAATTTTATAAAATTTATACTCAGCTCACATAGGCAAAGTACCTACATGAGAACTTAATCCTTTCACTTTCACTTTCAAACATAAACTGAATATGAATGGCAATGAAATCAAAATCTGCGAATAAGCTAAAATGTTTTTTTTTAAGATTTTCATTACATTGATGAAAATGAAGCAACAATTCATCTATGTGAAGAATAATGATGAATAAATTCATCAATATGAAGAAAACTACGAATATATGCGTATGAGGCTAGACTGACGCCCAAAAGCAAAAGGACGCCTTCCTTGCATCTTTGTTCATCAATATGACGAACACAATAATCAGAATGAAGAAATGATGAAAACATATATCACGTAATTCATCATATTGATGAAAACTATGAGAATTCATAAATATGAAGAAATTGTTCATCAACATGATGAAATTGTACCGTTATAGTGATGATAAAATGAACATTTCATTTGTTAAAAAAATAAAAATTTTTGGAAAGAAAATGCATAAGAAATAAGAAATAGATTTAATATTTGATTCCCAGATTCCCACCCACCGAAACAAGCAGATTATAGAATCTCTGTATTAAAACACCAATGCAATGCAACAACTCAAGAAATGAAAACTAACTCAAAATGCTTGCAAACCCCGTACAATTTAACTATATGATGGCAAAGTAAAAAAATTACAAGAACCCAAAGAAATAATAATAAAAACAAGGCATACCTTCCGCAATTCACAGCTTATTCAACACAACTTTAACAATTTTATAAAATTTATACTCAGCTCACATAGGCAAAGTACCTACATGAGAACTTAATCCTTTCACTTTCACTTTCAAACATAAACTGAATATGAATGGCAATGAAATCAAAATCTGCGAATAAGCTAAAATGTTTTTTTTTAAGATTTTCATTACATTGATGAAAATGAAGCAACAATTCATCTATGTGAAGAATAATGATGAATAAATTCATCAATATGAAGAAAACTACGAATATATGCGTATGAGGCTAGACTGACGCCCAAAAGCAAAAGGACGCCTTCCTTGCATCTTTGTTCATCAATATGACGAACACAATAATCAGAATGAAGAAATGATGAAAACATATATCACGTAATTCATCATATTGATGAAAACTATGAGAATTCATAAATATGAAGAAATTGTTCATCAACATGATGAAATTGTACCGTTATAGTGATGATAAAATGAACATTTCATTTGTTAAAAAAATAAAAATTTTTGGAAAGAAAATGCATAAGAAATAAGAAATAGATTTAATATTTGATTCCCAGATTCCCACCCACCGAAACAAGCAGATTATAGAATCTCTGTATTAAAACACCAATGCAATGCAACAACTCAAGAAATGAAAACTAACTCAAAATGCTTGCAAACCCCGTACAATTTAACTATATGATGGCAAAGTAAAAAAATTACAAGAACCCAAAGAAATAATAATAAAAACAAGGCATACCTTCCGCAATTCACAGCTTATTCAACACAACTTTAACAATTTTATAAAATTTATACTCAGCTCACATAGGCAAAGTACCTACATGAGAACTTAATCCTTTCACTTTCACTTTCAAACATAAACTGAATATGAATGGCAATGAAATCAAAATCTGCGAATAAGCTAAAATGTTTTTTTTTAAGATTTTCATTACATTGATGAAAATGAAGCAACAATTCATCTATGTGAAGAATAATGATGAATAAATTCATCAATATGAAGAAAACTACGAATATATGCGTATGAGGCTAGACTGACGCCCAAAAGCAAAAGGACGCCTTCCTTGCATCTTTGTTCATCAATATGACGAACACAATAATCAGAATGAAGAAATGATGAAAACATATATCACGTAATTCATCATATTGATGAAAACTATGAGAATTCATAAATATGAAGAAATTGTTCATCAACATGATGAAATTGTACCGTTATAGTGATGATAAAATGAACATTTCATTTGTTAAAAAAATAAAAATGTTTGGAAAGAAAATGCATAAAAAATAAGAAATAGATTTAATATTTGATTCCCAGATTCCCACCCACCGAAACAAGCAGATTATAGAATCTCTGTATTAAAACACCAATGCAATGCAACAACTCAAGAAATGAAAACTAACTCAAAATGCTTGCAAACCCCGTACAATTTAACTACATATATGATGGCAAAGTAAAAAAATTACAAGAACCCAAAGAAATAATAATAAAAACAAGGCATACCTTCCGCACTTCACAGCTTATTTAACACAACACAAGAAAGAACAATAAAAAATGAATTTAAAACTGAAAACTTAACACAACTTTAACAATTTTATAAAATTTACGAATCACTTTTTCACACTCCGTAGCTATATCTTATCTTTTGCTTTCAAAAATCCAACGCAGACTGTACTCGTACTATGTTTTGCGCAGAGTATATCTAATAATGAGTAGGGACACTCTCTACACAAATGCAACGCCTACTACTACATTCAACAATAAACAGCAAAAAAATAAAAAAACTGCAATGAGTGGAAGCAGGTCAAAATTATGAATAGTAATCCCTTCGGACAATCCCAAATGTTTGAAGGATACACAATAGGTTTTCCCAGGGTAATACCAATAAACTTCCAATATAAGATACGCAACCAGTAGTTTTTTATGAATGCATTTTTAAATGCGCACCCAAATGATCGTGAGTGTGTATATGGTTTTGTTGTGCTGCTTAATAGCTTGGGTGACCAGATCTAGTTTGTTTTTATTACACTCAATTGTTTTATTACGTTCGGGTTTTTTCTTTGGGTTACATGTTTTTTAATTAATTTTTCAATGGTAGGTATGATTTATATGATTTTGTCTTTAATCTGGTCTTCTAAGAAATACATAAACAACACAATTAGGGAAATACAGATATTTTTTTTCTACTTTTGAGATACTTATTTAATAGCAGCTGGTCATATTAAAATGGAATTAGGCATGCACAGAAATTTGTTTAAAATGAAATTCCCCAATTTTAATATTTGTAAAAGAAAACTCGCTAGCGATATAGATACCAAGTGGAGTTGGCAGATATGAAGCTAACGACGCGACGGTCTAATATAACCAATAAAATTGTATTAAGATTTTAAGAGACAGGGGTTTCTTTCAACGAGTTAAGACGGTACGTTAACGATGAACTTACTCTTATTTTGAACTGCAAGCTTCGTGATAAGTACCTAGTGGACCAAAACAGAAACTGTATCATAATACCTATCAAGTTTAGAAATCATCTTATACTCACTTATTTTTTCACATTTTCACCCTCCGATGGCATCATCTACAATTAATTGAAACAATTATTTATGAAAAGGTACTGAAATGAATATTGGTAACAGTGAAATATTTATTTAAGATTTACTTACTTTGCAGAACCAGACAAAAAATTATTTATTTCTTAAGCACTGTATTCAACTTTAACTTTAATATTTTGCACATATGTACTTGTTAAGGCCAACCACATTTAACTCGTAAGAACCGTTCAAAAACAGCGACCTCTACATAGTAATAAAACGTTTTTCGGCTATAATTTCAAATTTTACTGAGCCAGAACTTTCAAGTTTTGGTTATATATTTGCCAAAATTGTTTTTCTGCTAAATTGTAGTTATTTGTCCTAACATTATGGTATTTTTCGTTTTCCAATTTTTGGTTTTTGGAAATTTATTGATTTTCTGAACTTAGTGAACTTAATGATGTTAAAAATATAGTTAAGTTAGCTTATCCAACCCTGATTGCATATTCTTATACATTATTCATCATATTGACGAAATCGTTCTTCTATATGATGACTAAGGAAATATATTCATCAGTATGAAGAAAATTGGGTAGACAGACACAGCGTTGTCACTTCTTAGTCGAAAAAATTTGAGTTGATGAAAAATGTTTGCAGTAAGTAAGCAAGTATTTATTTTTATGAAAGATATCATTAATGCTCAACCGAAAGAAATATTAAGAGTTCATATGAAAAGAGATGAACCTCCTCTCTGCAAAAAAAAATTGTGTCTTTCGTATGTATTTTTTAAGACACCACTAAAGCTATTTGCGAAAGAACGCAGGGCAGAGAATAGGTGTAACTAAGCTTCATTTTTGATCTATTTAACATTTGAAGAACAAAAAGTAAGGCTTTCGATCTTATTTAGGACAGACATTTGAGATATTTGACTTTAAATGAAGCAAGAACAGATATTCTTTTCCAAACAAGATTTGAGTCAGTAACACTTTTCTAAAGTCTCTTTATCGAACCTACAAGCGAGTAGATTTTGGGGAAAAGGACTCCCATCCCAATCCAAAATCATTTGCTCGATATTATCAAAACAAGTCATTTTTGTTCGTAAATATAAATAAAAAGATTAATATAATTTTCAACAGTTAAAAACACTTGTTTTATTTCCTCAAATGCACATTTCAGAAGCAATGCTTCCATCGTCCGTGAGATTCATAAATTAAATTCATAAATTTATAAAATAAATTAAATCTCACTGACGATGGAAGCATTGCTTCTGAAATGTGCATTTGAGGAAATAAAATAAGTGTTTTTAACTGTTGAAAATTATATTAATCTTTCTATTTATTAGATTAAAAAACACGTGGAATATCTCTACTACAAAACTCATTCGTAAATATGATGAATTAGTTCTTCAATAAGATGATTGTTCATAAATATGAAGAATCAATTCATCTATATGATGATCAAGCTGCATCCTAATGATAAAAAAAGTCTATTTTTTCATAAATATGATGAATTTTTCATGAATATGATGATACGAGTATAATCAATTCATTTGCTCGATATTATAAAAACAAGTCATTTTTGTTCGTAAATGTGATGAATTAGTTCTTCAGTAAGATGATTGCGCATATCTATTTAAATTTTCAATGCAGAAATTCCAAGTCTATTTTTTCATAAATATGATGAATCAATTCATCTATATGATGATCAAGCTGCATCCTAATTATAAAAACAAAAGTCTATTTTTTCATAAATATGATGAATTTTTCATGAATATGATGATACGAGTATAATCAATTCATTTGCTCGATATTATAAAAACAAGTCATTTTTGTTCGTAAATGTGATGAATTAGTTCTTCAGTAAGATGATTGCGCATATCTATTTAAATTTTCAATGCAGAAATTCCAAGTCTATTTTTTCATAAATATGATGAATCAATTCATCTATATGATGATCAAGCTGCATCCTAATTATAAAAACAAAAGTCTATTTTTTCATAAATATGATGAATTTTTCATGAATATGATGATACGAGTATAATCAATTCATTTGCTCGATATTATAAAAACAAGTCATTTTTGTTCGTAAATGTGATGAATTAGTTCTTCAGTAAGATGATTGCGCATATCTATTTAAATTTTCAATGCAGAAATTCCAAGTCTATTTTTTCATAAATATGATGAATCAATTCATCTATATGATGATCAAGCTGCATCCTAATTATAAAAACAAAAGTCTATTTTTTCATAAATATGATGAATTTTTCATGAATATGATGATACGAGTATAATCAATTCATTTGCTCGATATTATAAAAACAAGTCATTTTTGTTCGTAAATGTGATGAATTAGTTCTTCAGTAAGATGATTGCGCATATCTATTTAAATTTTCAATGCAGAAATTCCAAGTCTATTTTTTCATAAATATGATGAATCAATTCATCTATATGATGATCAAGCTGCATCCTAATTATAAAAACAAAAGTCTATTTTTTCATAAATATGATGAATTTTTCATGAATATGATGATACGAGTATAATCAATTCATTTGCTCGATATTATAAAAACAAGTCATTTTTGTTCGTAAATGTGATGAATTAGTTCTTCAGTAAGATGATTGCGCATATCTATTTAAATTTTCAATGCAGAAATTCCAAGTCTATTTTTTCATAAATATGATGAATCAATTCATCTATATGATGATCAAGCTGCATCCTAATTATAAAAACAAAAGTCTATTTTTTCATAAATATGATGAATTTTTCATGAATATGATGATACGAGTATAATCAATTCATTTGCTCGATATTATAAAAACAAGTCATTTTTGTTCGTAAATGTGATGAATTAGTTCTTCAGTAAGATGATTGCGCATATCTATTTAAATTTTCAATGCAGAAATTCCAAGTCTATTTTTTCATAAATATGATGATATATGGTGAACATCAATTCATCTATATGATGATCGATTGACATCCTCATTATAAAATCGAAAGCCTATTTTTTCATCAATGTGATGAATCAATTCATCTATATGATCACCGGTTCACATTTGATGTGGTAAAACAAAAGCCTGTTTCTATCATTCGTTTGTTCATAAATATGATGAATTGGTTTAATCATTAAAATGATTGCTTAAATCGACACACATTCTCCATGTTAAAAAACCTCACTTTTGTTCATCAATGTGATGATATTGTTTCATCAATAAAATGATCACGCATATCTATTCAAATTCTCCATGATAGAACCGAAAGTCATCAATATGATGATTTAATTCATCTATATGACGATGATTTACATCATTTCACCTTCCCCTATCTCAAAATCGAAGTCCGTTTTTTGATGATTGTTTTCATCAGTATGATTAACTAATATTGTTCTTAAATATGATGAATATCTAAGTCATTTTAAAATAAATTCGTCATTTAGACAAAAAAATCATCAATAGGATGAAAAACCATCAAAAAAAGTGTTTTCATCACATGCATGAAAAGTTTTGATGAACTGATGAACTTAATTCATTCCAAATTACGATGAAACTCTCCAAAAAAAGTTGATGAACGCACTTTCATCTTATTGATGACTGACGAAACCGTCATCAAAAAGTTTTCATGAATTTTTGCATCATAGGGATGAAAAGTGCGTCATATAGATGATTTTCAGTTGATGAACGCCATTCTTCATATTGAAGATGATTATTTTTTTCAGTGTAGATTCACACAATCAAGAGCTATCAATTAACGATCTCTTATAAATGCGAGAGCATGAGCAGGACATTGAACAAACTGAATCGCTAGACCCAGTTGAATCTGAAAATCAAATGACAATTGCAAACTTAACAGAAGGCCTCAGTTCGGTCAGTTCGGCCTCGGTCCACCTGGGCCCCACAAAATTTTGATCTCATCCACTCTTAGAAATCAAACTCAATTATAAAACGACAGCAACGAAGAAGCCGAAGAGACATAATATGTCGCTTTCCATTGGTTTCCCTCGGGAAATACTGATTTCAAAAATCAATGGAGCGCCCAAAATTGTTTCTGCTCAGTTTAATGTTTCGTCTTGGGATAAGTGAAATACCTATGGCTCAAAAAAAATATTCCTTAAGCGAAATTATCTTGAGTTCAATGGTGTATTAGTGCTTCATGAGTGGATTCTCACTTCAAAATGAGAAGTGGCGGCCACTTCTCAGAATCATGAGAAACGATCTTATTGCACCAATGGAACGATTTGCGAATGCTACTGGATGCTTCTGGACGAATCTTCTTGTCCCATGAAAAGCGATTCAACTGCATTAAAAAAGCAATAAAAATTAGTTCTGATAATTTTTTTTCTAGCTAACGTTTAGCTAAGCACATTTTACTTTTATTCGAAAATCTATAGACGGTTTTGTAGATGCCACAATTCATCCCTTACACCAGTGTTTTCCAATCTTTTTGATTTCGCGACCGCTTTACGGGTTGGAATATTCTGGCGACCGCCTCTCGTCATAGAAAGCCAAAGAATAAATTAAACAAAATTAAACTTTAGCACGTTTATCTTTTATTATTCACGTGGGCTCAACTGCATCGGCGACTGCGATGTTGCCACAGCGCATTGTTGTTGCGGCTTCAAAAAGCGCCACGTACGTGCCACCAACTTACTTGAACATGTTCAAATGTTCATGAAGAGGCAATGTGTTCACGCAGAACAAGCAGTCGAAAATTTAAAGAACAGCCAACATTTTGCTTTGCAGTTTGACAAATCTACAAATGTTTGTGACTGTACACAGCTTATGTTATTTATGCGCTTTGAAGCAGATGACAGTATCACGAAAGAAATCTTATTTTCCAAAGCACTTGCTGCACACTACTGGCCAGTGTTAGTACGATATATTTTTGGAAAACACTTGCAACTACGATATTGATAGGATAAAATGTACCGTAATTCAAAAGTAGCGGGTTCATTGCAAAATTAAATGCGATAATGCCAAACATAGGTATCCTGGAAACACTGTTTTCTCCATTGACAGTGACGTGCTCACGGAGGTAATAAAAATTGTGAATTCTATCAAAGGCAAAGCTTTGCAAACCCGGATATTCAGAATCGTTTGTGAAGATATGGGCTCGCTTCATCAAAATCTCCTTCATCAGACGCAGGTTAGGTGGCTATCCAAAGGAAAGGTATTAACAAGAGGTCTGGAATTGAGAGCCGAATTGCTAATGTTCTAAAAAGATGCAAAATCTGAATATGCGTTTCGTTTTTGTAATCCTATTTGGCTCTTGGAATAAGCATTTTTGGCAGATCATTTAAGCCACCTTAACAATTTAAACAAGAACCTTCAAGAAAGAGAAGAAAACGTTTTGACTGCCAAAGATAAAATAAGAGCATTTCACGCAAAACTTCGTTTGTGATCAACCTCTCTGCAAATTAATATGTTTGACTCTTTTCCAAGTGTTCAGAAGATTGTTGAAGATAATCCAACAGACCAAAGTTGTTCAGTATCGGCTCACATTCATTGTACGATACAGAGCTTGAATAATAATTTACGATCGAACCTTTTGACATACTTTCTGGATTCGCACTCTGAAACTGACAATGGGCGTCGATGAATTTTAAACCTTTTTTGAACAAATCAATAGATTTGGCTGATGTCTCTACGAAAACGAAAGAATGTCTTCTAGATTTGTCTGTAGATGGCATGCTTAAAATGGAATTTTGTTCGCAAAGTGTCGACGTATTTTGTATGAAAAGAAAACACGAATATCCAGAGCTGGCAAGAGAAGCTCTAAAACTATTAGTGCCACTCGCCACTTCATACCTGTGTGAACTGAAATTTTCTTCAATGGCAGGCATTAAAAAAAAGAAAAGATATAGGCTGCAACTAGAAAAAGATTTTATAGCGTTTCAAAAATAGCACCACAATTCGATAAACTTTAAAAAAATAAACAAGTAGGTACATCCTTCTTATTAAAATTGTGTTTTTGTTGTGTAAGAGCCCCTACTTTTTTTTAGCCGGTGACACCCGAGTAAGGCTTCGCGACCCCCTCAAGGGTCGTGACCCACAGATTGAAAAACGCTGGCTTTCTACTTATAGTTTTCTTTTTCGTATGACATCGATGCGGAACATATTTACCTGTTGGAACTACCACTGCCAACTTATCATATACACATACTGAGACTTAAAAAATTATCCTATCTCTACTACAACATCGATGTGATGGCAGCTATGATGGATATGCATTTTGATTCCGATTAATTGAAGCCAAAAAAAAAAACAACTAACACAAGCAACACAAGCAACTTTGTAACATTGACAGAAAAAATCGGTATTTCAATTACACTTTCTATAAGCGGCTCCTTTGAATTCAATTCAGTTTTGCATCGCTACTAATTTTTATGATAAATTTCTTTTCTTTTTTTAATTTGTGTAGCTCTTAAAGTATGTTACGAAATACCGGAACATAATTTTCATCTTAACGGTGCCATTCAACTGCATGTTGAGAAATAATAAAAAATTAACATGAAATTGCAAATAACACACAATGTCACAGTGAAACTAGATGAAAACTAACAACATTAACGTATAAAACTCCAGCCACAGACTAATTGAGCGAGCGATCTAGACAATAAATACATACATACATACATATGTAATTTATATAAAGAGAAGAACTACTTTTTTATTCATAATATGCGGTATATGCGTATGACACATGAATGGTGAACTTATTAAATGACTTTTTTTGTGGTGGGTACTGTTAATGTTTGTGTAAATTTATTTTTAATTGTTGCTGTAACAAAAACGACAAAAAAAAAATAATAACTCGGATGTGGAATCATTTTTGAACTGCTCCATTTACAGACATAAAACCTCAAATCATCCAGCATATGGCAATTTAGATCTTCTTTTGTTCCACAGACAATCATTTTGATCAGATTATTATCTTTATATGTATCATTTTGCTCTGGCCCTTAACTGCCGATCATCTCAGGAAAATGTCGGAGCAGTTTAACGTTCACCTGTGCTGGCTGCCGGGGCATAGAGACATTCCAGGAAACTGCAAAGCAGATGAACTCGCCAGAAACGGAACACTTCTGACCATCTCATCAATAAAGGTGAGTATCGCTACATACAAAATCTTGATGAGATGGTTTAGCTGTTCAACATGTAACGCAGAAGCTGTATGGGTGAAGAGGAGGCAGAGACTGACCTTCTCTGTTCTTGCTCCGCTTTAGCTCACAAACGTAAGCACCTCTACCTAGGCTCGTGTTTCTTTAATGATCCTATTGATCTTATTCAAATCGACACTTTGTGGCACTCCTGCTTCATTGTTAACTCAAAACGGTTCCATTAGGATGAGGATACATTAGATCCATTTTGGTATTACAATTGGCTCAATGGGTTTAAGTGTCTTAGACGAGCTGACTGCCACTTTATCCTAGCATAACCTTCTGAAATCAGAATCAATTTCTCTAATACTAAAGTGTCGCAGGGCTCCTGTATGGATCGAAATTCTTTACGCTTTAAGATATACTCCAAACATATTATTTAATTTCTTCAATTTTGCATCACTTTAGCCTTGAAAGTTTTTGATAACAGACATCTGCCATTTGCCATCTTTCATCTGTCACCTGTAATCTGTCATGTATGTCAGCTGTCATCTGTCATTTGTCATCTATCTTCCATCATTTTTCGTCTGTCATCTGTTATATGTCGTCTGTCATCTGTAATTTCTCATCTGTCATCTGTCATCCGTCATCCTTCATCTGTCATCTGTCATCCGTCATCCGTCATCTGTCATCTGCCATCTGCTTTCTGTCATCTGTCATCTGTCATCTGTCATCTGGCATCTGTCATCTGTCATCTGTCATTTGTCATCTGTCATCTGTCATCTGTCATATGTCATCTGTCATCTGTCATCTGTCATCTGTCATCTGTCATCTGTCATCTGTCATCTGTCATCCGTCATCTGTCATCTGTCATCTGTAACCCTGTTCTTTGCCATCCATTATCTACCTTCTGTCCCCTCTCCTCTATTCTCTATCATATGTAAACTGTAGGCCGTCATCTGTCATATCTGCTAGGGTGTCTCTATCTTTGAACTGTGAAACCGTAATAACTTGCTTTTCAGATTCTTTATAAATTTTTTCTTTTGCTTCTCTAGTCTAAAAGACTGCCGTTAAAAGAGTTCTTTGAGTTTTGTCACTGGGAAAAATTAAAGAGCAATCAACTGAGAACTACTCCTTCTTGGTTTTTGCTTCTATTCAAATGATTCATGGAAAAAAGAGATGTTCCCAAAAATCATAACACTTATAAAAATCACCTTTTTCAACGATTTTTGAATCAAAATGAAATCAAATAAAGAGACAACCACAAGAAGACAATAAATATTCCACTAAAATGGATTGTTTAACAATTTCAATGTTTTCCTACCCAAACAAAAGTATCTAGATACAGGTATAGCAACAAACTATATGCAACAGCATTAAAGCAATTAGTGTTGTTTGTGGTCAGAGTAAACAATTTCTTTTTATAAATACACATACGCTATATTATGCAGTAGGACAAAACTCTTTTCGATAACAATCACATTAAAGGGAATCTTTGCTTTAAGTGAGTGTGTTCCAATAGTGTAATTACTATCTATTATAATGTGATTGAGATAAAGCTATTCAAGAAATAGATAAGTGTATACAGGTAGGTGTGTGGTGGTTTTTGTGGTTATAATGACAGTGAAAGATGAATGAAAGTGAATGTTAGTACATTATAGTAAAAAAAAGAAAAATAAAAACAAGAAAAAGAAAAAAATTAACTCGAACAAACAAAAGCAATCAAATCAAACCCAGTTAAAAAAAATTGTTACGAGTATGATAATCACATTCGTAGTGAAAAAAAATATAAAATTGCAAATATTAGGTCACACTTACCTCGACATTGATTGGGCACACCCAAATAGTTTGGATTCATACCACCGACAGCAGGGCCTATTTGTGGATTTTGATTGACCAGAGCCTTTTGAACTAAACCGGTCAGATTAGCTAGTTGACGTTCCATGTGTTCTACGCGTATGCGATGTAAATCTTCTGGTCTGCAAGATAAGATTTAAATGAGGTCAAGTCATGGATTTAAAAGAACGTATATATTTCAATTGAATTGGAAGATGCGGAAGTGGTCTAAGAAAGTTCAAATGTTTCGGTTTATTGAACATTTTGTATTCATATTTTCTCATAGAAAATTTGATTTCATCAGAATTGAACAGTTTTATGAACTTGCAAAAATATGTATATAAACTTGACAGATAAATAAACAAAAAGGAAGTCTTAACTTGGGGTCAATTCAAGGGCCTACAGTTTTATGCCAATTTCAAAAGACTGTTACGACGCGCTTTTTATCGAACTGCATCTACTCTCGGTTGACTTGCCAAAACCACCGAAAGTTGATAGCCCTGGACGAACAATTAGATGATTTTGGGATAAGGACTCAAACTTCACTGCACCACCATTACCGAATTAAAAAATCTCTTGCTACTTGCTACATCTGAGTCACTACTCTTCCTTTTTCTTCTTCTTCCTCTTCGGCGTTAGGAGCATAGTGATCTCGAAGGGACCGCAATTTTCTCACTTACCAGCTTTACACTAGTGATTCACCAGTGGAGTACCACGTTGACCTTTAAGAGCTCCGGCAAAAATCTCGGCTTCTGATGGCTTTCTTTTCTTTCTGTTTATCAGTGATTCTGTCTGTGCGTTGCATGATATTGCCCTTTTTACCGAGTTCTCTGGATCTACCCTTTTAAAATGAAAGTACTGATTGATCAGACCATGTTATATTCCTTCCAAAATGATAATTTTGACCTAAAAGCCTCCACGGATCTTTATGCATCTTATACCATGAAGCCATATGTTTATTCTGCTATCATACAAAGGAAATGGCAGAGTTTTCTCGCCACTTCACCTACCCTACGCTGACTCGATGAATCATATCGTCGTCATCATTGAATCATTTAATCTTTTCATAATCGGGACGCACATTTCAATTCAAATAATTGTGTGGACTAGGCATATCTGGATCAGAAAACGGGTAACAAAAATACATACTCTTTTTTAAAATTAGTACGGTAAAACCTCCTCTACCCCTTTACCATAAGTCAAATGCTTCTTGCAGGGCAGTAGGATCCATGGCTCCATCGTCAGCAAAGAAGAGTTTATGTAACATGGTGTACTGCACTTTATATTTCAGCAGGTACACAATTACTGTAATGAAGAGCAAAGGCCTCAAGACGCTTCCTTGGTGTACACCGATTGTCAACTATGACTTGGAAAGCTTCGATGACTCCAAAAAGACACCGTTTCTTCATTCAAATCCTCCACCATACCCACATTATGCCTACAGGAACACCCTGTTGTCTGAGGGCAAACTTTGTCGATCGAATGCTTCTTCGAACTGAACTTTGTAACAAAGCATTCATACTACCTTTTACTTTTGGTATTTAGTAGGTAATACTTTGTGTTTGAAAGTCCGGATTTTGAATTTTGGTGGGGCTACCGCCCCATTTATTAGCTTAATACAGGCTTAAAATAGCTTAAACACTAAACTTAAACTTATTAAAACTAATTAAAACTAAATTAAGCTCCAAGGATGAGAAACGGTTTAAAAGGAGGAATTTAAGACAGGGACTTGGAAGATTGAGGTCGAAAAGAAAAAAAAAAGAATTAATATTGCTCATCATGCGGGTTAAGGGTTCGTTGAGACCATAAGATGTACGATGAGCACTGAGCAGGAAGGAAATAAAATCGGAATGATCTTACGTTTCGGGGATTAGTGTTGAAGGAGATAAGGTCTAAATGGTGGGAGCAGTCAGTGTCAAAGATGTTCCTTCTGTTTTCTAGGGAGTGGAGATTAATGATTGCGAGACGTTTGCGGTAAGGAGGCTGGGTGAGAAAGTTTCTTAGGTCATAGAAATCCCGAAGAGCAAAGTGCAGAAAACGAGGTTGAACACTTTCGATCCTTGAGATATGAACCGCTTGATATGGAGTCCACACTTGCGATGCATACTCAAGAGAAGGGCGAAAAAAGGCAAAATAGAGGGATCTCGTTACAACGGGGTTGTGGGACTCTTTGGACCATCTCTTGATAAAACCAAGGGCGGAATTAGCTCTTGATATTACTGCGTCAATATGAGAACAAAAATTTAATTCGCCGTCGAGTCGCAGAGAGCTCCTAAATCTCGGATAAGCTGCACACGGTTTATAAAAATTTTCTGAAGATGATAGGATCTGGGGGAGGTTTATTACTTTTACGAGAAAAAGTTATTGCCCCGCATTTGATGGTAAAGTTTAATTCAATGAAGTTTTTAGAACACCAACAGACGAAGGAATCGAGGTCATTTTGAAACTGGAGAGAGTCTCGATCAGAGGTAATGACTTTGAAAATGTTATTTTTTTTAAATTTTATAACATTCCCACTTCCCAACGCTCAGATTGGTACAACATAGGTGCACCTATCGCTACAAGTAAACTCCTACTTGGACAAGACGCTTCAAGGATAACAAACACTGGGTGGACTAAGAGCAACAACTGTCTTGCAACCAAAAAAGTTTGGCCGTGTGTAGACTCAAAACTCTCGAAGAGTTTGTTAGCCCTGAACCGCTTGTATCATGGTTCTACCATAGGTGTTCTTACGGGACTGTCTTATAGGAAGACACGCCAAAAGACTTGTTGTGTTTTCCAATGATTTCTGCAGGAGCTGCATGGACGAAGAGGAGGAGGAAACCGTTCAACACCTTCTTTGCTCAGGGCACTACTTCATAGGAGGAAAACTCATCTCGGTGAATTCTTCTTCTAGTGCAGTCAATGAAGCATTTTAGGTCCGATTTTTTTTTTTGCTGTGAACCGATTTGCATGAAATTTTGGAATTAGGCTCATCTTACCCTTAACTTCAAAAGTGAAAATGATTTGAACACCGCCGCCACCCCTTTTCGGGGGCGAATTTGAAATTTAATCGTTGTGGTCAATGTCATTTAGCGGCGAGCAGATGCATTTTATGCATTCTAATACAAGAGGATGTTTTGTAGTGCTTAAAATAAGCTTTCAAATGAGCACTATTGAAAGTCTTTTGCACGTAAAATAAGTGAGCTGTAGTGCAAACAAGGAGAGCATCTAATGTTTTTTTCTTTTAAATCAATGAGTTTTTGGACCATAACTTCTTCAATTTTCATGCTATCACAACTTATAAAAAACCATTGCAAAGGTAATTAGGAGAGCTATGTAAGAGGCCGATAAGAGAAGACAAAAACAAGTGATGTGTTTGGTTTGACTGTTTATTACAAATTGAATTTATCTTGTTCTTAGAGACTAAATGATACCATTGCACATAAAGAAGTTCGAATAATTTTACATAGGAAACTAAAGGGCATACGGTTGTATGATTCGATCGTACTGCTAGTATTAAGATTGCATAATATAAAGTAATTTTACATAATAAAATCGTTTGTGTACAGGGTGTTTCAAGTTAAATGAAATTATAGGAACTATATTTATTATTTATACAATTAAATTTGCTATAGCTCGACCATCCTGACAATAAATCGCCCTCGATTTACTCATTAAAATACAAAAACGAATATTGAAAATTTAACATCAAGAATACAACATTTTTGACAACGAAAAAAAATTTAATAATCATTTTCATTCAAAATTAAACGAAAGTTAAATTATAATACAATTTTATGATAACAATACTTTTTCTTTTTAGAATAACACAAAACGTTTAAGCACATATTTAAAAATATACTCATACAAATTGAACATTGATACGAGTAATGTTATGTTACGAATTATTCTGGTAGAGAATAAATTCTCATATTTTCAGGAGATGCTACTCCTTCGTATGGAATGCGCGAAATTTGAAAATTGTCTTAATCTTTTATTAAAAATCTATCATTGGAAAGCAACTTAGTGATCTCATAAGGTCCTTTGTACTTTGCTATTAATTTTTTATTAGTTTCAGGCGTATTATCAGTATTTTTAATCACTACAAGGTCACCTACTTTATAAGGATACGGTGCCTTATGTTTATTATCAAAATATATTTTATTTTTTGCTTGATTACGAACAATGTTTTGACTTGCCTTTTCTCTCAGAGAATCCAAATTTACCGATTGGTCATCTAGTCCAGGCGCTAGAGGTAGTTGAGTATGCAAAATCCGAGTACCGAATTCCGCCAACGGATTTAAGTGAAGAAAAGGCCAAAGAATAATAAAGTGAATCTTGCCGGTCGATTTTTTGGTCCATATTTTTTTTATCCCCTCTGAGCCATTCCATATGAAAACGGTCAATCCGAAATGTTGCTATACCTCCGATTTTGCTC
Source organism: Melanostoma mellinum (assembly GCA_914767635.1). NCBI lineage: Eukaryota > Metazoa > Arthropoda > Insecta > Diptera > Syrphidae > Melanostoma > Melanostoma mellinum. Next base: position 84,601,040 of record OU612059.1, on the reverse strand, counting down.
AAATTTTGTAGGAATGTTCCTTTGCTATCGAAAAACCAAATAGTCAAAGGATTTTTTTTTTTGTAATTTTCTTCTCCCCTCCAGCCTTACACAAAGAACCGAACATAGTGATTTTATGGGCTTCAGACTTTGCACTCTAAAATTGTCTGTATTCAAGCGATTAGGACGATTAAGGTGTCATTTAAAAGCTGATAAAATATTCTTTTCAAATCAATCAAAATGTTTAAGATATTTGAGTTGCTTTAGAAACCATATTCTTTTGAAATCAACACATTTTATATACATTTTTGCCATTTTTGAAGCAGTCCTGTGCCTAAAATATCAATAGTAAGTCCCTAAAAATTTACCTGATTAGACCTTACAATAAGTGCAAAATAAAAAATCCAAAGTTGATTAAAAACAATTTTTTTTATGTACTTTACATTCCTTTCAAATTTTGAGTTTTTGAAAAAAGCCAATCTTTGGGCACATTTTTGGGAATGTTGACTACCAGATATCAAAACGAAAGTAGGCAGGATTTAAAGGTCTATTCTTCAACTTTAAATCCTGAAAATTTCATTTTGTTATTCGCATGCACACTGAAGTTACAGCCGATTAAAAACAAGCTTATTGCAAGCTATGAAAAAAGCCAATTTTTGTGCCCTATTTTGGGGATGTTGACTTCCAGATATCAAAAATTTAAAGGTCTATTCTTATACTTTAAGTCCTTAAAATTTCATTTAGTTATTCGCATGCACACTGAAGTAACAGCCGATTAAAAACAAGCTTACAAAAAAATTTTTTTTAATTTTGGATAAGATCGATATTAAAAAAAGTCTTTAAAAATAAGAATTGTGTTCTATTAAAAAAATAAGCTTGTTTTTAATCGACTGTTACTTCAGTGTGCATGCGAATAACTAAATGAAATTTTAAGGACTTAAAGTATAAGAATAGACCTTTAAATTTTTGATATCTGGAAGTCAACATCCCCAAAATAAGGCACAAAAATTGGCTTTTTTCATAGCTTGCAATAAGCTTGTTTTTAATCGGCTGTAACTTCAGTGTGCATGCGATTAACAAAATGAAATTTTCAGGATTTAAAGTTGAAGAATAGACCTTTAAATCCTGCCTACTTTCGTTTTGATATCTGGTAGTCAACATTCCCAAAAATGTGCCCAAAGATTGGCTTTTTTCAAAAACTCAAAATTTGAAAGGAATGTAAAGTACATAAAAAAAATTGTTTTTAATCAACTTTGGATTTTTTATTTTGCACTTATTGTAAGGTCTAATCAGGTAAATTTTTAGGGACTTACTATTGATATTTTAGGCACAGGACTGCTTCAAAAATGGCAAAAATGTATATAAAATGTGTTGATTTCAAAAGAATATGGTTTCTAAAGCAACTCAAATATCTTAAACATTTTGATTGATTTGAAAAGAATATTTTATCAGCTTTTAAATGACACCTTAATCGTCCTAATCGCTTGAATACAGACAATTTTAGAGTGCAAAGTCTGAAGCCCATAAAATCACTATGTTCGGTTCTTTGTGTAAGGCTGGAGGGGAGAAGAAAATTACAAAAAAAAAAATCCTTTGACTATTTGGTTTTTCGATAGCAAAGGAACATTCCTACAAAATTTGAGCAAAATCGGAGGTATAGCAACATTTCGGATTGACCGTTTTCATATGGAATGGCTCAGAGGGGATAAAAAAAATATGGACCAAAAAATCGACCGGCAAGATTCACTTTATTATTCTTTGGCCTTTTCTTCACTTAAATCCGTTGGCGGAATTCGGTACTCGGATTTTGCATACTCAACTACCTCTAGCGCCCGGTCTAATCACTAATATTTTCAATAAGATACTCGCGAATCCTATCGTTCACTTCACTTTCTGAGGAACACCGAATAATAATACACTTGGGCAAACACCTGTGCTTTTGTTGTTGGTATTGTTTAAAGCAAACTCTACTTTATTCAGATGTTTTGTCCACTCAGCATGATCTATTTCGCTTTCCTTAGCAAGCATCGATGTTAAAGTTCTATTTATCCTCTCAACCTGTCCGTTGGATTGCGGTGAGCTTGTTGCTATTTTCACATGCTGTACGTTATTGCTGCCACAAAAATTTGCAAATTCCTCGGAAGTGAAACAACTTCCTCTATCTGACACGATTCGTGTTGGTCGGCTGTATGACGCAAAATATAACTCTAAGCACTTTATTACCTCTTTGGTGTTCGTGGTTTTAACAGCAAAAAGCTTAGTAAACTTTGAAAAACCATCAATGACTAAAAAAACATGTTTTTTCAAATTACGAACACCAGAAGGAAGAGGACCATAGTGGTCAATATGAATTGTTTGAAATGGCTTATCACCTTTGGGTATGCTGTGTAAGATACCTTCTTTTTTCCCACATTGCGGTGAAAAATGTATACATTTTAAGCAGAACTTAACATAGTTTTTGATTTTAGCCTTCATCAAAGGAAACCAATAAGTCTTTCTAATAAAATCATAACACTTCTCTGCACCTGCATGACACAGACCCTCATGATGCGTTTGGATAACGTTTCTTTCCATTTGCGATGGAATGTAAAGGAAAACTTGACCTTTAAATTTCCGGTACACCAAACCATTGATCAGTTCATACAATGGGCTTTCTCGTTTTTCTAGCATTTGAACCAAGCTCCTCACAGTTTCATCTTTTTGTTGAGCTGCAGCTAATGCATTCTCAAAAGATTCCGATTCAATAGTTAGTATATTGTGACACCTACTCAGTGCGTCAACGTGAGCCATTCTCTTACCATCTCTATGTTCAATTGTGTAACTGTAATCTTGCAGCTCTAAAGCCCAACGAGAGATTCTAGGGTTGAGAACTTTTTTGTAGAGAGTTAAGGTAAGAGATTTGCAGTCAGTAAGTATTTTAAAATTTATACCCGCCAAATACACTCTGAATCTTCTGAGAGCGTATATTATGGCTAGCGTTTCAAGTTCGTAAGAATGATATTTTGACTCTTGAGCTGTTGCTCGTTTTGAGAAAAAGAACACTGGATGAAAATGCTTGTCTTCTTGCTGCTGAAGCAAAACAGCACCAAAACCGAAACTACTCGCATCACAGTGTAACTCAGTGGTGGCGTTTGGGTTATAAATACTTAGCACTGGAGCATCTAAGAGTTTTTGCTTCAGAGACTCAAACACCGACATTTCATTGTCACCAAAAACGAAACAAGCGTCTTTTTTCAAGAGATCGTATAATGGTTTGGCGATAACAGAAAAATCCTTAATAAATTTTCTAAAATACGAGCACAAGCCCAGAAAAGAGTGCAAGCATTTTATATTTTTAGGCACAGGAAAATCTTGTACAGCTTTCACACCATCTGAATTCGGACGTATTCCGTTAAAGAAGATTTCGTATCCCAAGTACGTTATTTGTTCATAAAGAAATAAACACTTGTCAAAACGTAACTGTAAATGATTTTCCCTGATTATGTTAAAAACCTCTTCTAAAATGTTAAAATGCTCTTCTAATGTTTCTGTCGCAATAAGTAAGTCATCAATATAAATCCTAAGCTTTTCAGATCGTATTAATTTTTTAAATTTTGATTCAATGAAACGCTGGAAAACAGCAGGAGCATTTTTCAGCCCACATGGCATGAAAAGGTACTCGAACTGTCCATATGGTGTCACAAAAGACGTTAGCTTGGTTGAATCTTCAGACATCCTTACATGTTGAAACCCGTTCTTTAAATCTAATAAGGTGAAGAACCTCTTATTACGTAAACCGTCAAGTATGTCTTCAATAACAGGTAGAGGAAAGTTATCTTTGATTGTCAGCTTATTTAATTGCCTATAGTCAACGCATAGCCTTAGTTCCCCTGTTTTCTTTTTTGCCAAAACTATAGGAGATGCAAATTGAGAGTTACTCTCACGAATTATTTTTCTGTTCAGAAGATCATCTAAAATATTATTCAGCTCGTTCTTATGAGCAAATGGCAACCTCCTTGGAGCGCAACTAAAAACACTGTTCGTATCTTTGAGAACTATTTTCATCTCGATATCATTTTTAGGATCATTGTTTACGAAATTACTATCTGATATACTTCTGGCAACTAATTCTTGAACCCTAATTTTATCACTGTAAGTTAAGCTTTCATTTATATTTAAATTGAATTTAGGATCGCGATCATCAAACGTATCAATTTTTAAAATTTCGTTTACTTCATTTTCGAAAATATTTTCACTTAAATTTGTGGTTTTTTCAAAATTTCCATTTTCTTTATAATTTTCAAAACTTAATTTAACATTTATCATCTTCAATAAATCTCTTCCTAAAATAATGGCATCTCTCATGGTATCATTTTTCACAATATATAGACATTGATTTACATAATTATCATCAAATCTTATTTTACAAGACACCTTACCAAAAATTTGCAGCTTACTATTGTTGATGCCCACAAAGTCTACAGAATTCTGGTCTACAGTTGTTGTTAGGTAGGTTGGAATAAATCTCTGCTGCACAAAACTGATTGGGCTGCCCGTATCAATCATCGTCATAGCACTCATCTTTGTCTTTACTGCTGCATAGTTACTGGTTTGAAAATTGTATTCCAAGACACCATGAAAATCTCGAAAAAGTGATGAGAGACCCTCTTTTGAGTTATGAGAGTCTTGTAGAAGGCACACTGTAGATGATTGTGGACAATCTTTGAACATATGCCCCCGTTGCCCACATCGAAAGCAAGTACCTCTCTCACGTGGTGGCTTTGGGCACTTCGATGAAACGTGACCACTCTCATTACAATTGTAGCACTTGATGGTCAACTTGTTATTTTGATTTACTAAAATTTTTGACTCTTGCACAGATTTATGAAAAGTCGTTGTCGAAGACGCAGATTCTGCTTTCATTTTTTCATAACGTCTTAAAATAGTTTTCAGCTCAGGGATTGTATTAGCTGTGAAGAGAATTTGTTTGTTAAAAGACGAATCAGGTATACCTCTTATAATATATGATATGACATCGCTTTCTTCAACATCGGATGAGCTTGCAATTTCAAGCATAGTCAAGACGTATTGTTGCAGGTTTTCCTCTTTGCGCTTTCTCCGGTTCCTCAAGTTACTGTGTACATCGGCAGCTGAAGCATGGTGGTGAAACTCGTCCATCAAAGCAGTTTTTAACTCCTTCCAGCATCTGCATGACGTTGATCTTAGAAAGAGCTTTGCAGTTCCCTTCAGCAAACGTTGCGCGAAAATGAAGCACTTTGAGTCGTCAAGATTATAAACTTCCTTAGAATGCTCAAAATTTTTTATCCACATGGCTATAGGAAAACTGTCATCGCCAGAGAATGTTTGCAGAGACTCCTCTATGTCCCTAAACGAACAAGGATTAGCATATGACTCACTTGGATTATTTAGCTCCGCCAGTCGCTTTTGTAGTGCCAAGATCTCTTCCTTTCGTGCAACTCGTCTTCGTAACTCCTCCAATTGTTGTTGCTCGACATCATTTTCAGGCACGTTTTCTTCTTCAATGCAGCTGTCATCATTGCTTTCAGGAAACAACTCATCAATCTGTGAAGCACTGAATTCACGAACAGCTTCCTCAACTCGTACTTTTAATGCAGCTTTAACTCCACTTGTAGGCATACCCATTTCGGATAATTTATCCTTTAACTCCTGAACCGAAGCCACTTCTAAAAATCTCGAAACACGGGAATCCATTTCTCGTTCATAAATATTTTGTTTGAGATTACACTTATTTTACTTCAAATTGTTCTTCATAAATACTTTTCTTTACCACTTGTAATAGAAAAAGTTGACATAAAACATAAAACTTTGAACTCGTGATCAGCTAAGCAATTTGTACAGTCAAACGTACACTAAGCACATCCATCACACTAATTCCTCTATCCCACTTCTGATGCTGTAAGAGGCCGATAAGAGAAGACAAAAACAAGTGATGTGTTTGGTTTGACTGTTTATTACAAATTGAATTTATCTTGTTCTTAGAGACTAAATGATACCATTTCACATAAAGAAGTTCGAATAATTTTACATAGGAAACTAAAGGGCATACGGTTGTATGATTCGATCGTACTGCTAGTATTAAGATTGCATAATATAAAGTAATTTTACATAATAAAATCGTTTGTGTACAGGGTGTTTCAAGTTAAATGAAATTATAGGAACTATATTTATTATTTATACAATTAAATTTGCTATAGCTACAATATCCTTTATTGCAATATATAGTAAACAAACTTTTGCTAAAACGGTAAAGGGTTAAAGGACTTAAGAGAGGCTGCGATTGAGCTGCCACGCGCTCTTTAAACAATCATATCTCTGTCAATTTTTGTCTGACAGAAAAAACTAAAAAACCAAATTGTTGGTCAGAAAAATACCTAAATTTATTCTTTCACTTTTATACGTATCTGTCGTCATTTTTGAGATGAGAAAAAAAGTGGGTTTTTTAAAAATTTGAAAATTTGTTTTTTTTTTAATCGTGACTTTTTTGAAAAACATGTGTCCTGAAGCATCCAAACTGATACTATCTATCAAACTCTGCATAGCAAACTTAATTTTAGGCGGATTACGATTAATTTTAATATTGGTGGAAATGGCACTTATGAAACACATTGATTTAAAAGAAAAAAAAACATTAGATGCTCTCCTTATTTGCTCACTTATTTTACGTGCAAAAGACTTTTAACAGTGCATTTTAAAGCTTATTTTAAGCACTACAAAACATCCCCTGTATTAGAATGCATAAAATGCATCTGCTCACCGCTAAATGGCATTGACCACAACGATTAAATTTCAGACAAAATAAAAAATGGCTTTGATCTTTTGTATCTAGCTTAAAAAAAAATTGCGAATTTTCAATTGCCAATAACTCGAAAAGTATTGGACTTAAGAAAAACTTTATATTTGATTTTTTGCTTAAAATTAAAAAAAAAAATTCGTCCCCGAAAAGGAATGGTGGCGGTGTTCAAATCATTTTCACTTTTGAAGTTAAGGGTAAGGTGAGCCTAATTCCAAAATTTCATGCAAATCGGTTTACAGTAAAAAAATTCGGAGGTAAAGCCCTATTTTTCGCTTCATTGACTGCACTATTCGATGATTTTAGCGACTTAGCTTACATAGACCCTAAAAGTCTTTCAAAATACATTAAAAGTTCAGCGTGATTCGACTAGGGGGTGATTAACCGGCTAATCCCCTAATGGAAGATTAATGTGTGATCAAATCGTTAATCTTACATCGGGTTTCTCAGATCAGTAGGGTATTAACTTGCTGATCTCTGTGGGCCCTTGCGGTCTAAGTGCTTCTCGGAAAATGCACTATCATCGGCTTGTTTTTCAATATTTTTGTATGAAAAAGTTATAGAAGATACTTGATACTACTCGTAAACTTAATAATGTAGCGTATCAATAAATTAGATTACTTTATCAGATTTTTGATAAAAAATTGGTAAAAAACCTTTTTTCAGCCTCCCAGGGCTTACCCCTACCTTTACACCTAAGGTCGACCAGTTACTACAGTTTTTGATTGGTTAAAGTTCTTTTTCCTATTGGCTTCACTATAAACCATTCAATTATAATTATATTAATAATAATAAAAATAAAATAAAAATAAAATAAAATAATTATTTTAATAATAATTATTATAATATATACAAAGAAATCATGGATTCAATTTCATGTTATTAATATTCAACTCTTTCCTCTCTTTAAAATGATTAAACCTTATGTTCATAAGGAAAAACGAACACAATTTCCTTGAACATTAATTAGGACTAGGTAATTAAAACACCTTACTATTTTCAAACTTTTAGTTTTGTTTTTTTCTCGCGTTTTGCGTCAACAAATAGTCACAACAGCAGTCCATCATCAGCATCACGACTGATCAAATCAGCGGCATCTTCTTTGGTATTTATTATCTACTTCAGGTGTCATGCAAACCAGTTGCATTCGATATGCAACATGCCTCAAAGACTCATATTCAAAAAACTGTTATTGTTATTTATAAAGCACTGAAGTGTGCAAACATTTCATTACAGCTACAAAAAATCATGGTCTTTGCATACACCATGCATGTGTTCTAGTCTGATAAGAACTGCACGTTCACTAGAAACTCATTACATGCTCTACAACCCATCTGATTTCTGTCAACTGCATTTGAAAAGCTTGCTTTTTGCCAGTTGTCGCATCACACTCTCAAAAGAAAGAACACAATGCACCCAGTCTTCCATTTCGTGTTCATTTTAACCATAAGTTCGTCTTTCACATCAAGTGAAACAAACTGCCTGAATAGTTTGAAAATATCTGAGCTCCTTCGCTTTAAGCACTCTGTGGACCTATTATCCTGCTCAAGCGATGATAATCCAAAATCAGCCCTTTTACCGGAAGTAATAAACAGCACGAGTTCAATAACCAGCAGCCTTAACATTGACAGTCCATCAGCATTGCCATTAACCAATGCCAGGTAACTAACAACAGTCGATCGTTTGCTTATTCATCTAATATCTACGACAGATCATACCCCGAGCCGTGGCAGTGGCAGGAGAAGCCAACCAAGCTGCAGACACTATTCCAAGTAAGCATCACTGCATTGGCTTTCCTCTCCTTTGGTGGATATCTATTGTGTCTGATCGTTCAAGCGATCAAAAGTAAAGGTGAGCGATTGCGACTAATAGATTTGTGGATATTATTCGCGTGTGCATTTAATTTGGAAGGAGCAAAAATTGATACCTGTTGATTATTACTATTTAAAAATAGGCACAACATACTTTCATCCTGTTGCAACGGATACAACTACAACCAACAATGGCCAACTAAAGAAAATAAAAATATTCAGACGTAGTCGGAGAATGGCAATGGAAAATCGTACGGAAAGAGTGAATTACGTAGATGATTACGCTTTGGCTGGACCCAACCCGGAAGAATTGTACAAGACTTTGTTGTTTTTTGCTGAAGGCTACGCTAATGCTGCAAGTGTCGGTACTCGGTAGTCTTAAATGATTTAAGGCCAGGATGTCAATGAGTATTTATTTGTGCTTCGATGTGCGTGGAGACATTATAAAATAAGTTATGGTTGTTTTCTTACATTTTATTGGGATGTATAGGCTTTGATCAATAAAATTAAATGCTTAGAGGCTGGGAGAAGAGTTGCATTGCAACTGACGACTTCTTTTTTCAACGACAATATTTGTTTGAGACACGATTCGTGTAGCTTAGCCGTGCGAGTTGTTGTGATTAAGTTCGAAAATCAAAGAACTAGTTTCAGAAGACATAATTAAAAAGATTGTGTCGAAATGTCATCACTGACTAGATCTTCAAAGTATTGTGAACCTGCATTTGACAAACCTAAATCCAAATCAAATAAAAAAACGTTACAAGGTGAGGTATACATATGACCCACTCAAAAGGTGAATTGGAACATTCCATGTAGCACCTGGACCTGGATTGTGTAGGTTTTGAGACTTATATCTTTCTATTGTCAATAGTCAACAATAGCACGAAAAGGTGGTTTCACATACAGGGTCTTTCTTAAGCGCTTCCTTTCATCAAAATTTTTCAATGGTTTGAAAAACTTAGTGATGCCCAATTATGTACTGAATATTTAGTTGAAATGTCCGCTTTGATGGGTGGAGCGCATCCGAAATATCCAATTTTTCATTATATTGAGGCATATCGTCAGGACCTCGTGAGTATTTTGAACATGTTTGGAGAAAACGCAAAAAAAAACAGACACCCAGCACCTGGTAAAGTATTTAAGCCTTTCTCTTTCCAACGAAATTTTCAGATAAACATAAGTACAAAGAAAATGCGAATTTGTGGCTCTGACTTTTTTGAATTTTTTGACTTACGACTTCCTGCATTTTAACTGACGATATGTAAATCAGCCTAAATTTTACCGATGGTATTGGTCTCGATCTGTGAAGCTGTGAAGTGAAAAAAAATATCATTTCAGTTTTCACACAGTATTTTCATTTTATCACTTCACGAACCCATTTAAAGCGATTCCCGATCTTAAAATGAAAAGTAGTTCTCAAACTGTGTTCTAAAAAGTACTAAAACTTTATAAATGTCATTTTGCAGTTTTATTTAGTATTTCTTATAGGTTTTTTTAATTTTTTGAGAGCAGATACACTTTGTTTCTATTTTGGAAAAAGATTCAGGATATTGAGATGTTCTCCATTAAAAATGCTTTTTGAACCTCGGAGGTTCACTCAGCGCTTTTCTGCCATTTTTCATAATCGAATTTTCGGTCAAGCTGTGATAAAATTTTTCACTTCACAGATCGGGAATTGACTCCCAGCTTCCAACTTTCCCAGAAGTTTAAAGGCTTCACAGACTGCCTGATGCGATGGTCAAAATATGGAGCTCCAAAGGAAGCAAGCTGACGCAGCAACCAAAGTTTGCCAGTCACTGTTCTTTTCGTAGTTCACAGCATCTGCAACCAACTCTTGGTTATCGATATGATAAGACTAGTTCGAAGTAAGACAAACCGCTCATCATAGAGTTTTTTTTAAACAGGGATGCTAAAAAAGTAGAGCAACAGGGACAGCAAACGACGCCATATTTTTTGCCGCTCTTGACATTTCTCTTCAGTAAGGTCAGCCACTTTATGATGGAAAGATAAACGAGCCAACAACGAGTCGAAATTAATAAAATTTACTACCGAAATTCGGAGTCAGTGGCCTTAACGTTAAGAGCACTACGTCCAATTTATGGTCGTCATAATCGTCCTAGCAGATCAACAATTGAGCGTATAGTGGAAAAATTTGAATCCACAGGCACAGTACAAAATGTTCCCATGCCCGTAGTGTCGAGAATATTGCTGCCGCTGAGGCTTTAGTTGCAGAAAGCACAAATGTGTCTCTGACACGTTGTTCTTAAGCGTTGGACATCTCTGTGACATCACTGTGGCGAATTTTGCGAAAAGATCTTGGCCTACATCCTTACAAAGCTAATTTGACGCAAGAACTAAAGGCGTTTGACCACCAGAAGCGTCGTATGCTAGTGAATTGGCCTGACCACCAACTTGAAAATGACTCTGATTTTCATCGAAAGATTCTTCAGCGATGAGGCCCATTTCTCCACAGGGCCTTCTTAGCTAAGCTTTAATCAGTCAACTGTTCTTAATGGTCTCCTCAAACTCAAAGACGAGTATAATCCAGGTCCAGATGGCATACCTGACATTTTGCTTAAGAAATGTTGTTCCAGTTTAGCCCTTTCCATCACTAACCTATTCAAACTATACCTTTCAAGTGGAGTTTTTCCGGAATTGTGGAAAATATCCGTTATTTCACATAACCACAAAAAACCCTTTAAAACTTATTTCTAGCTAAAGACCCATAGCTAAACTCTCTCATATCCCTGAGCTTTTCGAAAGCATTCTGTATGAAATACTTTCTTTCCAGTGTATGATATCCTCCAAGCAGCTTGGTTTCTGTAAGGGAAGGTCTACAACCACTAATCAAGTTGAGTTTGTTTCCTTCTCTCTTTCTGCGATGGAAAAAGAAAATGAAGTAGACGTCATTTCCACAGATTTTATCATAGTTTTTGACAAAATCTCTAACTTTATAATCCTCTATAAACTTTCCTTCTTCGGATTCAGCCCTATCCTACTCAAATGGATATATTCATGTTTGGATAAGAGTTCGTTTCCGTTCTATTCTTTCAGTTCCTTTTGTGGCAAACCCGGTGTGCCCCAAGGCAGCCATCTTGGACCCCTCTTTGTCATTCTTGCCATTAATGATGTCGAAAAGATCATCTAATATTCTTCTACCTCACTTTACGCGGATGACGCTAAAATTTTCAAAGTCATCACCTCCGATCGAGACTCTCTCCAGCTTCAAAATGACCTCGATTCATTCGTCTTTTGGTGTTCTAAAAACTTCCTTGAGTTAAACATTGCCAAATGCGAAGCAATAACTTTTTCTCGTTAAAGTAATAAACCTCCCCCCAGATCCTATCATCTTCAGAACCTTCCTATAAACCGCGTGCAGCTTATCCGAGATTAAGGAGTAATCTTCGATGGCGAATTGAATTTTCGTTCTCATATTGACGACGTAATATCAAGAGCTAATTCCGCCCTAAGTTTTATCAAGAGATGGTCCAAAAAGTTCCGCAACCCCCTTGTGACAAAATCTCTCTATATTGCCTATGATCGCGTTCTTCAGTGTGCATCGCAAGTATGGGCTCCATATCAAGCGGTTCATATTTCAAGGATCGAAAGTGTTCAACGTCGTTTTCTGCTCTTTGCCCTTCGGGATCTCTAAGACGTTAGAAACTTTGTCATCCAGCCTCCTTACCGCGATTGCCTTACAATCATTAATCTCCACTCCCTAGAAAAGAGAAGGAATGTCTTTGACATCATATTCATTCACCGACTTCTTACTGATAACCCTTACTGCTCCCCTCTTTTAGACCTTATCTCTTTCAATACTAATCCCCGAAACGTAAGATCATCCCGATACTTTTTCTTTCCTGCTCATCGTACATCCTATGGTTTCAACGATCCCTTAACCCGCATGATGAGTAAGATTAATTCTTCCTCGACCTTAATCTTCCAAATTCCTGTCTAAAAGTTCTTCGGTTAAACCGTTTTTCATCCATGTAGTTTAATTTAGTTTTAATCAGTTTTAATAAGTTTAAGTTTAGTGTTTAAGTTATTTTAAGCTTGTATTAAGCTAATAAATGAGGCGGCAGCCCCACCAAAATTATAATTCAAAATTCTGGCTGAATGGCTTCGTCAGTAAACAAAATATTTGGTATTGATCCACACGTACTCCATGAGCCATCATTGCATCCCAAAAAAATTACGGTTTGGTGTGGTTTATGGGCCGGCGGCGGCGGCGGCGTCATAGAGCCGTACTTCTTCCGTGATTAGCATGACCGGCACGTTAAGTGAATAGGGATCACTACTGTTCAATGATAACCGAATATTTGTGGCCCCAATTGAAAAATATGGACTAGGAGGACATGTGATTCCGACAGAAGGGCGCCAGAAGCCACACATCGAATGTTACAATCAAGTTATTGGAAACCAAGTTTGGAGAACGTGTTATCTCACGAAATGGTCCATTCACTTTTCCGCCTCGGTCCTGTTCCGGTTCCTGTGAGACTACGTCAAGTCTATGGTCTATGCCAGTGCTACCCAAACTTATTTTTCTCGTGGACCACTTTCAAAATTTTACTGGTTTCGGTGGACCCCCTGCTGCTACATTTCTACCACATTCTCAAAATCACCAAAAAATAAAAATTGTACCGTTTCTGAGATCTGTCCCTTTATTCCGATAAGTAAAATAAAAACGAAAAATGGTATATTTTATAACACTTAATTTATTAAAAGAATAGAATTACAAAAAAAAAATTAATGAGGCAATATAAGTTCAGGTCATTTGATAGAGTGTCAGCAAACGATCAATGATTGGCTTTATTTTTGTGTAACTGCAAATCCCCCCGCTCTGTGATGTTTAATTTGATTCTCTTTTTGTTAAGAGGTTTTCAAAGGCACTAAAACTCCTTTCGCAAGGTATGACGAGGGAAAAGCTATTCAAAATTTCCTTGCGATTTCCCACAGTACAGGAAATTTTTCGGGTATTTCTGCTTGCAGCCACAATGTTTGGTAGCCTTTTCTAAGTTTCACCTTCAGCTCCTCATTGGTGCTTAGCTCGAGCAGCTCCTCTTCTAATATAACATTGGCCACTTCCGTTTCATCAAATGGATTTGTGATCCATGATGGTATATCCATTGTCAGCATATCTTCAAACCTGGTTTTGAAGTCAGCATGCAGGGCACTTAAATGTTGATTGTAGGTATGGTTATCCTCATCAATACATTCTATTATTATAGGTATCACACCGCAGCCTTTGTCAGCACGCGGAAATAGAATCACGGCTTGTAAAGGAACCAACTAATAAACCGCTAAGACAAATTGGTGTAGTCAGTACATATCAAATACTGATCATATTTGTGTAGGGAAAAATTAAAGTCGACATCCCAAAATTGTCCATAAAAACGATAGCTAACATTTCATCAAATCAAAGACTTCACGCGCTCCGTGTATTTGCGTATTTTTTGTCTGTGGCTTCATTGTTAAAACGTGACAAACTGGCATCGAAGCTCAAGCCCCGCTCTTCCGAAAAGGAATAGTTTTCATAAAATAGTTACTTCAAAATCAATTTAAAATGATTGTGAAATTACGGTTTTAAAAAACTAGTAGTTATTTGCAAGAAAAATTACAAAATTAATTGCTCTGAAATATTGCTTATTCGGCCTTTTTAGAGAGGCAGTGCTTCTCTCGTGAAAAAATCAATTGAATAAAAAGTGCTGTGTTTGTTTTCAAATCGAAAGAGGACAATCAAAATATCTGTAAGTTACTAAGTTACCTATCTATACGAGCAGTTGTGATCAAACGATTAGTACACGTTAAAAATATACTTTACTACTATACAGGGTGATTCGCATAAGGTGTGACAAAAAGATAGGGTGTGTAGGTTGGACCTAGACAAGCAAAAAATCGTATGGGAGGGGGGGGTCCATTTTCCCCCGTTTAGGCGGGAGGGGCAATTTAAGAAAAAAGTCACTAAAAATTGGAAAAAAATTATTTAAAAATAACGGTAGTACCTACAGAGTCTTACTATAGCATTTTGAAAAGCCAAAAACTTAAACATTAATTTAAATTTAAAATTAAGTTGTTCAAGTAAATAGTTTTTGAAATATTAATTTTCAAAGTCAAAATTTTGAAAAAAAAACATAATTTTTTTTCTTAAAACCACTTTTCTTCCAAATTTTACGTAATTAAGTAGTATTTTTTTGGCTTATTTTCAATGCTCTTATTTATTTTTGATCAAATACAAGAAACCGGATGCCAAAATAACTTGTAGTTTTTGAGAAAACCAAAAATTACAAAAACGACTTTTGTCAAAATTTTTTTTTTTAAGTTTTTTTTTTCGTTATTGGATTCTTAAGTGAACTTACGAAATAAAGGATGGATTTTCTCTTTACTTTTTTGATTGAGAATTCACTTAAAAGTCCAATAACGAAAAAAAAAATTTAAAAAAAAAAAAATTTGACGAAAGTCGTTTTTGTAGTTTTTGGTTTTCTCAAAAACTACAGGTTATTTTGACATCCGGTTTTTTGTGTTTGATCAAAAATAAATAAGAGCATTGAAAATAAGCCAAAAAAATACTACTTAATTACGTAAAATTTGGAAGAAAAGTGGTTTTAAGAAAAAAAATTATGTTTTTTTTTCAAAATTTTGACTTTGAAAATTAATATTTCAAAAACTATTTACTTGAACAACTTAGTTTTAAATTTAAATTAATGTTTAAGTTTTTGGCTTTTCAAAATGCTATAGTACGACTCTGTAGGTACTACCGTTATTTTTAAATAATTTTTTTCCAATTTTTAGTGACTTTTTTCTTAAATTGCCCCTCCCGCCTAAACGGGGGAAAATGGACCCCCCCCTCCCATACGATTTTTTGCTTGTCTAGGTCCAACCTACACACCCTATCTTTTTGTCACACCTTATGCGAATCACCCTGTATATAAAAAAAGGATATTTACTTTTCTTTAGCAAACACTGATGATATAGATTTTCTCACACCTTTTTTTCGAAATTCCGGAAACAAATGAATGAGTTCGCTTTTGGCATTAAGTATTTATAGTGGTGATCAAGCTCATGTCTGAACAAGCATCAAGCATTGTGAGCGGATAGCGCTTTGCAGGTCTGTACACGAAATTGTAAGTAATATCGAATACGCAAGCTTGGACAAGTAACAGTCGCTTGCCTTATTGAAATATTATCTCATTAGTTAGGTACTTAAAACAATGTAGGCAGCAGGGGGTCAATTCCCGATCTGTGAAGCTGTGAAGTGAAAACATTTATCACAGCTTCACCGAAAATTCGATTCTCGATTAGTGAAAATCCAACCTAAAATGTCAATTTTTTTTCATATAATAAATTTCTTTTCATTGCCTCGATGAAAAATTCAATTATGAAAAATGGCCGCAAAACTCAAACGATGAAAAATCCAGTTGAAATGAGAAGAAAATGAGAGAAAACTGTCAGAATTTATCATTTAGAAAGTTTTAGTACTTTTTAGATCCGGAATCGCTTAGAATTAGTTCGTGAAGTGATAAAATGAAAAAACTGTATGAAAACTGAAATGATATTTTTTTTTTTTCACTTCACAGCTTCACAGATCGGGAATTGACCCTCAGGCCTTTATAAAAACTATGCTTACATTTTTGCTCTTTACTATCAAAAGCAGATAAATTTTCGTGGGCCCCCATTAACATCTTATGGACCCCCATTTTTTGTTCACGCCTACGTAGACCCCAAGCAAGTCTCCCGTGGACTCACTGGGGGTCCACCTGGACCACTTTGGGAAACACTGGTCTATGCTAACAAGCCAGCGGCGATTGATGAACTTAGTACGAATATCGAACGTGAAATTGCAGCAGTATCGGCCGATTTATGCTTGAAAACCGTCGAAAATTGGGTTCAGCGCCTGGACTTCTACAAGCATGCCCGTGGTGGCCATACAAAAGAAATACAAAATTTGCATCAAACGTACTTTTACAAGAATAAAGAATTTCATTGATATCCAAAACCGTTCTTGTTTTAATTAAAAAAAAAAAAACTTTTGTAGCGCTCTTATTGAAAAACCCTTTATATATGCACTTGCAATCCTCCATGACCAAGAACTCGAACATTCCACACACATGACTTTTAGACCAGCTGAATTTTTGTATTCATTTAATAAGGGTGTTGTCATTGAAGTTTTAGTGAACTCAGGTTTTCAAGACAGTGTAAGTAGTCTTAATGAAAGCTGCTGCCATTGCATTGGAGTAACGTATGTTATTCAAAACGAATCTAAATCTTTGAAGCAAAATGGAAACGTTTTCCCCTTAAAGGAAAATCTTATTTCTCTTTTATTCGAAGGAAAAAATTAAATAAAACTTTTGGGTTAAATAAAACAGTCACCATCACCTAAAGGGTCTGTTTTTTTGATAGCAGAGTTCGATTCGATCAATGAATGTGTAGGCACAAAGAAGAGCCAAGGTGATTCTCTTTTCAAAGTGCATTCCCATTAAAAGACGATAAATCAAATATTCAGCTGCAAGGTCTTGAGTTTTTTCTTCACTTTTCGCAGCATAAGGTACAAAAATAATGCCGTAAAAAGTTCCATTTGTTTGAAGCTATAGTTGACAACACCTGATGTCACAGAGAAGCCGTAAAACTTTTACATTTACGAGCTAACAGCAATACTATAAAACCAAGATGATACCCAATGCCACTCATGAAAATTGAATTTATTTTGTCAAGTGTTCCTTAAAATGAAGGTACATACATAAATACTTTTGTACACTTACCGAGTTGGATCATACGCTTGGTTAGCACTTCTAGGTATTCTCCCAGGACCCATTTTCATTCCATACAATGCATACTGGTCTTCACTTAAAGCCACTTCGCTGTGTGACAGTAAAACAAAAAAAATAATAGAAACAATATCCAAATAGTTGTGAAAAGACTTTTCCAATATTTCCTAAGGGCCACTTACCCATGCTCTTCGTCTATTATCGGTGCTACAGCTGCACCTCTTGTACCGTATTGACTGTAATATGGTTCCTCATAGCTGCCACGAGTGCCCCTTTCCGGTGAACTGCTATACCC
The DNA here is from genome assembly GCA_914767635.1 of Melanostoma mellinum. Classification (NCBI taxonomy): domain Eukaryota; kingdom Metazoa; phylum Arthropoda; class Insecta; order Diptera; family Syrphidae; genus Melanostoma; species Melanostoma mellinum. Next base: position 84,583,382 of record OU612059.1, on the reverse strand, counting down.
ATCTATGTTACGCAAACAATGAAAAGATAATAAAATTTTTATTGCAATTTGAATTTGAATATTTTGTTTATTATTTTTGTTTTTGACTAACAAATTTTGTCATAAGGTAGGTTAACAACTTTTAACTTTTAACTAAAATTCTAAAATTAAAATCTCACTCAATCTATACAAGTAGAGTGAAAATCAACTCTCAACAAATTCATAATAAACAAACAAAAATCTGTTCTAAAAAGGATACGAGTATACAAATAATTTACAACTGTAATTTACAAACCGAATATTTGAAAAAAAAAAAACAAAAGTAAAAAGCTGTGTGTACGTATACTGCCAATTTGAAGCAACCTGCACAATGAATTGTATTCTCTTTCATTTTTTTTTTTTGCTTTTTGTGACATGTTTTTGGGATTTCAAATAAAAATTATACCTGGGATGCTGTACAGCTGATCCGGGGGATAGGGAAAAGGGGGCCCCATGCTTCCCCTAGAGCCATACGATCTCAATGGTTTCGCTGGAGCTCCTATTAACAATATATACACACAAACAACATCGAAAATAGTAAAAATGATTTACAATGAAAAAGTTCTTATAAAACGTTGATAGAAATTTAGAAAAAAAAAAAAAACATTGTAAAACTTGACACAAGCTAATGCATTGCTAACTAAATTTGGTAAAGTGCATCAAAATTAAGGAAGACTACAAAAAAAAGAAACAAATTAATAAAACGAGTTTCGATTCGAACCCGGGTCAACTTCCATTTTTTTTCTTATAATTTAGGCGCACTTCAAGGGGTTGTGACTACCCTACTACCACTACTACTTATAACAATGCGGGTGTTAGGAAATAAGGAAAGGATAAGAGAAGAGATGCAGATGCACATTACTCTTGAGTTTCTGTACATTATATTGCTTTGGAAAATGGAGTTGGGTAAAGCTTTCAACATTCGGGTGGAGCGGCTAAAATAAGAAGCTCTATACTTTAACTGTTCGACCGAAGGAGAACTAATGAGCATTCCTTGCGAGGCGGGGAGGAATATAACTGGCCATTTCACTAGAGGACTTTTTGTAAAAGAAGCGATAAAAAAGTGAGGCAAGTAACATTTCGACGATGTTCCAGAGAATCAATCGATTCTCCAATTGAATTATGTATCACCTATCAGTCTCATCCTTCTGTTTTGTATCCTATCGAGTAGGTGCAAATATGTTTGAGAAGCACCTGACCAGATATGAGAATTATGCTCTAGTTTTGGGCGGATGTAGGCCTTATAAATTATAGCCAGATCAGAGGGGGTGAAAAATTTTCTGCATCGCTTTAAGAAACCTAAGCACTTTGCAGCATTTTTGGCGTACTGACAGCTTTTCGGTTTCTTCGATGCAGGTACCATTCATGGATAATGGCAATGGGGAAATGTTAAGCTTCAACGACAAGAGACAGCATTGAGTTTTCGAAGCATTGAATTCTACTCGGTTCATAAGACCCCTTTTTTCAATTCTGTCAAGTTCAGAATTCAATGAGCTTATTATACGCAACAGTTCCAGTTCCACATCCGAAGAGCAGGGACGTGAATTTGGAAACGAATATGAAAAGCTGAGGGTCGAGTCGTCAGCAAAACAGTTAAGCGGATTAGAAGTTTCAGACAAGAGATCATTAATGAAAATGAGGAAGAGAGTCGGAGACAAAACGGAGCCCTGGGGCACACCAGCATTTATGAGGTGGGTATCAGACTTGAAGCCATCCAACACAACTTGTATTGAACGGTCGGAAAGGTAATTTCTAATCCAACGAAGAAGAGACTCATCGATACCAAAAACACGCATTTTCGATAAAAGAGCCTGATGCCAAACTCTATCAAATGCTTTAGAAATATCAAGCGCAATAATCTTACTTTCTCCAAAACAATGTAAAGATTGGTTCCACTTTTCGGTGAGATATGCCATCAAATCACCAGTGGACCGTTTGCTACGAAAGCCATACTGACGGTCATTAAGAAGCTTTCGTTCTTCAAGATATTTCATAAGTTGACGGTTTATCAACGTTTCCATGACCTTGGAAAGAAGGGACGTAAGTGCAATTGGACGGTAATTGGTAGGGGAGGAAGATTCGCCTTTTTTAGGGACCGGCTGGACAAATGCAGTTTTCCATCTGCTCGGAAAAATCCCAGCAGAATAGGAAAGATGGAAAAGTTTACGCAGTGGTTTTGCCAGCGTAGAAGAACACCTCTTCAGAATAACGGCGGGGATACCATCTGGACAAGCGGATTTGTGTATATTGAGATCTTTGAGGACTCTCGCAACCGAGCGAGTTCGAAGAAATATCTGCTTCATCACAGAATTTGCAGACTCGAGCTCAGGTGGAGCCAATATGCTATGAGGAAGTGTCGAGTTGGCAGCAAATTGAGCTGCCAGCAAATTGGCTTTGTCGATGGAGCTGACATACGGAGAGTCATTGAAGACGAGCGTTGGGACCGATGACGTGGTCGAGTTCTTAATGTTCTTCACAGATGACCAAAAGTTTTTACTTCCTTTTGGACACAATAGTATTTTTTGCCTTACTTTTTGGTCATGTAAAAACTTAGCCCTTTGTATCTGAGCATTACTGATATTTCTGGCCCGTTTGAACAAATTTCGGTTTTCTACAGTAGGGTTATCTTTATATTTACGAAAACTACTTTCTCTATCCCTAATCGCCTCTTTATAGCTTGAATCAAACCACGAATTCTCTTTGGGGGTGATACTTTTTGTTCTGTGAGGAAAATTTCTCATGCCGTTGAGAATTACGTTAGATATCATATCAGCTGAAGCATCAACGTTTCGTTTCCGTCGAGAAAGCAAAATGACCAATTAAAATTTCGAAAGAAACTATTCAGGCCGTCCCAATTGGCTTTCTCATATTGCCACACAGTTCTTTTGGGGACTTTATCTTTTTTTACCGTGACGGAAAGCGAAAAATCTACCGATATGACACAATGGTCCGATTTGCCTAAAGGAGATGATACTACAACCCTGTATTTTTCGGGATGAGAAGTGAGAAATAAGTCAAGAGTGTTGGCCGCATGGCCTTCAATATCTGGAACCCGAGTGGGCTCATCAACAACTTGAGTTAATTGGTTAAACTCAACGAAGACCTCAACACACTTTCCTTCGGGTGTTGTCTGGCCAGAATGTCGAAGCCAACCAGAGTTGTGTACATTAAAATCGCCCGCAATTGCGATTTCAGTGTGAGGATACAGGGAAACAATTCTTATTATGGAGTCAGATAGCGCATCAAACTCGTTAGAGGTTGAATTGCTATCTAAATTGGGGCTTCTATACATGAAACAATAATGAATGATATGCTTACGGACGGTGAATTTTAACCACATGAAATTAAAGTTCGATCTTCAGTGACTTTGATAGATGAAGAGCTTGCGTCTGTTGTCGGGGCCAAAGGCAGTAACGAACCACTGTAGCTCAGGTGGACCGCACCTGGTGGAGAGCACCTCGTAGCTCTAAAACATGATAGCGTGAAAGTGGTTGCCTATGCCGATGATTTAGCTCTTCTGGCGACGGGGAAATTCCCTTCCACTATTAGCGCACAATTGAATTATACACTAACCAAGGTAAGCGCTTGGACAAAAATATGCGGCCTTGCAGTTAACCCCCTCAAAACAGAGCTGGTACTTTTTACAAATAGAAGAAAAATACCTACTTTTGAGTTATCAAGACTAAATAGGACCCCTCTTAAGATCTCTGATCAAGCCAGATAGCTGGGAGTGATCTTAGACAAAAAACTAAATTGGGGTCCCAATATACAAGAAAGACACAAAAAATCTATGATAGCACTGTATTCGTGCAGCAGGATTTTTGGCAATAACTGCCATTGTTAGGCCTATCCTATCTTATGGCAATTTTGTCTGGTGGAGGGCGCTGGAAAAATCCACGCATTTAAAAACCCTAACCAAAGTACAAAGATCAGCCTGTATTTGCGTAATTGGTGCATTGAGAACCACACCAACCTCGATCTTGGAAGTAATCCTCCATCTCACACCTCTTGATCTCTATGTTCAAAAAGCGGCAGCAAACATTGCACGCACAAATTTTATCACGATACGCAGATAACAACATCTGCACGGATTACATAACTCCATACCTGGACTTTAAAAAATCCTTCACAACCAGCTTCCCCAATAGACAGGATTGGGAGAATGATACACCTTACCTGAACGAGACGTCTATATCAATCTATACCGACGCGACGGTTCAAAAATGGAAGTTGGAACAGGGGCAGGTTTCTTTTCAGATAGCCTAAAACTTTTTTTTTTTTTTTTATAATTTATGCGCACATAAAGGGGTTATGACTACCCTTATAATGTTATAGAACACAGTGCGAGCATTTAGGAAAATAGGAGAGGATTTGAAAGGAGACACCTATGCACGTTGCTTTTGAATTTTTGTGAATCGTAATGTAGGGGAAATACAGAGCCAGGTAAAGCATTCCACATTCGGGTGGTGCGACTGAAGTACGAATCTCTATACTTGACTGTACGTCCGAAGTTGGGCTCAAGGTAAAACTGATGAGCATTCCTAGCGAGGCAGGTATTGCGGCTAAATTGTTTCAGGGGGGAATGCAACTGGCTATTTCACTAGAGCACTATTTGTGAAAAAAGCGATAAAAGAGAGATAGACAGGTGACGTTTCGACGATGTCCAAGAGAATCAATCGATTCTACACTTGAACTATCACCTATCAATTTTAACGCTCTATTTTGTACCCTATCAAGTAGGCGCAAAGATGCCAATTCATTCAGACTTCCAAATCACAGCAGCGTCTTCCAAGCCGAGATCTTGGCAGTTACAAACGCTGCAAAACAGATGTCCATGATGGCGCTATCACATGCTGATATCACTTTTCCCATTGATAGCCAAGCAGCAATAAAAGCAATTTCTGCAACTCTTGTCAAATCAAAGCTTTTTTCTTGCTGTCACGAAGAGCTAAGGGTTCTTGGCACACAGCATAACGTTAGACTCTGTTGGGTTCCTGGTCATAGTGGTATACCGGGAAACGAAAAAGCGGACGAACTAGCGAGAAAAGGATCAGCACTTGCCCCTTCTCTCATTGATCAATCATTTATGGTCCCACCCTGTGAAATTAAGAAGATGATTGGTAACAAAATAATACGAACCAATGATAGATGGGAATGCCTAGATTCCTGTATTACTTTCAGGAAACTATGGCTGAAATACGATAAGAACGGACCTGAAAAGCTACTATCATTGAATGCGGCTTGGCGATAAAATCGTATAAAAATGCAAAGCCACAGATTCTATTTGGACTTCAGCACTGGCAGCTAGACATGCCTTCGATAAGGAGAAGGTTCACAATCGGCAGCAATTAAGACAAGGACGAAGTTCAAGAAGATCACAACGTAAATATTAATATTCACCTTTGCGACTGTCAAACTCAAATGGATTCACAGATGCATGAAGCGGTCAAACAATACTTCTCTTTAGAAAATTCGGGTACAAAGGCTACAAAATGAGATCTTTTTGACGAAGATAACAAGCCACTACAACTGTTAGAAGAGAAGACTGTTTTCTTGGGTGACTCGTATGCGGTACCATTGCCGTGGAAATATGAACACATACCTACGCCTGCCAGCAACAAAAATCATGACCGAAAAAAGATTGCGGTGTCTCGAAAAGCGTTTTTCAAATCAACCTGAGTTATTAGAGAAAGTCAGCCTGCACGTGGAACAGTATCTCAAGAAAGGCTATGCTAGAAAATTGACAGAAAATGAGGTGAATAATCAAAGTTCGCGGGTATGATATCTACCCATATTTCCGGCCACGAACCCCAACAATCCTGAAAAGTTACATCAGATAGTGTGGGATGCGTCAGCTAAGGTGGGAGGAGTCTCACTGAACTCAAGTTTGATGACAGGGCCAGACAATGTACCATAACTTCTATCAATATTATTCCGCTTTCGTGAAAGGAAGATTGCCATTTCAGGAGACATACGCGAGATGTTCCACGAAGTAAAATTTCTGGAAGAAAATAAAGACTGTCATAGGTTTTTATGGCGTAATGACAAAACCGGAAATGTCGAAGTGTGCCAAATGATGATTACTTTCGGATCTACCTGCTCACCGTTCTGCGCCCAGTTTATAAAGAATAAGAATGCTAAGAGGTTCGAGAAAGAAGGCTGCTAAAGCGATAATCGGAAACCACTATTTGGACGATTTATTAGATAGTGTAGACACAGATGAAGAGGCCGTCGCGTCGCTTTGGCAAAAGTTGTGATATATGTTCACAAGCAGGCTGGTTTCGAAATTAGAAACTTTATGTCAAACTCTCCAAACGTTTTACGTTTTAATGCTACGAAAGCACTCAGAACATTTTCAGAAAACGCTCAAATAGACTTCTTGGGATGTGAAGGTCACCAAGGTCAGACTGTTCAGTAGATAATTTTAGGGTTTCATATTGAGTTTCAGTAGGAATTTTGATGTTTTTCCAGTATATTCTTGCAAAAAAAGAGTTTTGAACAGGTTTGGCCAGATGAGTTACGCCTAACTTTATTTGGTTCTTCCAGCATGATGCCTATATTATGACATTTTATTTGAATGAATATTAGCTTCCCAAGTTTGAAAAGTTTAGATATTTGGGTTTTAAGCTTATAGTGAAGCATCTTGTGATGACGACATCAGTCGTCAGATAAGCATAGGGTGGATAGAGTAACAGCGGGGAAAGTAAGCTCTGCCAGCTTATCTGTGACAGAAAATAAATCCCCCCTAAGTTGAAGTGAAGACTCTAGGTATACCTAGGTATACCCAATAGATTTTTTTTTGGGAAGTGAGACATAGGTCAAGAATGTTTGCCGAATGTCTGGAACCCATGTCCGAAGATCTCAACATTGGATGCTTATTGCTTATGCTTTGCTTATATTATTTTTGCTCTACTTCTTGGCTTGGTGTGAGTTTGTCGGTAGACAAATGCCACGATACTTCTGATAATTTTCAGCAATATTAATACATAATCAGAATCACATAGGTATTTGTAAGTTTGTAGCAATATTGTAAATATACCGTCTACTCCAAAGGCTAAAAAATATCCAAAGCATAAATAAATAAATAAATAAATAAAGAAATAGAGCGAGGATTCTCAGGGCCTAGCAGATTTCTCACAACCATTGATTTGTGAAGGAATGCAGGGGACCTACAATTTTCTGCCGATTTCGAACGGCTAATCGAGAAAGGGCTTTTCATGGATCAAATTACTATTGGAGGCCCTGCAAATTCTTCGCTAAAAGCAATAACCGTCAAAAAGCTTTTTGCTTCTATTGTTCCAAAGCATAATACAGCCCATTTTTCACGACAAAGATTGGTGCTGCTCACCAGTTTGGCTTAGATTAGGTTAGGTAGAATGGGCTAACGGTCGATCGTATTACCGTCACACTGTGATTTGGAAGTCTGAATGAACTGGCTAGGTTTAGGCTTTCTGAAAAAAAACATGCCCCTGTTCCAACTTCCATTTTTGAACCGTCGGTATAGATTAATATAGACGTCTCGTTCAGGTAAGGTGTATCATTCTTCCAATACTCTCTATTGGGGAAGCTGGTTGTGAAGGATTTTTTAAAGTCCAGGTATGAAGTTATGTAATGTTGTTATCTGCGTATCGTGATAAAATTTGTGCGTGTCCTGTTTGGTTGGTTTTCCAGACATTACACTTATTTAGTCTAAGTGCGTTGTTTGCTGCCGCTTCTTGAACATAGAGATCAAGAGGTGTGATATTGAGGATTACTTCCAAGCTCACGGTTGGTGTAGTTCTCATTGCACCAGTTACGCAAATACAGGCTGTTCGTTGTACTTTGGTTAGGGTTTTTTAATGCGTGGATTTTTCCAGCGCCTTCCACCAGACCAAATTGCCATAAGATAGGATATATCTAACAATGGCAGTATACATCCACAGGATGGGATTTGGTCCCCAGTCCAAAAATCCTGCTGCACGAATACAATGCTATCATAGATTTTTTGTGTCTTTCTTGTTTATTGGGACCCCAATTCAGTTTTTTGTCTAATATCACTCCCAAGTATCTGGCTTGATCAAAGATCTTAAGAGGGGTCCCATTTAGTCTTGGTAACTCAAAAGTAGGTATTTTTCTTCTGTTTGTAAAGAGTACCAGCTCTGTTTTGAGGGGGTTAACTGCAAGGCAGCATCTTTTTGTCCAAGCGCTTACCTTGGTTAGTGTTTAATTCAATAGTGCGCTAATGCGCTAGATCATCGGCATAGACAACCACTTTTACGCCATCATCAGAGCAGGGGTGAGAGGATACCTCGGTTCCTCGTGACACACACTTTTTCAAGTTTGCACCTCCCAGTTTGCTGTGGATCTGACGTTTTGTTAGCATACACATGATCCAATTTGTGATTGTTTCTTCTACTTCTAGATCATTTAAGCTTTTTTAATTGCACTGTTTTGTACTTTATTGAAGGCTCCTTCAATGTCCAGGAAAGCTGCCAGTGTGTATTCCTTAACTTGCAGCGTTTTTTCTATGGTTCTTACTACATAGTGAAGTGCTGTTTCCACACTTCGTCCTTTTGTGTAAGCATGTTGAAAGGTAGATATTCAGAGAGCTACGGATATGTAAATCAAGTAACCTTTCAAACTTTTTCATTATAAAGGAGGTCAGACTTATAGGTCTGAAGTCTTTTTCTGTATGGCTGGGATTACCAGCTTTCGGTATGAAAACGACTTTAACTTCCCGCCATATTTTAAGAATATAATCCCATATGAGGCCATTCTCAAAAATGTTCTTGAGATGTGGGATGACTTTTCCGCTGCTTTTTTGCAGCATCATAGGAAAAATGCCATCATAAACCAGAAATTCAAAAGGTGAAAAGGAGTTGATAGCCCATTCCAACTTCTCTTCCGTTACTATATCTATCGGGATTTCGTGTCTAGAGTAACTAGTGGGTTTTACTTCACTGTTCTCGATAGGGCTGCATCCAGGGAAGTTCGAATCGAACAGATGTTCCAGACTCTCGACTGGGGAATCAGTCCAGTGGTTATCCGGTCTCTTCAGAGAACCAAGAAACATGTACATGACCGTAGTCTGGCCGATTTGTCCGTGCACTCAATTTCAATACAAAAATTTCTCCATGAGCAGCGTTTTGTCCGTTGAGTTTCATTTTTGAATTTCCTTTGGTTGGATTTGTAATGTTCCCCGTCATTTTCGGAGCCTGTCCGTTTGGCAACATTGAAAAGTCTTCTAGTTTCTCTCCTAATGCTGCTCAGCTCCTTATTCCACCAGTTTGGCTTACTTGGTCTCTCTTATATTTCATGCCCTTATGTCTCTAGGCCTCCAGAGAAGGGTCTTCAGTAGAATTTTGAATCTTTGTTCATGATTTTTTGGGAAACTGGCTTCCGTCTTAAATTGTTTGGAGAGTTGATATGCGTACCTTCCTTTTTTTGAGTTATGGAGAGGTTTCTAATTGCATTCAAACTAACTTTCAAAATTTATCCCGGTTTTTATCCCACCACAGAGCATCTACTTCTTTTCAATTGTGTGAAGCGAGGAGAACTTTATTGAAATCATTGTTTTGGGGAAATCGGAAAATTAGGACTCATCTGAAACAACCACGCGCTGCTGTCATTTATTATTTATGTGTTATTCGTGTTTGTTTGTTTTGTACTTATTTTTCTGCTTTTTTGTATCAGCCGTGAATGGTCCTTTCGCCTCTCATATTTCGCAGAAGCGGGTATAAGTATCTGTTACTTCTGTTATTGGTTAAAAGCCCAGTACCTAATCTGTAGCAGAAATACAAACCTTCATAAGAACACAACACCTTCGTCAAGCATACTTAAAATAAGATGAAACAAAAAGGTTCGGTCTTGAGTTATTATTTTTACTCAACCACCTCTAGCAGTCAACCAGCCTTAAAACTCTCATTAAAAAACAATCCTGTCAAGTGCTATGCATTTGTCTCAATAAATTTCATAAATGGTTTTCCAACCTTTTAAGTCTCTTGTCTGATTGTGCTCGTTAATTTTTAATGGTTTTCAAAATCCACTGCAATAGTATCTTGAATTAAAAAAAAAAAAAAAAAATGATTTATTGTGTGGGAAACATATCCCATTTGTGAAACAACCAGAAACCAGAAGCAATTTTATACGTCATGGGAAAAACCCCCATAAGTGAAAGCTTCGGCATATTATGTATGACCCTGTTTCATTTTTCCTGTCGTATCAAAATCAGCTACAGTCATAAATTTAAATTGTTCTGTTTTTTTTCTCTTATTTTTTATATTTTCAAAGGCAAACTTCATCTTTTCCATCACCTTGCACGACATATGGTTATTTGTTTTTTTTTTTGTTTCACAAAAACAATATTTTCGAGCTTTCAGATTCTGATAATGATGTTTGCATAGTGTGGCAAGGCTATAACATCTGACGACCGTCTGTGCTTCGGCACATCCTTTCACTTTTAAACTTTGCAAATTTTATGTTGACGGGGTTCTTATAAATTTTTATTTTTTTTTTTATTTCGTTTTTATTTTATGCGAAAAGGATAACCGCGCACATTTCTTACGAATAGTCACAATCCACAAAGGATGATGATGGTGATGACGACGAAAATTTGTCGTATCACACTTTTAGTATCTTCTGATGTGCCTATATGCCTATGTTAAGAAATAGGAATGTGTTTTCAACCCTCCCCCTTTTTTTGTTTGCAAAGGATTTAAAGGAAAAAACGAATATAAATCAATACAAAGGGAAAGAATAAATTAATGAGCTTACTTTCTCCTTGTCACTCAATATTGAATTACACTCTTTCTGAGCGATGATAAGGCGAAGAGAAATCTTGTGACTTAATTGTACTGAGTCAGGTAGATTTAATTACTTTTCATTAGCAGACATGGAATTTGCATGTGTGTCATTGACATACTGATCAGTTTAATTTAGATTTGAGGTCCTTGCCAAGCCCAATATCAGCCAGGGCTTGAAGGTTTTGTATATCATGGTTGCTGATTTAACGTTTTCAAGAATGTTCTCAGTGATGTTTCGAGCAACATTTGTCAAGATTGCTAGAACTACTCTGTCGGTCATAAACTCAACACTGGCAGAGGCTTCTACCAAAAAAGTGTAAGTGGGTGGAGTGCTCTCCTCTTCTCTAAAAATTGGTGGTGAGTGAACTACTGATAAACCTGGAAGGCAACCCCTGCAGCGTTATTGCTTTTGCAGACGATGTTTCCATTGTAACTTGGCACATTGAAAGAACTGCTTTAACATGCTTTAAATAATCTTTCAACATTGACCAGCAACTGTGAACTTGGAATAGATCCTCACAAGACTAAACTGGTACTCTTCTCCAGGAAAAACAAAACCCGCACATAGACCCCTTTCAATAACGGCATAGGTAGGTTTAGGGGACGGGTCTCCGAGCTTGCTCAGCTCTGGGCACTGCGGTGTCTGAATAAAACCTATTGTGTCAAGAGCAATAACATCATACAACTAACTTTCTCTAATGAGGTTAAATACTTGGGTCTAGTTTAAGATAGAAAGCTAAGTTGGAAGCCAAATATACAGGAAAGAGTGTAAAAAAGCTACAGTAGCTCTCTTTTCAATGTGTGGAGATCAAACGCAAAATAACTCTTGGCAACCGTTGCTTCTTTGGGTTGAGAAGGCAATTGAGAAACAAAACCCTCTCCAGAAAAACCAAGGTAACCTTGTATAAGACCTTAATTATCCCAGTCCTGCTTTACGGCGCGGAAGTATGGACCTTATCGAAAGCGGATGAGGAAGCCCTTGGTCGTTTCGAAAGAAAAATTATCCGAATGGTCTTTGGTCCCGAATGCGAAGATATTGTGTGGAGAAGATACAACAACGAGCTGTATGAGCTGTACCGCGACATGGGCACAGCCAGAAGAGTACGCATCGCGAGGCTACGATGGTTGGGCCATGTAGAGCGGATGGACCCAAACGCTCCGGCTCAACGGGTTTTTAAAAGTACATTGCAGGGAAAACGCGGAAGGGGAAGACCTCGTCTTAGGTGGCGCAATCAAGTGGACGAAGACCTCAACCGACTCAAAGTGCAAAACTGGAGAGAGCTCGCCCGAAATCGAAGTCGTTATAGAAGGATGTTGGTTGAGGCCCAGGTTCACCCCGAACTGTAATGCTCACCTAAGTAAGTATGTATAACTTTTTCTGTTCAAAAAAAAAGTCATTACAAATTTTTCGAGGAATACGTGACAATTTTGAAAAAATCCCTGACGATTCATTGTCATGACAATTTTTTTATGATCCGAAATTACGACAATTGTCGCAGATTTCCCGACAATTTCAGTATATAGACAATTACCAAGTTGTCATTTACAAATTGTCACCTGTCACCTGTCGCAATTGTCAATGATTATGAAATAGAGCCCAGGTCAATGGGACTACTGGTTTGAATACTGATATTGAAAAGCCATTTTTGATAGGATGTTAGTATGAAATCAATAGCTGCCTATAAAATTACTAATTTTTAAACCATTGTTACTTTCAAGGTACTTGGAGGATTGAGTAGAGCCCTAAGCACAGCTGGAGACACAAACACTTCTTGTTCCGATTCACTCTTCCTAAGGTAGCTTATAGCCAATTGGATATCATACGTCTGCGTTTGGAAGACGGACGCTTATGTACCTATCTAAGCGTACCAGTTCAGAACCAACAAAAAGTTGAAAATGTAATTTTTCCAAAGATCTGAAGGTTTCCAAGGATCCAAATCACCCTTTTCTCACACGCGTCCTATGTCTTGAAACTCCCTTGCATTGCCAAAAACGGTCCACAAGACATAAGACGAGTGTCCCTGTCCATGCCTAATAAGAATCACAGAGGAAGTAACAAATTCCTGGTGATTCGAAATGAAGAGGCTTAGTTGAAATAACGGATTGAAATCAGAAAACTTAGTTACTGATTGACAACCAAAGTTATTCATAAGCTGACTTAAAATTGTTTAGTCGAGAACTCAGCTTTTCCCATCACTTCAATCACATAAAACTCACACTGCAATTAAAAGCAAAAGTAAACATTCGCACACATAAATTGTCAAGTTTGCTTTCATAAAATACATTTTTGCAAGCCTCATATTCGTTTGAAGTTCGCTTAGTCAATCTTAGTCAACGTACAATTTAAATGTAAAAAACACTGTCACTTCCAGTAGATCGATATCTATAAATCAAATTGAAATCCTTTAATTCCATTTACTGGTACGACTGCATTGCGCAATGGGAGCATATTGGAGATAGGTCTGCTGACATTTATTTTATTTTTTTGATTTTTTTTTTCATACACATAATGCAATAAGTTCAGTCTTGATGCTAGAGCCGGAGCGGAGCCCATACTGTATTTATGATTTTAATGGAGCTATAGATCTGAAATCAGTACGTAGAGGTATCTATGAATCTATCCTAGATTTTTGCTGTATCATCTACCTGCAACTATCTACCGTCCGTCGTCTACCCGAACAAGAATGTCATCAATTTGTTTTATTTTATGTCCGCTTGTCACTGCAATTTGCCAAAGAGTTGTCAGACATGGCAAAAAAAGAAAAAATTGGCAGTACATTAAGAAGAGAATTCAACATCGATGCTCATAGGCATACGAAGATTGTGCACATGCACGCATCTGGACCATGCAGATGCAATGCCAGCAACACTTCTTGTACTTTTCCAGCCATCGAAATGTGATTTTCTATGGGATCTGTATTCAAATTTGTGACATAAAGACTAATCAATGTCGGTTCCTTTTTTTTGAGAGGATGTCTCTTTCGAATGATTGCATCATGGAATAGCAATACCATGTCAATTGAACTCCACTTTATTTCTCAACAATTCAATTATAGGTACGAAGTACGCACACACACACACACACACAGTCATTTGTTAAGTTTTTTGCTATCGTTTTTAATTGAAAATAAAAAAATGCGTTTCCGATCGTTATTTCTACTGGGAATGGCACATGCGGTAGACGGAATGTCTTTGAACTAGTTTTTGTGGTTGTTTCCACACTTGACCGCAATAAGCCGAAGAATTTGCAGCAGAATTTTCATTGAAATTGTATAGTAGACCAATTTGCAGTCCAAAAGCATGGGAAAATGGGAATGTACTGCAAATATTTCTCTTTTAATGAAACTGGTACCAACATAAAGCAAAAAGTGAAAAAAAAAAAAATAATAATAATAATATCGGCACTGAAGGCTTATTACTGGTTCAGGAGTTGTAGGTTACTGCGAAAGGAGTGAAGGATTCTTCTTAAACGCTAGTTTTTCATTTTCGATTTTTTTTTCCATGCAAATACGAAAAAAGAATTTGGTAAATTTTAAAGTTGAGATAAGAAAAAGTGTTTGGGCGCAATTCAAACACAGCAGACGCGAAACATTAGAGAAGAAAAGGCGACCATGATGCTCGATCCACGAAAGCTCGGGATGAAACTACGTACTCGTTGTTTGAGGAAAAAAAAAAAAAAAATTGTTATACAGTAAAGCTCGTTTCTCAACTTTGACATCACTTTGTGCCAATTTGAAAAAGGCTAGCTTTGGTGTAGGGGAAGTGTGAGCAGGACCGCGCATGGGGGCAAGACCGTTTTTGTACAACATTGTGTGAAAAAAAGTTTGTATGATCGATTATGTCTGAAAGTATGAGTCAGTTAGGTTGAGACGCATTCAAAAAGATGGAATTTATCCATGAAACAGTGACGTGTATGAGGACTGGGTGTTTGAACCAGCAGAAACCACCAATCAGCCTTTTTCTGAAGCTGATGTCAGCAGCTACAATCTTCAATTTATCTTCTCCAAAGAATATTGTTAAGGTACCTTTTGGGAAGACAGTTTCTTCGCAGAGAAAGTCAAGGAAGGGAAAAACGGCAATACTGACAACTTCACCATATAAATCTGAGTTGGAAGCTCTAGTTGCTGCTACCAAAGATAAAAAAGTCACCATAAAAACCGCCAAAAAATTAAGCATAAGGTAAAAAGACTGTTGCCGAAAGTGAGGCTGAGGATACTAGTGTTGCAGATTGCAGTTGCATCTTCTGTTTGAAGCTTTATTCCAAATTAAACCCAACTGATGGCTGGTGCTGGAGTTGGAGAAGATGAAGATGTCACATTTATTATGTGTGACTTTTGCAAACAGTAATTTAAATTTTAATGTTAAAAACTGTCTTAGAAAATTTGGTAGGGCGATCTTGCTCCATATTGGGCGAGACCGTTTTTTTTGTTGATGTTTTTTTAAAGCTTATTATCTTTTTTTGATAATTTATTTTTTTATTTTTAGTATCAAAGTTCCTAGATAAAATGTAAGACTATGTGAATAAAGACATTATGTTAATTAAAAGTTATTTTATAATGGTTTTTGGGGCAGTCAACCACTAAATGTGCGGTCTTGCCCCCACTTCCCCTACCCTGGCCTGTGTTAAATTCGATTTCTCTGTCAATACAGATGGTAGACACCTTATTTTAGGATAAATTTTTTGTAGAAATATTGATCTTTAAATCTGTATTTAAATTGGCCTTCTATATCTATAGGCTTAGGGTTGTCAGATTTTCATGGTGTTCAAATTTTCTTCCCGAAACAAAGTTTTGACTTTGAGATCATTTTTTCAGAAAATGCCTACGAAAAACTAAGTCTAAAATAAGGTCTCTACCATCAGAATTGACAGAGAAATCGAATTTAACAGAGGTCAGGGTACACCAAAGTTAGCCTTTTTTTAAAATTAAAAAAAAAGTGATGTCAAAGTTGAGAAACGGACTTTACTGTATAACAATTTTTTTAAATATGACTAAGAATCACATCCTTAAGTATGAAATCGTTTTACGGAACACCCTGTATATCTGCATTGATTAATAGAGAGCAAGTGAAAGAGAGAGAGAGAGAGAGAGAGAGAGAGAGAGAGAGAGAGAGAGAGAGAAATATAAAATAAATGAATAGGGTGGCGCCCTGGGGTCTAGCGTATTTCTCATAACCATATCCTGTAAGTAAGTGGAAGGAACCTCCAATTTTCTTCCGGTTCCAAACGGCTCATCGCAATAACGCTTTTCATGGCAGTAAATTTACTTTCGGAGGACGTGCTCATTCCTCGCGAAAGACTTATTTTGCTTTCTGTTTTGATTCGAACCACGAAACTCCCGAGTAACATCCAAACGCGCAAACCTCTACCCCACGGGGTGAACCTTAACTTCGGCCAAAATATTTGGAAAACAATTTTGATGGGACTTCCTGATTTCTTTACACCATCTTATGTCTTCGAAGGAGGTATTCCTGATTTTCAAGATGCCTCTGCAATATCCTTTCAAAAACCCGTCGCTTCGATCAGGAGCATTTGTGTCCAATCGCTCTACTTGTACAGCAGTCGTATAGTCTAGCGATGCGTACTCTCACATCGAGAGGTTTGTTAGAAGCTATCGCAAATTAAAACAAAGAACCCATAGAACTGCGAAAAATTAATTTGAATTGCTGGTAAGATTATTTCATGCAAATGTTTGCCACGTCTACGCCTCAAATGCTCTATCGAATTGGTCTACGTTTTGGCATTTTCAAACATTTTGGTCGGTATCTCACGAAAAGTTTAAATGTTTCAATTTTGGTTTTCAGGGCATCTATCGAGGAGGACTTGGGCTTTAATAGCATGATCTATGCGGCTAATTGACCGGTTGACTAACTGAAAGCACGTAAAGTCTCATTTATGTAGGTCCTTAAAAACTATAGAGACTATAACAACACCCAGAGGCATTGCAGAAGAAAGACATTTCTTATGTGTAAATTTGTACTGCTCCGCCATGCAATATTCAAAATTATAAAGAGATTCCCAATTGGAATAACAAAGAAATGTGATTGAAAACATAAACAATATAATATACCTATGTCCTTTATTGAAAACAATAGTTAACCGCTGATCATATATTTTCGTAATCAAAATAAAGAGTGGCTACTTGCATGCTAATTTTACTAGCAGTTTAAAAATAATATCTAAACTCAGAAGAACTACAAGAAACAAAATACTAAATGAAAACAATTCTAACCATAAAGCGAAAATTCATTCAAAATAGGTAATAACAAAATAAAGGGTAACACAATTCTACTCACCGACAGCGGCTTTATTGCGATCTGAATACATGCCACGTGGAAGAGTTTGCGATCCTCCGACATAGTACGGGGCTTGTTTTCCAACCTGAAAATAAACAAAATAGGAAAATGTTTCAACCGATCACGAAATTCAGATAACTTCAATTCAATATTTGAATATTATGTTCCAGAACAGATTCTGACGATTGTACTTTCAATTCTTAATTAAGAAAAGGCTTTTCGGTTAATGTGAGAAGAAGGTAAACTTTAAATTTGTTGAAGTTATTCTTATAAAACTTAAAACCATACACCATAACAGAAAAAAGCGACATGATGAAGTTAGCTGGTATTCAATGAACGAATGAATGAATATTTGGGGTTTTGTATTGCACCTCGACCTTATAGATTTATTGTACCCCCTACTTCTTAAGCGGTATTCCTTAATTTTAAAGATATTCATCCATATTAGTTCCTCTGATGAAACTTAGTATCTGAGTTGCGCTTAGGAGTTTTAGCTCCCTCTCCTCTCCACCTAAGAAATGGTCGGGAGATTCTTCCTGTTCGTTGCAGTATCTGCATTGGTGGTTGCTCTCTATGCCTAGTACTTTTAGGTATTTTCTTAGTCTGCAGTGTCTAGTTAGGAACCTGGCTAGCATTCTTGAAATTAGTTTTACTTAGTTTTATTGCGTCTATGTAAAGTTTTGTGTTAAAAGTGACGCATTTTGGGGAGGTTATTTCAGTGTTTAACTCTGTTGTTTTCCTCCGACTTTTTGATTTCTTTCTTAATGTGGCTTTCTGTTACTACACGAAAATGTTCCGGTCCTATGAGAGGTGATCTGGCTCCTTTGCCAGTTCGTCTGTCTGTTCATTGCCTTTGATTCCTACGTGACCTGTGGTACCCAGTAGATTGTAGCCTTGTTGTAACTGCCCAGTCTGTTCAATTTGCTAATGCAGATTGTGTAGGATCTTATGGCCTTAATTGCATTGTCATTATTGCATTGTGTTTGTTTATATATTTTCTGTCAATGTTTGATTCCGCGCATTTGCGTATTGCATAGACTTCTGCTTGGAATATGCTTGACATTCTTTCCAAAGATACTGAAACTTTTGCTCTTGGCGCAAAAATTTATGCTCCAGTTCCCTCCGTTGCTTTTGAGCCATCGGTATACCATTTAATTGCACGGGTCTTAATTGAGTAGGTTTGTTCCTTCAATAAAACTGATCCGATCTCAAAAAGTCTTTAACCATGCTACATTTTTTTTTGATTTTCTTTTGCAAACAGAGATTAGAGAGATTATGAGGAAGCGAAACTAAATAGAGTGGGCTTGAGCAAGAGATAAAAAGAGAGAAAGGAAAGGAATGGTAAAGGTGTAGATAATGTCCCCCCCATGTCAGGGCGAATTTTTGGCTATTATCTTCTTATATATAAAAATGAATCGCAAAATGTGTTGGTAAGCGCATAACTCAACAATGCCTGGACCAATTTGGCCAATTTTTTTTTTGTTGTTTTTTTTATTGTCATGAGAAGGTTTTTATGACATAAAAATTTAAAAATTGATATTCCCACAGGAACGGGTTTGGGAACGAAAACTTAGAAACTACAAGACAGGTTTCTAAAAAGATTCGAGCATTAGGGGTGCTACATTATCCCCCTCCATCAGTAATTTAGACTATATTTCATACCTATAAACCCACGGGAACAGAAACGGGAACGATTACCGAAACCTCTAAGTAACTTGACCGATTTAAAAAATTCTTTCAACTCTTGGATGTTACATTCATACTTAAGTGACATAGATTTATGAATGATTCCTGTCAAGGGTTGATCCCCATATTCCGACAGGAACGGGTTTGGGAATGGAAACTTAGAAACTACTGGACAGATTTCTATAACATTTCCTGCATTAGGATTGCTACATTATCCCCCTCCATTAGTAATTTAGACTATATTTCATCCCTATAATCCCACGATAACAGAAAATTCTTTCAGCTCTAGGATGTTACATTATCCCTCAGTGACAATGACTTATAAATGGTCACCGTCAAGGTTTGATCCCCATATTCCTACAGGAACGGGGTTGGAAACGGAAACTTAGCAACTACTAAACAGATTCCTAAAATTCTTTCGGCACTAGGAGTGCTACATTATCCCCCTCCATGAGCAACCTAGCCACGGGAACAGAAACAGGAACGAGAACCGAAAGCTTATCCTTGCTTGACCGATTTCAAAAATTCTTTCATGGTATTATCCTTCAGTCAAAATGACTTGTAAATGGTTCCTGTCAAGGTGTGTTCCCCATATTCCTACTGGAACGGGATTATAAAAAATTTCGCGGAAATTCCGACAGGAACGGGTTTGGGAAAGGAAACTTAGAAACTACTTGACAGATTTCTATAACCCTTCCACTTACTGCCTTAGAATTGCTACATTATCCCCCTCAATTAGTAATTTAGATTTTATTTCATCCCTTTAATCCCACGGGAACAGAAACGGGAACGAGGACGGGAACCTTATAAAGTAACTTGGCCGTTTTCAAAAATTCTGTCAACTCTAGGTTCTAGGATGTTATATTATCCCTCAGTGAATTAGGCTTATATTTCACATATTTCCACCTTAACGGAAGATTCCCACAGGAACGGGGCTGGGAACGGAAACCTAAAATCTACTGGACAGATTTCAGAAATTCTTTCGGCACTGGGATGCCACATAATTCCTCAGTAGCTTAGAGTTGATTTCATCCCTATAATCTCACGGCAACAGAAAGAGGAATGAGCACGGGTGCTTTAAAACTACAGGCCCGAGCAACGCCAGGCGGCTCAGCTAATGAAATAATAAATAGTAAGATTATTGGATTGTTTGTTTTTGAACTCTTTTAATTTTCACTTGGTAAGAATAAAGATTTAAACTTTTTTTTACAATAATCCAAACTATTTTTTTATATGAAATGACCGCACATTGAATTTGGGATATAGGGTTCGAAATGAAGTCGAAGTTCTTTGGTTATTATGTTATCAAGAAGAAATGATTAAAGTAATGAGGACTCGAAGAAAATTTTAATTTTGGCTCAGACCAAATGAGGGTATTGTAAAACCACTTGGTGGTCTCTGTGACCATGTTGAGCGGTGCAGATGCTGACACTTTGATGTACTCAAGAAGTGTCACGAGCTCCAGCATCGGGACGGGAACAACAACATTAGTGGGAACTAAGAAAATATTGCACCAATTCCCGAAAATGTTTGAATGATTCATTGCTCCTGAGTATTAAAGACTATATTTCCTTGCCATATTCTTTCGGGAACGGAAACGGTAATGGCGAAATAATCAAGAAACTGGAAAGTACTATACAAAAATTCTTCCACTGTTAGAATGGTTCATTGTCCCTGAGCAATCTAAACAATATTTCATCGCCATTTTCCCACAGGAACGGGAACGGGATTAAAAAAAACCACCTACTACCGATTTCAAAGCGTATTTCACTTTTACAGTACTGGGCCGATTCCAAAATCTATGTCATCGTTAGAATGCTTAACTGCTCCTGAGTAACATAAACTATATTTCATCCCTATTATCCCACTAGAATGGACACTTGGAAACTACTTAACTTAACTTACTTAATTCGATTGACGTAGGGCCTGAGCAACGCCGGGCGGGTCAGCTAGTTATTAAAATAAAAAAATTTTGAAGGGGTTGAGCGCCACCTGTTTGCACTTTTAAGATGTTGGGGGCACCCTCCAGCACCACCATGTTTCTCCCATCCCCAAACAAATCATGTGCTGATGAATTAAATTCAGCAATTTTCGTGACACGGGAGGAGGTGGGAAAATGCAACGTGTTTGCACTATGAGGCTATTGTGGGGGACATCCCCTACCCTATCCTACTTTTCTCCAAGCCGAAGGAACTCTTGTAAATTTTATAAAATTCGTCAAATACATCAAATTTCATGAAATGGAGGGGGTGTGCATTTTTTTGGCACTTGGAGGTTGTTGTGGGGGCATCCCCTACCACCCTCTACACTTTTAACCAGTGTTTTTTTAAGAGCTATCGGTAATCTAAAAAATAAGAACAAAAATGCACGAAACCTTTTTTTGAATCGATAGTACGGACTACTGAGTCTCAAATGGTCGATCCGCTTTGTCCAATGTTGTCATATTTTTTCCTACATCTCACGAATAAAAGCTTCAATGTTGGATTAAAGTGGGTCAATCGAAGCGGATTTCTCACTGTAGTCTGTAGACATGAGCCTTTACAAAAAATAGTCTAGCGGCCTCAAACGTGAAACATACTGTTTACCGAACTTGCATCTCAATTATTCCATTGGAATTTGGCACTATTTTTTTGAGATCACTTGTCATTTGCCGTAAGCGTGTTGGTGGTTTAATGTCTGACAATGCAAATTTGGTTCGTAATGCAGCCACAATACCACGAATAGCCTCGCATTATGAACTATCTTAACAGAACTCGAGTTGTGATAAAAAAAAATTCAATAATTTGGTAATAATTTCGTTTTTTTTTTGTGTTGAATGGCTGACAATCGTGTACACACCAAATTGATTTGCAGAAAAATTAATTGGCTGTTAATTTGTAGACAAATATCTGCCAATTAATTTGTATATATCGCGCAAGCTGACAACTGTGTACACACCAAATTTATTTGCAGAAAAAAAATAAAATAAAACAAAATTGGTTCATCAATTTTTGAAGACAAACTAATTTGCAGATGTGGCCATCGTGTGTACACGAATTTTGTGCATTTTCTGACATTTCTGCAAATGTCTGGCAATTTATTCATTATCAGACAAGTTTAATTGGCAATGAGGTGAAAATTGAATTTGTGTGTACACGGTTTGCAGAAATCTACAAATATTTGCAAATCTATTGTTGGCTATTTGGCCAAAAAAAGTTTGTCGACATTGTCAGCCAAATATTTGGTTACAGATTTGCAGACATTTGTTTTTGTTGTTCTCCTCACATTGTGACCAAAGATAATTCGGAGTATTTTTCTAGGGGTTTTGTCATCCGCTTTAGATAAACTCTATGCTTCTGTGTCGTTTAGCAGAACTGAAATGATCAAGATATTTCAAAAGCTACCTCAGTTTTATTTCTCAGCTGTCTCATGACCTAAAGAGGCAGCGATTCGATTGGCAAGAGTAATTTTGCGCTTGATCTCGTTACAGAAGTTGTTTTCCTTGTCTGTAGTGGATCCTAGGTAGACGAAGTTAAGTACTACTTCAACATGATGTTCATGACGTCGTGGTTTGAAGACACCGTGTACTTGGATTTGCACTCATTAACCGTCAAACCCATTTATGCTACTTCTGTTTCAATTTTCGCAAAAGCACGTATGAAATCACGCTTCTTTCTTCCCATTCCATCAATATCGTCTGTATACACAAATAACTGTACAGACTATTAAAAGACTATGACTCTGGTGTTGATGTTTGAGTTTTGCACAATCCATACAAATATGATGTTAAGAAAATCGCATGACAGTTGGTCGGAAGCCTTTGCGACATTAGAGGTCTTGGTGAGTTCTTTACCGACTTTGACGGAACGACCTTTGTAGGGATACCCAAACTAGATATGGCTCTGTAGAGTTAATCTTAGTATGCAATCTTTTGTATGTAGATACTGTCATTTGCGGCCTAAAAATCAATTGAAAGATGATCTCTATTGACATTGCGTTCGCGGGTTCTTCCTAATGTCTGCTGTGATGTAAAAATTTGGTCGATTGTGGAGTTTTTTTGGGCGGGCTTCATAGGGGGTTTTTAGTTGACATAAGCGATTACGTATTGTAATGTACACCCAACATTAAATACTAATTTCGTACACGAAAACGTTCAACCGAAAACACAAGCGGCAACACTATAATGTACATCTAATAGAAGGCGTTGCTTGTGAGTCAGTGTGTGTGTGTAGAAACATACCAGGAGGGGAAATGCTTTACAGGAAAGTACTGGAAGGCTCTAGATGTTGGAAATTAATGGAAAGCTCTCGACTGCATAAGGTTTACTATATAAAGGGGTTGCTGATAAGACCAGTCAGTCAGTTTTGATTATAAGGTTATAATGAAAAGATTGATAATGATAAGTTTTGTGACCTTTTTATCTTAAGGGATAGTTAATTATTCTTTATGTGGGCTATAGTTCAATGTAAATAGAGGTGTTAGTTTATTTTTGTATTTTGTTTTATTTTTTTATTTATGAAAAGATTGAGTTAGTGTGATTATTAGTCGAGTTGTATATCGAATAAAAATAGTATAATTAAAGTGAAAAGGAAAAATTTTATTATTTCAAACTAAGCGCACGTTACACTTAGCTCAAAATGGCAATTTTGATCATTGTGAAAGTAGATGAGAACATTTTGCATGAAAGCAGAGTTTTTGTCTTCATCTTGCATTCCTACCCTTAAACAGTTTATCTAGCACAGCACACGAGCCTTGAGCCCAACTTCGAACGAACAGTTAAGTAATGGGATTTATATTTCGGTTGCACAACCTGAATGTGGAATGCTTAACCCGAGAACAAAAGCTCAAAGCAATGTGTATCGTCATCTTTCATTCCATTCCCTCCTGTTTTCCCAAATGTTTGTTACAAAACGCTAGATTGCAGCTGGCACGTGTCTGCATAACGGGAACATACCGTATTTTTGATTTACATATGTACATATGTCATGAGTCATGACATTCATTGATTGAAAAGTAGTTTTTGAGGAGGTGAGTGTATTTACAATTAGCCCCCTTGGCCCTACATTATTTATATTACAGGGTATTCATAACCCCTATACAAGCGTGCTAATCATATTTTACAAAAAATTGGCGTTTAGCAATGTCCACTGTGCATGTGGTCTTTCCAGACCCTCTATATTTACTGCTTGTATGTCACTATATTTCCCATAGCAGCCAATAAATTGCCCATTTTAAGAAATTCTTTTTGTTTTTGCTTAAGAACATCACCACAGAAGCCGTTGTAAAGACACTACGGTGAGCTGTTATTACTTGAGAATCGATTTAACCACATGTAACTTTATTCGTAACCCATGCGCCATGCCCTATCGATGCAAACAGTGCATCAGAGGCATTATCATAAAATCAAACCCAGTTTCTATCCAATGGTTCATTGCACTTTTTCAGTCTACGACAAATGTTGATTTGAATGTCTAAAAAGTTAGTATGCAAATGCAACATAAATTCCATAATATAACATCCTTTAAGACTGGAATTACAAACACTAAGTATGCACACTTAATGCAAATAACAGTCACTGCAAGTGCCAACTTGTAGCAATTTTCCATTTTAGGAACTTAGCAAGATG
The DNA here is from genome assembly GCA_914767635.1 of Melanostoma mellinum. NCBI lineage: Eukaryota > Metazoa > Arthropoda > Insecta > Diptera > Syrphidae > Melanostoma > Melanostoma mellinum. Next base: position 84,558,998 of record OU612059.1, on the reverse strand, counting down.
CAATGCTCCTATTCCTATAGCAAAAAGCCCTTCTATGATGCAGTTGGGTGTGTGTGTTTGTGGAAGAGTAACATCATCATTGAAACAATCTTCATGATGCACAATTTGTTGACGCGTTTAAGACAATGTGGTTTAATTTTTGTGTTTTCTTTTTTCATTTTTGCATACTAAACCTAAACATGGAAGGCGTCCAAATTTGCATCACACGCGAAAAGAGTATAATTAATACGGAAATGCAGTGCCGCGTCTTGTGCCCAAAAAGACAAAACTAAGACTGATGAATTGGTGTGATGGTGGTTGATGGTGGTGGTGTTGCAAATGGAAAACAAAACACAAAAGTGTTTGTTAAAAGAAACTCGGTGGTTGAGTGCACTGTAATTGCTGTTTGTTATAAATTGCATACACAATGTGGACCATTGTTAGTCTGCAGAGAATAAACTGGAGTTTTGTTAAGGGAAAACAGACAACAAATAGCCTCTACTAAATTTACTGGGTAACGCAAAGATTAATTGTTGTCTCTTTACTGGGTGGAGAAACAGCTGGAGTTGGTTTTAATTAATTCAAATGATGGAACAGTTGAATATTTTTGTTATTGTTATTGCGTCAGAGCTGCAGTAGAGTATATTGGAGTGTATTTTACTTGACAAGTTAATGTCGGGGTGTTAGCAACCAAAACAGTTTCATTTGAGCGACCTAATAAAGGTGACAGCTTTTATGTTGGATTTGAAGAATTATCAACAATACTTGAGTTTAATCGCTACTTCTGTATTGTTCTGGGAGAGGGTCTTCTGAGAAGCTAAGGCTTATGATCTGGCGATTAATTCATTTCGCTTCTCCATCAAAGAATCCAGATGGTTCAAAGATGAAGGTAAATCAGTGAAAGTGTAAACGGTGAAAAGAATAAGTGTATTGAAAAATTTAAACTAAGCAGACGGTGTTACAACACAGGCCTCACATAGGATTCAAAACTTTTGTTAACAAAAATTATGAAAATTAATTGATGGCGGCTGGGTGAATTACGGACACTAAGGCCCAGCTGGTGTTCTCATGCTAAGCTGGCGTGTTCATGGCAATCATAAAGCAAGTAAGGCTACTGGTAATATCTAGGCTCCGCACGGAGAGTTCTTGAATCCACAGGCGTACTATCAGGGTTAGAAGCAAACAACAAAAGGAGATTTGTTATTCATTTGCAGCCAGCAGCACCCATGAGAAGATGAAGAAAAAGGGAGATGAAGAGAGTGAGAAGAGATGGGAAGTGAGAAATAATAAACAAGAGGGGATAGGGCCTGAGAAAGAGAGAGAGAAACAGAAAGAGAGAGAGAGATAGAGAGAGAGAAAGAGAGAGAGAGAGAGGGGGGGGAGAGAGAGAGAGAGAGAGAGAGAGAGAGAGAGAGGGAGAGAGAGAGACCTAGTGAAGGAAGGAAACTGAAAACTCATTGGGAGAGAGCCTGAAAAAGAGAGAAAGAGAGAGAGAGAAAAAAAGAGAGAGAGAGAGAGAGAGAGACCTAGTGAAGGAGGGAATGTGAAAACTCATATTGGAAATTACTTTATGATGAAAAAATTGGGTGTGTATGAGCCAGCCGTTGAAGCTAAAATAATTGCTGTTTCTTTGAACTGGAAATATAGTTGAGAAATAAACAAAATTCGTTCTAGAAAAAAGCAAGGAACCTTTTAAAAGTCCTTTATCATCAGCTCCGAAAGTATGAACCTAATCTAAGGCAGATGATGAAACCTATAGTCGTTTCACGGCAAAAATACTCCGAAAGATCTCTGGTTCCGTTCGTCAAGACAATGTGTGATGAAGAAGGTTTAACAAGGAACTTAAGAGTTCCAGTAGTACACCAAACATACATGCACCAGAGTTAAAAAGTTAGCACATCCTTAGGAGTAATGTGCGATAAGCCAATTGCGGGTTTTGAGCGAATATTAGTGGAGTAATTGTACCTGAGGCTAGCATGTCTGCATATAACATAGTAGTTCAAGGATCGAACCCAAAAAATATTCAATTTGTTTTTCGCAAGTATCGCTATTTTGGTCAAAAAATCTATCGACAGAATCTGATTTAAGATTTCAAGTCACTGAGATTGTCTAAAGTTCAAAACACTCTAAGAGGATTATCATACTTGCTCAGGCCGCAAAACAGCGGCAAAATTAGAACAAAATTGACTTCCAAATGATGAATGCCTGATCTCTATATTTGCTCACTCAAAGTTGTTCAGATCTTCTTCCATTTGATTGCGACACGTAAGATGGAAACCCGTCTAGCCGGAGCGTTGATATCCATCCGCTCTACGTGTGCCAGCCATTGTAGTCTCGCGATGCGATGACAAAAATTATTAACAAGAATAGCAACAATGTTAGATAAATGTGAATGGAGGGAACCAAGCAATAATTGCCAAATCGGAACAGCCTTCCAGCGCTTGTCGTGGTTCCAGTTGCCGTGTAATTACTTTCCGATACCTCGCCAAAGTCGATACCGACAATAAAACAAATAGATATCTCTGTGATAGTGTGATTCGAGTTTCGAACTCCAACGTAATGAAGTGACATGCTAGCCATTACACCAATCAAACACAAATAACTTTGCTAAAAATAGTGCTTCCTTCTACTAAAAGTCAGCATCTGATGAAGTGTCAATTTCATGAAATCGAAATTAAATTATGTACAAAAACATGTACATATAATGTATAAGCTTTTTGTACTCGTGTTTTTGGCAAAACAAGGCCATAAAGCCATCAATGATGTACAGTCAAAGTTCATCAATAAGGCATAATTAAGGGGTTAGGCAAACCTAGAACGTTCGAAAAATGGTTTTTTTTTTATTCCAAATGGTCGCTTAGGTCCTCAAAAATGATGTCACAGAAGATTATGGCCGGGAAAATCCTTTAGGTACTCGGTTTTCGAAATTTAAGCCGTCTGGACCGCAGCGAGCTTCTTTTGTGAGCGCAAGGGGGAGGGACGTTAGGAAAGTAGATGTATACGGCAGTTGTTATTGAAAATATTTATTTTCTGACTAGTCTAGACGAGTTACACTTATCGAACGTCTCCTTCAGTTATCGCAGACTAGAAGTAATGTAAAATTATTCATGATTTTCTACTCAAAGCTTTAAACGCGTTTATCTCAATACTGGATTTTTCAAGTTGACCGGACACGTAACACAAGCAATTTTCAACCGATTACCTTAAAATTTTTAAAAATGTCTTCAAATATACACTGTCTATGGAAGTACGTAGAATTTTTTTATATTGCGTAGTGCATTTGTTAATAATTACCTGACAGTTTTTTATGGAAGCTTCTCACTCTTTACTTTAGATAGGCGCCATTTGGCCAAAAATCAATATATTACTTCTTCATAGCAGTAAGTACATATATTCAATCGAAAAAATCATTTGCACATTATTATTTAAAAATTACAGTGTTGGTCCGGCCGTGGACCCCGAAAAAAAGACGCCGTCGCAAAAACGCTGCACAGCCGCCATTTTGTAATAAATCGATTTAAAAAAATTATTGTAAGCAGCCACTGATATATACATAATAAAATAACGTTTCTGTTATCTCGATATATTTACTGAAAAAATATCCCTGAAAAGCCTATTTTTTCAGCCTCTAGGGTGGCCTTAAGAGCGAACCATTATAGCTTAAAGAACATGTATTGAAAAATTTTCAAGATCGTCCAACTGCCACTTTACTTCGCTGAAGAAAATTGCCTTTGCAAAGGCGTTGTAAATGATAAGCCATTTGAGCCCTCAATTGCTACGTAATTTGAACTTCTTATAAGGATGGAAATGCAAATCCAAATACAAAACACGCCATATTGACTCCCATTTGTTTGCTTTGAAACCCAAGATATTAATAAATTCGCATCATTAGCGACGCTTGCACTTCCAGCAGCAATAGTTTTCGACTGAACGTGCATGATGGTGCATGGTGGATGGTGGTGCGCAGACCTTACATCAGTAACGCTTCAAAAAATTTCTTCACAATTCTACCAATATCTTGCGTATTTGATAGATTATGAAGCCCGTAATCATCGCGCAGTGCGAGTAATTGTAGTAATTTTTAATAGTTTTAACGCATTGTGGTCTACTATTGTAAATGGTAACTAAACTATACTACTAAAATCATGACACTTTAAATAACCGCTGAGTTTGACAGCTGTGTCAGATGCCAGAGCCACCAGCTTGTCCGTTATTCTATTTTACCATCTCCCGCCCAAACTACTGAACCGATTCAAATGAAATTTTGTACAGAGATAGTAGGTCTGTTCGTTGAACTTTCCCCAGGGTTGACCCAGGTTTTCTTGACAACCCTATGAGCTGTCAAAAAAACCTGGGTTTTCCAGTCCTCAAAAAACGCTAAACCACAAATCACCACACATCCCTGTCATAAAAAAAAAATACATGCCATTTGACAGCACTCAAATCGCCACAGGAAAAAGCTAGGACGAGTTGGGGGAAAACCTATGGCTCAAAAAACACTCAATTTGATATTCAGGGCGAATTTAAGTTTCTCAAAAAACGCTTTGTGGTGACCCTAGGGCAACCCCAGGGCTTCAACGAACAAACTTAGTCTAAGACCTTAGGAAGGACATAGGCTTTATATTTTATCCCAAAATTCCTACGGGAACGGGAATGTAAACGCGAACTTAGAAGCTACTGCACCGATTTCAAAAATTCTTCCATCGACCGCTAGATGTCTACACTATCCCCGAGTAACATAAACCATAATTCATTCCCATGGGAACAAAAGTAGTTACGGTAAAACCTTTTTATTTGGCAGAAGATGGAAAAATATAACAATAAGCTACTGAAAAGGTAAAAATGCATGAGAACGAAGTAGTGGGCACAGCTAGTTATATATATAATTAAAAAAATCAATTTTCGAAACTCCAGGTGCGACAGTGCCTTTAACACAGTTCCCATTGCCATTCCCACAACCTTCTGCTGCGTCTTTCATTACGCGTTTTGTTGATTTTGTTGATCTTATTGTTCTTTTATATCGTAGTCAAGAACTATAATAAAAGGCAAAAGACTCAAGCCGCTTCCTTAGGGTTCAGTGACTTGGAATCCTTCAGTGACTCCATGTCCATGTCGTGATCGACATACATATAATTATCGCAACAGCTCTTTCAAACACTCCCTTGACCATCCCCAAGCATTCCTTTGAAACTTCTTGTTGTTTGAGGGCTGACCATATTAGATCTCTTTAAGAACATAACTTGTAAAAGGCTAATAATACACGTAAATTTATTAGAAACAGCTAGCTATCTTTATTCAAACAAAAAAGAAGATTTATTAATTTTCGCAGTCGGCAAAACCCAATACCCGCTCAACGATCTTCGAAGAGTGAGACATCAACTTGATCAAACGGTAGTTATCGTAACTTCGCATGTGTTCTTTCTCTTTGGACTTTGATCTTCTAAAGGCTTGGAGATGAAAATCGTGAGACATCTTCTTCCCAGTCTTTCTTACTATGTACTAAAATTTACCTCCATTCACTAACAAGATATTTGAATTTCTTGTTCGGGTCCCGTCCTATACAAAAACAAAAAAATATAGTTGCGCAACAAAGCTATGTATGGAAACCATAGGGCGTAACGCATGCTAATTCGGAAAAGCTGATTTAGAAAGCGAAATAATGACTTTTATTCGCTGTTTTTTAGGTCCAGAATACGTTTGAATCATTGAAGGAAGTCTTGGTGAGCTTGAAGGGCTGATGCAAACTATCAAAAATTCCTATGCTACAGTAATTTTTTCTGGTAATTGCCAAAATCTTTTCGTGTTTCACCTTTTCTCAGTTTACTTCACAGTTTTACTTGCTTAAAGCAGTGAGGCAACTTAAATAATCAAATCAATATTGTGACCTATTTTATCTGCTCAAGCCCAATTCTCCACTAAAACCATTACCCAAACAGAAGGTAGTATACCTTACGTTATACTCAAAGACCTAGAAACAGAAACAATCGCAGCAACAGCCAGACTTACAAAGCGTTAAAGAAGCCATACCAAAAACAATTTTATGTTTCAGTCAATCTACACCCATCTAATTCTATACCCAACAGGCAAACAGATTTCCTTTCATTTCCCGTATTGTTGTAGCTTATTGACTCATTTTTCAAATTCGTTGCCCAGGCATTATCTGTTTCCCCCCATCACCGACAATTATTATCAATCATCCATCCATTATCCAACTCTTAACTGAGAATTCATACCCAATATCAACCAGAAGCATTACTTTTAATGCAAACCATTCGCAGACACCAACCATTTTTCTTCTCCTAATTCCGATTTCCATGGCAAAGATTTTCCCACAGAAATTCGATAGCCCAAACCACCGCACCAAACACATTTGCATCTGTTTCTTTTGACAGATTGTTAAGAGTTAAGACACTTTTGAAAAACCTTAGCCTTATAAAAGAAAAAATTGTGTGTATACTCGGTAAACTTGCGATTGCATAACACCGACCTAAGTCGATGTACATACAATGAAACCAAAGTGCGCTCCAATTTCATGCGATTGAGTATGACTGTGCTATAAAACGTATCGCTGTTTTCACCGAAAGTCCACCAAAATCTACACCTGGAACCGCGGCGAGATGCAATAATACTTTTCTTAACGCTTAACTACTGATTCTGTTTGCCTATCATAGTTGGAGCTAGGTTATGCAATGTATAGGCATATTGTGGGTAACATACTTGGAAGCCGAAATCATCGTAATGCGGTCTTAATGGCACTGAGAGTGCCATAGTCGGTCCACCGAAATGGAAAATTATGTGCGGATGGACGGTTTCGTGTGATGATGAAATTTACCTTTTGGGTGCATTTGTGGGCCTAGTGTGCGGTTGTCGTATTTGCTATCTTACGGTACAAATCATGGTGATGCAGTTAATATTTATTGGAGCAGAATAGATAGTGATAATGATGAAGGCTTTGCGGAACGGATGACACTTCACACACAACGCCTCCGTTAAATGAAACTTACAATGACAAATTTAGATTAAGTTGAAGGTTTTTGTTACCCCAACATGAAAAACCAGAAGACAAACACTTGGTTTCATCACTTCGAAAGATTGTATACTTCCCGACCGAATAATTATCATCATAAGAAGGCGTCCATGATTCAAAATAACGACATCAATATTGCACATGTGCCATATGCCATATGCCCTTGGCCATATTTGGATTTGTGTTCTGCCAACAATATCTGACTTAACGACTGTCCCTGGATTCCCAAATGACATTTACATCACGCAGCAACTTCATGTGTGTCGTATTCTGTCTGATTGAACCTAATTATCCTGTCAGCTTGAAAGAGTAGATACAGAGCTACAGCCAAATGCTGGTGTTTTATACTTTGTAGATATTGTTCAAGTTGTTCTCGAAGCACATTGTTTTGCAGAGAAGAGAAAGGATACACAACTTACATCCCATAATATAGGTTAATTTGACTACAAATCGAACTGAATTGCTGTTACAGCATAAAGCGGTGCATTGAAAATGATCCAAGTATAGGCAATCAATTAGGCAATTGGCAGGCAACACGCATGCATGCATGCAAGCTGATTACTTTAGTTACTTGGTAGTAATTAAGAGGTTAAGACATTTTGCGGGCGGCGTACTAGTTATGGCAAGGAGTGTTTTTCGTTTCGGTGGTTTATTGTGTATGGGGTGTGAAATTATTTTAATTATAGTTGAATTAGACGGAGTGCGAGTTTTGTTTTATGAAACAAAGTCTCGGCAATAAATATAAGTGTGCGGAAGAACAAAAAAGTAGAAATGATTTATTGGCAGAGGATGCGTTCCACTTGAAGTTAAAAGTTGTTTAACTTTCCAAAGTATGTAAGTGGCAATAACAGATGACATTGTATGGTTTTAAGGAAAGAGAGGTATTAGGTGCGTCATACATATGCACCAGTAAAGAAGTGAGGTGATTTATCATTTCTCAGCATGTAACTTTGACTACGCTTTTTAGCAGAAGCCTTGACAGTCTCCGGTTAAAGAGTCTGCTTTCGCACTCTGTGGTAGTTCATTCAGGTCAATGAGATGAGGAAATACGGTTTACGAAAGCAACGAATATAAGTTTTGGTTATCGTCGAATTTCTTCTTCATGACGTGGAGATTAAGGAGGAGTGCATTTTTTTATAAAAGAAGTCACAATAGACAACCTCTTGTAACGAGTTCGTTTTAATTGACAACCTCTTTTAACGAGTTAGACTAGGTTCTAAAAACAACTTTTTGTCTTCTGACATATGTGGATTAGATAGGATGCACTCCAACGCCTTCGTTTGCGGCACTTTATCAACAACTTTTATTGACGAGACATAATACACTTCTATGACAATGAGTCAAGTAAGGTTAGATTAAAACGGCTGTCAGGAATACAACTGACACACTTAGACCAATATTAGATCCATTGTGATACCATAAAAGCTATGTGAAGGAGTAACTCACTCTACAAAACCATTTGGAGCTTTTAATAAAGCGAATTAGATGTAGGTGATCTGTGTTCACCAGATCGCTTGGGTCATCAAGAAAATATTTTCCTAGATGCTGTTTTCTTTCAAAAGAGAGTGCGGGACATGGGCAGAGGAGGTGTAGGACTGTCTCCTCCTCCTCCTCATCTAAGCAACTTCTGCAGAAGTCATTTGAGGGAACGCCAATTCTTATGGCGTGTCTTCCTATCAGACAATGTCCGGTAATGACATTGATTACGGAGCTAACTTGCAATCTTGTAATGGATAGCAAATATCTTGTGCGTTTTGGATCTAGTCCTGGCCATATTCGTTTTGTTGCCACGCACGTGGTAATATTTGTTCCACCTGTGATTTGTTCTGTACATTGCCTCTTGCTTTAGCATAAGTTTACATGTAGCGATTGGTATACCAATATTCAACCTGCTGGTTGAGATCGGTAGAACGGTTCCTGTTCTGGCGAGTTAATCGTCTTTGCAGTTACCCACGATATCTCTGTGCCCTGGCACCCAAATAAGGTGAATATTGAACTGTTCAGCCATCTCTTTAAGAGTTAGGCGACAGTTAAGGGTGGTTGCTGAGTTCCTAGAAACAGCACCGAGTGATTTGTGGGTGGCTTGACTGTCAGAGAAAATCCGGATATTCGCTGAGGATATCACGATTTTTTTTTAGGCATGAGAGGACCTCTTTAATCGTCAGATTTTCCGCTTGGAAAACGGTACAATGTTTTGGAAGGCGGTTTTTGCGGTTTTCTTCGGTTTTTGAACCATCTGACATCTGTATAGAAATGAATTGAATAATCTCTCAAAAGTTCTTCATCCTCCCAGGTAGTTCTTGATGGGATTGAGACTTGTAACTTATTATCAAAAACCAATTGAGGGATGGTCGAAGTGACAAGGGATTGAGCCGAATGAATTCAGGATTGTAGCGTGACCGATGTATATTTACGGTCCATTGGGAGATAGCTCTCATACGAATGGCTGCACGGCGGCCATTTGTTTGCTGAAGATATCTAGTGGTGTGAGGTTAAGGAGTGTATTTAGGGCAGCTGAGGGTGTTGATCTCAGTGCTCCGCTTATACACAGACAGGCTGTTCGTTGGACCTTGCGTAGATTATCGCAGTAGGTCCTTTTGTCAAGATTGTCCACCATACCACTATTCCGTATGTGAGTATTGGGTTGATGATCACGGTGTAGAGCCAGTGGGTGATTTTGGGGGAGAAACCCCATTTATTAGCATTGGCTTTTTTACAGGAAAATAATGCTACGGTGGATTTCCTGATTCTTTCGTGTATATTGACTTTCCAGTTTAGCTTTTTGTCTAGATTCGTTGCAAAGTTGAAGTGGGATTTCGTTTATTGATGGAGTTGTTGTTGAGGAATTTGGAATTTCCTAGTGGAGAGATCGAATTCAGTTTTCTGAGGGTTGAACCTTAGATCACTTTTTCCGGTCCATTTAACTAGTTTGCTTATAACGGCTTGCATCAGATCTGTAAGGACGGGAGCATGTTTACCGGACACCGCAATGGAGACATCATCTGCATATGCAATCACTTTGAATCCCTCAGCTTCCAGGTCAACTAGAAGAGGGGATAGGACTCCACCTTGCGGTGTTCCTCTACTGACAGATATCTTTGCATATAAGTTTCCTAGAGTTGAGTTGATTTTCCTGCTATTTAGCCTGTGATTTATCAACTCCACTAAGAAACTATAGGGTTTTGTCAGTGCCTTTGTAATTGCAGAGTTACTGACGTTATTAAAAGCACCCTCTATTTCAAGGAAGGGGGACTGAGTGTAGTCTTTGTGATGGATGGAATATTCTATAGTACGAACCAGGGTGTGTATGGCCGTTTCTACAGATTTTCCCTTACAGTAGGCGTGTTGTGCTGTAGATAACAGTTTTGGATCTATAGCTATTCGCAGGTGGATATCAGCCAGTCATTCTAAAGTTTTAAGAAAGAAAGATGATAGACTTATTGCTCGGAGATCTTTTGGGTTTACGTGGTATGATTTCCCAGCCTTAGGTATAAATACAACCTTGACCACTCTCCACTGAGTGGAGATATAGTTCAAGGTGGTAAGGCCGATAAGAATTACTTCAAGGATAGGCATAATAACTACCACAGCCTTTTGAAGTTCGGTTGGAATTATACCATCAGGTCCAGGGGATTTGTGTGGGTCAAAGCTGATGTTAATGGCCCAAACTAGTTTTTCCCTTGTAAACAGATCGGGTTTTTTTGTTGTTATGCTACCTGATTCTGTGGAATTATAGTTGCATAAGTTCTTAGAGCTGCCTGGAAAGTGAGTGTCCAGAAGCAGATTGAGCGTTACTTTGAAGGATTCTGTCCAGCCGTCAGCTGTTTTCAAACTGCTAGGTATGGTTTGACTCTTTGAGAGGATTTTTTTAAATCTAGAAGCTTCTGAAGTATCATCCACAGAAGTTTCTCCAGGAAGTTCTTTTTTTACTCAGTTGATGTTTATATGTTTTGAAGGATTCCTTGTAGGAGTCCCGGTCTATTGAGACCTTGGATTGTTTAGCTCGGTTGAAAAGTTTTCTACATTCAATGGATCAAGTTTGTTTCAAACAGCTACCTCCCCTTTCCTTGAATCACCAATTCGAGAAATATCCAAAGATCACTAGACTTGGAAATGGTCAACACGATGCTAAGCAGTTAATCAAGAAGACTAATACTGAGGTGTAGATTCCTATTAGACTAGCTTGTCGTCTTCATTCCAAAACAAAATCATCAAATTCAAAATTTTTTAACAACAATAAAAAAAAAAAATAATTAATCGGTCATTTCAAAAACCACTTAAGTAACATTTTTTCCAACATGCTTTTTTTTGCTGAAAATGGTTTTCTACCTGTGAGGAACCATTTTAAGGAAAAAAAGCATGTTGGAATCGGCAGCCGTTTATTTTCCGAGGAGAATCAACTGATTCCGAGCACTCAAGTTGTGGAAGAATTAATAACGAAAGAAAAGAAGAAGAAAAGGAAGATATAAGCTAAGTTTTTATAATAACTACAAAAATGGTAATATTTTTAAACTTATTAGAAACCAGTCCAATTTTGAAGAAAAAGAAAAAGATCGATGTGGAAGAGGAAATGGAGTTAGCAACTCAAGTACAGCAGTACCAAAGAATTTCTACTAGATATAGAGATTTTGACGTTTCTTTCCTTGAAGGAGAAACAGTACGAAGCGTGGAGGAATATACATTTACTGATGGACTCCTTTCTTTGGGTTCAAAAGAGCTGACTCTCCAAAAACGAGAATTGTGAAAGTGTTCTCTAAGACATTTGGTTACTATGCTGTTAAACAGCGAGTGCTGCACGACGTATTTAAAACCCAATTTGAGTATGGAAACTTAAATCTGGATAACGAATACGTGGTCGAAAATTTTAAGCGGCCGTCCTCATCATTGCACACCACGGAAGTTACGTCCATGTTATCCACGACTGCAACTACTCAAATATTTCGTGTAGATGTGCCTTTACAAATTGCTTCAAGAAGCACATCTCTATGGAAGATTCGCTAAACGAGCTGTTCCACGTTGGAAGTTCACCCTCCAACATTGGTACTTATACTTAAACATTGCCAGGAGAACGTGGTTTCCAAGTCGTGAAACTAGATGTCTAGGATTTTTCCAAGATTTGCAAAAAGCCGAAAACAGAATGGTGGAAGGAAGCGAATAATTACCGTTCGACATTTATAATTCAATCGCCTTTGGATCCGAATTATCAAACAGTTATGAAGCTTTTGGTATCTGTGACGAACAGCATCAACAAGATATTAGGAGTATAAAAAGATGAAAGGGAGACAAAATAATTGAATTTCTAAAAACACACCCAACAGCTCTAATAAATCATATATTAAAAACTTCTTTGTGGTTGTCTTTTGAATTTAGATTTTTGATATTAATTAAATTTTAATTAAAAACTGTATAAAAAATGGAATGAGATTTTTGAGACATTTGTCGAGCTCAATAATCGCATTTAATGTGTCAAATTTGAAGGCAAGCATGAGACCAAAACAAACTACAAGAAACTGTATATAATCAATCCAAGTCTATGCTGTGCATTGCGCCCCCAAACATTCCACAAGAAAGTAGTTGGATAATAGAATATTCCCCAACGAAGAGTTACAAACTAAACGGGGCTATCCAAAACTCGTAACTGAATTCACTCTTAATACGCTTATACTACCGATAGTGGCTAAAGTTTCTACAAAATTGACATCCTTAATAAACTGGAAAGGATTTTGTATGATTGACAACATTCCAAATTCACAGATTGGCAGTGCGGCAGAAAACAATTCCTGAAGCTGAATGATGACGTTTTTGTTAGTAATGAAATGTATGAAACAATGAAAGTCATCAATCGTCACAGCAGCGATGCCATATCATCAATCAAGTTAGCAAAAACGAATATCCTTTTCACAAGCACGAACTCATGGACTGTAGGTATCTCTGCACCGAAAATATGACCCATAAAGCTAACCAGTTGGAGAATGTATACGCCCACTTCATCATTAAAAGTGTAAAATTTTCGTCCAAACAACTGCATAAGGAGCATCCTTTTTATGGTTAGACTCATACATAAAATTCATATTCATATAAAAAACAAAAAAAAAGTCTGTGTTAACTAATCTCAACTACATCGAAAGTTTGTAACTTTCTGCAAACTACCATACCTCCTCCTTCTTATCACATAAGGACGACCTACAAAGAAAAAACAAATAAAAGAAAAAAAATAACAAGAAAACAAAACCAGGACGTATCCAGTAGGAGAAAATGAATGAAAAGTTTCCAAAAACGAACCAGTCCTGGCATTCAAACCGAAAGCCTTGTTCCTCTCTAGTTACAATGAAAGATGAAACAAATTGAAAGTTTAATAATGAATCCTTCTTTGCACACCCATACCAGTCAGGGAGCAATTCTAACATTGTAACTCTACCCTACATGCCCGCAAGCCCATGCACTTGGAGTGTGTTGTACTATCGCACATAGGTAGGTGTAGTTGCGAACTTTTTAAATCCCATTATCTGAAGGTCTTAGGGTAACATTAGCTGCAACCACTAAGTACATTTGGAAGTATGAGGATTCACCGTCTTTTTTTTCTTTTTTTTTATGTTCTTGACTCAAGAGGAGAAAATCGATTTTGTTTTTACTCTCACACCAAAAAGCCAGGACGATGCAGGTGATGGTGCTGGATATAAACTTTGAACCTTTGAAGTGAAAAATTAAGATCTTCTCTTTGGGTGTAATCCATTCAAATTCAGAGACTCAGCGGGACAGACAAGAGTGTCTTTCTGACGCTTTCAATATGAATTATGATTTATTGAAGAGAGTTTGTTTGAAGTAGATATAAAGAAGTAGATTATTATGAGGCTGCGGTGAAGCCCTTATTAGATGGTAATTAGCTCTCAAGTGAGCATGTATGTGGTATGGGACAGCCTCAAGGATTTTAAACTTTTTTTCTGCGTTAAACCTTGCTAATTGTACTCGAATGAGGTTTTATAAAACATTTCGCACATCAAAGCAGCTCAAGCGAGTATGTTTCATGATTAAATACACAAAACACGTGTAGGTGAGAGGAATGGAATGAATTTACAACGATGACTTAATGACATATTCGTGTTGACTGTCACTTGGTTGCTCTACATGAGGCATCACTCAAGGGAGTCGTTTGTGACCGCAAATGTTGCGCAGAAATGGAGTGTTGAGTTCGTTGATGTAATTTGTGTTCTGGTGAATATGTGAGGTTTTAATTATCAAGTGTATCACAAGTGTATCAATGACCACTGCACTCGATGTAAGCTTAAGGGAGTGATTTCGACTCCATTTAGATATTGCGGTTGTTATAGGAATTCAATACGCTATTTCGCACATATAGTTAAGTATTTAAGTTGCAAGACTACTTTGTATGGTTTTTTTGAGTTCATAGAGATTCAGGCACTAGCAATCCTTCTTTGAGCAGGCTGCAGATTGGAGAAGAGATTTGCTGAACTTGTACGTAAAAGCCTTTTTGGGGAGTTTAGCTTTTAGTTCTTCGTCATTAGGATTCAAAACAGCTGCGGCACCTCTGCCGAAACCCAGCAGCACAGTCCAACCAATATTACAGGGCCTTTTATTTCGAAGTTTCAAGTTGGTAGTGCTGGCATTTGACGTTTAAATTATTAGAAAATATTGAAGAATTTTTTTTTTTTTTTTTTTTTTTTTTATAATTAACGCGCACATCAAGGGGTTATGAATACCCTTATAATGTTGTTAAACACAGTGCGAGCATTTAGGAAAATAGGAGAGGATTTGAAAGGAGACACCGATGCACGTTGCTTTTGAATTTCTGTGAATCGTAAAGAAGGGGAAATACGAAGCCAGGTAAAGCATTCCACATTCGGGTGGTGCGACTGAAATACGAATCTCTATACTTGACTGTACGCCCGAAGTTGGGCTCAAGGTAAAACTGATGAACATTCCTAGCGAGGCGGGTGTTGCGGCTAAATTGTTTCAGGGGAGGAATGCAACTGGCTACTTCACTAGAGCACTGCTTGTGAAAAAAGCGATAAAAGAGAGTGAGACAGGCAACGTTTCGACGATGCTCAAGAGAATCAATTGATTCTACGATTGAGCTATCACCTATCAATTTTAACGCTCTATTTTGTACCCTATCAAGCAGGTGCAAAGATGTTTGAGAAGCACCTGACCAGATATGGGAGTTATACTCCAGTTTTGGGCGGATGAAGGCCTTATAAATTGTAGCCAGATCAGAAGGGGTGAAGAATTTCCTGCATCGTCTCAAGAAGCCTAAGCATTTTGCAGCGTTTTTGGCGACTTCAAATATGTGGTCATTCCAACGAAGATCATCGTTTACACACATACCAAGTACTAACAGCTTTTCGGTTTCTCCGATGCAGGTACCATTCATGGATAATGGCAATGGGGGAATGTTAAGCTTCAAGAATTGTCAAGAAGTTAGAAGAAGTGGAAGTGTTTTGATGGTATAAGCCCTATGCGTAATCGTAATGCACGCTCGTTGGGAAATATTGCTGCTTCCAAGTACATTTAGGGTTGCAAACGATACATCGATGTTTTCGAAAAATCGATGTTTTGGTCATAGACATCGATGTTAACATCGATGTTTTGAAAAACGATGCATCGCCGATACATCGAAGGCAAAACTGAAAACATCGGCAAAAACATCGGCATCGCACATTCATTTCCTTGAACATTCGCTACACGTTTAAAGTGCAATTCCTAAACAAAAAAGTTTTTTGATCACTGAATAGCAACAACAATCTACCTACAAACGAAAAATAGCATAATCAAGAGCCTGTAGATCTTTTGTTGGTTAGTAGGTATGAAAACTAATTCTTAGAAAAGGGCAACCCATTCAGTGAAAAATATTTTTGTAAGAATCGGCTCAAGGGTTTATTCACACAGACATAAGACGTAACTGGTGACAATTGTAGTTTAATTATTAAATGAGTGTACTATTCCTTTTCAATTGGCGGCAGAAATAGAGAAATGCAAAGTACTTCATTCATGTTTCGTTTGAGTTGCGACTTGCGATTTGTAAAAGTTACGTTACACTTTTCATGATTCTGAGGAGTGACAGCCGCTTCTCGATTTGAAGTGAGAATCGACTCATGAAGCACCAACACATGTTACTCAAATGTCAAAAAGAAAATTTTCTTCAAGGAATATTTTTTAAGAGCCAAAGGTGTTTCACTCACACAAAGGAAATTACGTTATACTGAATAGAAACAATTTTAGGTTTTTCATTGGTTTTTAAAATGAGTGCTTCCCCGAGTGAAACCAATGGAAAGCGACATAAGTGTATTCAAAGAAGATCATATGAAATTTGTTTTTTAAAAGCATGCAAAAATTGTAATGCTTTATCTTCCCATCGTTGCCACGTCTGTCTCAATCGAGCGTTTGTTCTCGGGAGTTGGGGCAAGAATTACTCAGGACAGAAATAGTCTTCTGGGGACAAGACTATCAGAGCTTCTTTTGATTCGATCTCAAAATTCTTGGATTTGATCAAATAATTTGAATATTTGTAATATTAATTACGTTCAAATAAATGTTTTGTATCGCAATTTGCAAATGAATCCTGTCGATTTAAATTTGGAACTCGTAAGACTAGTAAATTTCCATATTTAGCTACAGTGCACGTAAATAAAGCCAATTTTTTCATTATTGACAAGATAATTAAAAAAAACATCGGAAAAACATCGATGTATCGTTGTTGACATCGATGTTTTTTTGACATCGATGTTAGTCGGAGACCATCGATGTTTTCCAACATCGATGTTTCTTACAACGATGTTGCAACCCTAAGTACATTGCGAAGATTTGGCGATGGCGTCTCTCAATGGAATTGGCTTGCGGTGCGTGTGTCTTCTCCAAAAGGCTTGGGGTTAAAAGAGCGGAAATAATCAGGCTGCAGTAAAGTTGTTTGCAGTGGCATTTTGCCGCGAAGATAGCAACGATGTTGAGTTTAGTTGAGTTGAACCATCTATCGGCCGGTGGTGCTAGCGACCTGATAGGGTGCGTTCGTCGCATCAACACTTGACTGCGGTCCTTTCATAGATGCCATCTTGCGTTTGAACCGTGGCGCTCCTCACCTGACCGTCTAGTGAGGTTTTTACTTTTATGACTCGCCCTTTTGGCCAACTGTTTCTCAGGTTGTTTGGGTCAACAATTAAAACTACATCACCTATTTCTAGAGATTTCGCCCATGTTGTCCATTTGGACCGTCTTGTAAGAGTAGGCAGATATTATGATATCCACCGCTTCCCGCAAACTGCTGCGAGACTAACCAATTTTTACGGGGAAGGATAGTGTCATCATTGAACTGTGCTGCAGGCTTTAAACAGCACGCCGAACCCAAGAGAAAATGATTGACCATGAGGGCCTCTGAATTTTCTGGATATATTGGCACGTACGTCAGCGGCCTTGAGTTGATGATATTCTCTGCTTCTGTCAGCATGCTTCGCAGATGTTTGTCGATAGGATTCCCACAAGGCATTGAACAGTAGAGTACACTTTTTATAGAATGAACCACCTCTGCGTTCTACGCTGACTGATATCGGACCGAAATATTCGATTCCGACACATGAGAAAGGGCAGCAGAACGATGCAAGTCTCGCCAAAGGAAGAGGAGCCATGATTGGCGGATGGGGCTCTGCTTTCTGATTTTTGCATTTTTGGCATGACTTTTTCGTGGCTTTGAGGGCCGGTCGTATGTATGCAAAGTAAAATTTCTGTGACAGTACGTTAGCTACGGTTTTGTCATTCTATAATGAGCGATGTTGTTTTATGGTGCCTTGGAAGAATTATCGGGTTTTTGAAATCTGCTTCTACGTTTTCGGCGAGACCGAATCGGCTATTGGCTCGGAGAACTCCATTTTCATCCAGGAACGGGATCAGGGCGAGGATGGGACTGCTCTTTGGTATATTTCAATGGGTGAGTAGGTTAGATTTTATTAATTTCTCGACGTACAAGGTGGTTGAACGTGTCGTACCTACTCCTCACGTGAGCACATTTTTCATTTGGATTTCATCTTCATCTTTATGAAATTCAAATTACGCACCAATTGAAGTCGGCTGACCATTCACAACGTCGTAGACATGCTTCTCAGATGTTGGGAGAACAGACAGTAAACACCATTTTATTCTGCGGTGAAAATAAACGAACGAATTGGCCATACATAGGGCTCAGATGAATGTTTGATGTGCTCTAAGGTTTGAATTTCTTTGAAGATGTCAATTATATTAACAGTCTATTCGGACTGTCAATTGGTGGAGTGGCAACGGAGTTTTTTGGATGACGCGACGGCGGGCGCTGTGCGGCGATTAAATATTATGACTTGGACGAAATGTGATCCCTACAGGACGGGGCAACAAGCGATACAAAACACCCAGTTCAAGCTTTATTGCCTGATAAAATTGCTCCTTGTCACGTAGTTTTAAGCCTCGGTGACGTCAGTTGGTCACGGAGATCATGCAGTCTCACACCGTAAGATTTTATTTTTTGTTGGGCTACGCAAAAGGCTTGTTTGCGCGAACAGTCCCCGAACTCTAAACACATCAAAAACCAATGTTACTGATGTTATGGCCTTGATTAGGTAAGGTTAGGTTTAAAATGCTCTCAGGAAAACATTTGACACGCTTAGACCAATATTAAGTGCGTCGTCATTAAACTAAACCAGTTCGAACTTTTAATTCAGCGTCCTCGGTGGAGGTATTTTTTTTCTGTTAGAGGCTTTTAAAATACTAACTAAAGCACTGAGACCTAATATCGGCCCATTGTATTACCAGATAGCAACTTTCTTTTGTTATGATTTTTCAGATGTGCGGAGAAAAGCCAAAAGACGCTACCATGATAAAAAGTCTGAGTTACCAACTCTCACTATGTGGGCGCCGAGTATCTTTAACCTGATTCGACAGAGTGTAGGACACTCACAGAGGAAGTGCTCCGCGTTGTCATTATCTTCTCCACAGGATTCACAGAGTGTGGTATCAGTTAAAAGCCTAAAACTTTTAAATGCTTGGCAAAGGAGAAGCGCCCCGTGGCAAATCTTTCTACAATCTTCTCTGCAAAGGATTAGCAAAAATGTTGCAGTTTTCTTGTTGAAGTTGGGTAGAGTACGTGTAGTCTGTTTGCAATCAAAGGTTGTGCTCTTGGCAGCCAATCTTTGATTGAAGCCTTCACTGAGAACCTCAGCAGACCAAGCACCGGTTCACGTCCAGAAAAAGCTGTCTGAAACCTTGCCTCGCAGGTTCATCGTCGGTCGGCTTCTCATTGATGTAAAACTGTAACTTGTTGTCTTGAATAAAATCTAATCTAATCTAATCTAAAATCATCGTCGGTCTTGATTCGAGTTATGCCGTGATTGCCTGGAGCCCAAACGAGACTCAAAGAATTTATTCTGTCGAACACATTCAGAGAGGTCTTGCATTCGTGGATCACTTCTGATGTAGTTAGAGTTTTGAATAGGGCTTAGAGCACAGTTTGTTCCAGGGAGGAAACCATTTGGCCATTTCACTAGAGCACTGCTGGCAAAACAGCGTCAAAAGAAACAATGGCAGGTAAAGTTTCGATTGAACTATCATCTACCAGTCTTAACGCTCCGTTTTGTTCCCTGTCAAGTAGGTGCAGATATGTTTGAGGAGCACTTCAATTCCCAAGCAACACTCAAGCTCTTTAAAAGTTATCAAAATTCTTAGCACTTAACATGGTCTGAATTTATTCCTTAGAATACTATTCCACTTTATAACCTCTTATAAAGCTCTTTATATGTCGTTCTCATTTTAGGTGTAACCGAAAACTCTTTAGGATATCTTGAAAATTCTTAAACGAGCGTTTTTCATACGGAATTTTTGCAAGACTCATTTAAAACCTCCTTACGTAGCTTTTGCTCAAAAATCCGTGAAAATCTTTCTAGTAACTCTTCAAAAAAAAAGGTTTGAAGGTGATTTGTTATGTGAAATCACTTGCCTTCGCAGATAAGTTCAAGAACATTGACGATTTGGAAGAGAATATTCAGTAATTGCGGACATACTGCCACAAGTGCTGCAATTGTGGTCGAAAATTGGGCCTTTCTGCTGAAATTTATTCGAGACAGTCGCAGCGGCCACTCGTCTGGAATCGTAAACATAATGGCAAACCATTAAAGTGATATTCGTGACTTAAAACTATTATGCGTTTCATTTCTTCTGGAGAACTACACATCGAAAAACTCTTTATGTGAAGATAGTTCTTATTTGCTTGCAAAGGATTTTTTGCAAGAAAAGATAGCTTTTTTGTCTCTTTCCCTTTATCCATTACGTTAATTCATCTTCAATTTCAGCCCAAAAAAAAGTACAGCTCTGTTCCTTTGATATTTACTTCAATATATGGTGAAATAACATAACCTGAACGATACAACGGCACACCATTAACCAAATATCCTTTGTAAATTTCAAACGAAAAGCTTGATATTTTATCATCGCTGTAAACAGTTTATTCCTACGCTTTTCGATTTTTCACTAATCCAACGACGAAAACCGATTTATTCTTTTCATTTCTGCAACGCCTGTAATTGATTTTACAAATTCAATGCTCACTTGCTATTGCTGTCGCAGAGAATAACCTTTTTTTCAATTAGAATTAGAAACCTCCACAAAATTTTATGATAATTCATCAAGAAACAAAGGAAATAAACCTTCGCCAAAGACTGTTGACATGTTTAAATTGTTGAAAGTACAATGCGCCTCAATAAAGCCATAACATCACGCGTTACCCATTTGTGCATTTTATTTGAATATGTAACTTTAATGAGACAATTTTCATAAACTTTCTTATGCTGTAATTATTTCCATCACTGGTCCGTAAGTATAAGTAAACACACTTTAAACTACAATTTCATAGTACGAGCATAGACTGTGGCGTATACGTAACTTAATTTTGTAACCATTCACATATTGCCATTTTATGTATGTGGCTTCAGACTAAGACAAGTCATTCCCTGATGTGCTTAATCGGCTCTACTTGGTTTTAGTCTCATGTTTTTTTCCTTTCTTGTGTCTTCGTTGAAGAATTCATCTCTAATCGTAACATCTCCAGATCAGACAATTATATCGTGATCCGAAATGTCTTCAATCTACAAGCGAATTAAAAGCAGCAATAAGAATTAGTACAAGAGACATCTACAACAATTTCCACATGAAAACAACAAATGTCGAATGTCTGTCAAGTTGATAATTCAAAATGTAATATGCATCACTTTTCCATTTCCTTGAATTCTTTCTGGCTTCTTTTTACATAAGAAAAAAATACAACAAAACACATTACGCGATAGAGACCGGCGAGTCATTTTTAAACGCACTCGCAAAATATTTCCATGGCCAGTTGGCTACTTCTAAAAATGAAACCAAATTGTTAAGAGATGACGCACACAGACTTTGAACTCCATTGAAATATGTCAGCCGAGTTCAACTTTGCTTTTGGATTAATCCAAGCAATTGGAACACGATTTTACATAATTCTCCATTGTGTTTTGTGGGCTGGTCTAAATCTTTGTGTGGCCAAGTGAAAGTGTGATGTTGTTTGAGCTTTTATATTTCACTTGAACCAACTTTCAAATTTGAGATTTAATTTAAAAAAAAAAGAATGCTGCGAAATGATTACAAATGAGAAACATTGATTGAAATTAATTTAATTCCTGAGGGTTTTAATCTACAATGGAATAAAAGCGATTGAATGAAATTGGAATACCACAGTTGCAAAGAGTCAACAGTATAGTCGACAGAATAATGCAAGCGCCCTCAATTTGGTTATTCAAGGCCGAAAAGATTTCATTAGAAAATGATCTTAAACAAAGGTCTGAGAATGGACGCCGTAAACTTAAAAGAGTGCACTGTTGGGACCTCTTTTGATTTGGCTTACTTTTGTTTGGCTTTTATTAAAATTTCTAAAAATTTCTAAAATACTCAAACTTTTCGATAAGCAATTTTAATAGGTATGAGAAATTTCTATGTTATCAAAACTTAGAAAAAGAGCGAAAAGTAATTTTTTTTAGAATTCACTGATAAGATGAATACCTTGAGTGTCTATTAGACTAGACTAGATGTCAGAGTGAAGCCTATGCAGTTTTATGAGCAATAAATCACATCCCAAAGTATGTAACACGAATTACGGGACACCCTGTATGTTGGGGTACTGACACCGGATTATCCAAGGGGATACCGAAATGACTTGTCCCTTCAGGTTAAGGGTTGTGAATGGAGCTAGTTCCAAAAGACAACGTGGTCAGATAAAAATAACCATTTCAACTTTAACAACCCTAGAACACAAAAAAGACTTTAAAAAAAGAGAAGACTTTTTCTAATCTGGAGCACTCAGATCTAATTCCCGGTCCATTGTACTACCCAGGGTAGTAGCCTTCCCTTTTTGTGGTGCAGTAGACGGAAATAAGGCGTTAGTAGTTTCCTCAAGGGCGGCGTCCAGATGAAACTGGGAGGCTGAAAGAGAAGTAGATGCCCAGAATGGGGCTCGAACCCACGCGTCCGGCCTATCTGCTGAACAACCTACCATTTCACCACGGCTGCCCTCCTGGATCTGACTGTGGGACGAAAGATTCTTAAACGAACTACATACAGGCGTAGAACTGGTGGAAGCCCGAAACCGCTGCCAAGTAAATTTAACCACCATCCAATAAGTGTACCGGAACAGGTCGGACATAAAAAGTTTACAAATTGTGACGTTCACTAGGGCTATTGCTTCATAAAACAAAAACAACGCTTATTTGGGTTCAGATTTGCCTTTCCCAGCCAAGACAAGCTTAAGTTTGCCATTTGATAAGCTAAATCAGATCAAACTGCAGGTGCGGACGGATTTAATGCATAGCTCTTCAAAGCAGCTAGAGATTAGTTGGGCAGGAGCACGCATCGAAAAGGGCACAACAGGCCTACAAAGTCGAAGCTCAACAGAAAACCCAAAGCCATTCAAACATTCACGCGTTAGCTGATCTGCATAATATGGTGGTAAGAAAACAAGCCTAGGTCAATGGAACCTCTGTCTGCCCGATCCTAAACAAGGGGAGACCATGAAAGCAGCGACAGAGGAGTAAGCCTTCTGAACGAGGCACATAAGATCTTATCTGCTGTAATATGTGCGTAGACCGGAAAATCAACAATCAACCAAATTTTCAAACTACGGCAGATTTTGAGTAAAAAAACTTGGGTATACAATGCCGATATAAACTATCTTTTCAAGGCGCGTGTGAGAGTGTTTATAGAGATGAGCGGTACACAGCCACGACATGAGCGTAAAATTGTTACGACGCTGCTCCGACAAAATCGGTAAAGATCTCACCGAGACCTTTAATATCGGAAATGGCTTATGGCAAGGCACCACACACTTATGTGACTTTCTTATTATCATGAAAGGATTGTACAAAACTCAAAAATCAAAACCAGAAAAATAGTTTTTTAAAAGTCTATGTACAATTACTCACTTATGCAGACGATTTTGACGATATTGCAGACGGAAACGTGGACTTTATAGAAAGCGGATGAAGAAACCCTTGGTCGAAAGAAAAATACTCCAAATGATCTTCGATCCCGTATGTGAAGCCAATATCTATATGGAAAAGCAGATCCAAAAACGAACTGTTTAAGCTGTATTGCGGCATGGGTATAGCTAGAAAAGTACACATCGCGAAATTACCATGACTACGTCATGTAGATCGGATAAACATCAACGTTGCAACTCAACTATTATTTGAAATATACTACAAAGGAGTCAAGAAAGTGGAAGACGTCATCTGGAGTGGCACAATCAACAGGACCTTAACCGTTTTAGACCGCAAAACTGGAGAGAACTTGTCCAAAATCGAAATTGTGGAAGAAATATGTTGGTGAAGGCCCACGTTCGCCCCGAACTATAATGCGCATCCACGCCATTAAGCAAGCTGTAATGTAAAACTTTTCTTCCTCTCGAATTTTGTTTTCACATCGAATACTATCAGTAACAGTTTCTGCTCACTCCCACATAGGCGCCTGCCTGATAACTATGACTGCAATAAGAAAGTTAAAAATTTGGAAGAAAAAAGACAAAGCTAATCCTAGGGTGCTTTTGAGGCCACTACTTTCACTTAAGAAAGGCGAAAAAGTAGCATTTTAACAATGAAAGAATTATGAAATCAGTCCTGTAGTTTTCAAATTCTCCGCTTGATTCATGTCGTGAGGTGGAGTATTGTTGACCGAGGGTCGCATTGTTGTGGAGCGTTACATTCTAAAATGTATACTCTCACAATTTTTCAAAAACCCGTCAGCAAATGCATAGCTTCTATGAATCTGAACACGATAAGGCTCCTGAGAACTCGTTTAGGTTTTTTTTCTTTTAATATTTCATGTTTGAGAAAAACTATCTTTTCCATTGTGATTGTTCACTTGACGGTACGTTCCTGCCATTAAATCTATTTCTACTTTTGAAATTCACTGAAAAAGCAACATAATTTTCCTGGGAACGAAATTATAGCGTTAATATCTATAGACATATTCGAGCTTATGTGGTACCCGTGGTGTGATGGATAGCATGTGCGCCTGTTAATCCAGAGGTTCGAGTTCGAATCCCAACAGAGGCAAAAATGTTTTTTCCACGGGTATCGCCTTTCGCGAGGAATTGGCAAGTCCTCCGTTTGTAAATTCATTGCCATGAAAAGCGGTTTCTCGATTAGCCGTTCGGAACCGGCAGAAAATTGTAGGTTTCTTCCATTCCTTGACAAGGCATGGTTGTGAGAAACGCGCTAGGCCCAGGGGCTACTCGCTCTGTTGCGCCACCCTATTTATTTTTATTATATTCAAGCTTATATCCTTTTGATTTGCCTAGCAATAAATAAAATAGTGAGGTGAAGACACACTTAACAAGACGGGTTTCGACTGAACCTTTTTCAAAAGGCTTTACCAAATGAAAATCGTCCTTTGGTACAGAACCATCAGTTTTAATCGTGTTGGCCTTGGTTCAAGATTTAGTCTATTTAAACTCTGCTCGGGCGAAAAGAAAGGGCTCAACCACGCTTTTACGTGGTTTGAGAACGATTTGTAGTTTGAGCATACTCTAGGTTAGGTTAGGTGGAAGTGGCTGTAAGCCAATGAGTAATACCTACATACGTACATTGCCTGACACACTTAGGCCGCAAGGGCTCATTGTGATACCACAGAGATCAGCAAGTTAATCACTTACTGATCTCAAAAACCCGATGTAAGATTAACGAGTTGATCACTTATTAATCTTCCATTAGGGGATTAGCCGGATAATCACCCGCTAGTGGAACCACGTGGAACTTTCTATGTATTTTGAAAGGCTTTTAGGGGTTATGTAAGCTAAGTCACTAGTATATACATATATCATCGATGAAGAGTTCAAGATGAGTTTTCCTCCTATGAAGTAGTGCAGGACATGATCAAAGAAGGTAATGAATGGTTTTTTCCTCTTCTTCGTCCATGGAGCTTCTGCAGAAATCATTGGAAAATTCTATTCCTATTAGACAGTGTCCCGTAAGAACATATATGGTAGAACTTAGATACAGGTGGTTCAAGGCTAACAAACTCTTCGAACGTTTTGAGTCTACACACGACCAAACTTTTTTTGGTTGTTACTCTCAGTTATTACTCTCAGTCCATCTAGTGTTTGTTATCCTCGAAGCGTCTTGTCTAAGTAGGAGCCTACACGTAGCTATAGGTTTACCTATGTTGTACCATTCTGAGCGTAAGGAAGTGGTCGTGTCCTTTTTGCCTGGTTCACCCGCCATACATCCATGAAAGGGGAATGTTGAACTGATTTAACATCTCACTCAGAGACATTTTATAATTTTGGACCGTGATGGATTTTGTTGACAGAGGCAAGAGATTTAAGGGCAGCGTGGCTGTCCGAGAAGATTCGAATATCCGTGGAGGATATGACGTTTTCTTTGAGCCAAGACAGCACCTCCTTAATCGCCAGAATTTCCGCTTGGAACACACTACAATGATCGGGCAGGTGGAAGAAAAAACTGAGATTCAGTTTTTCTGAGAAGATTCCACCTTCACTAGTTTTTGAACCATCGATCGGCGTAAAAGTGTATTGCTTCATTTTCCAAAGAGTGCCATTTTCCCAAGCCTCTCTTGGAGAAGCATACTCCAAAGATGCTTTAAAAAAGATTTCGATATGTTTTTTTTAAGCATTTTCAGCCGCTGTTTTTCACAATACCCTAAGCAAATTGCTCAATCTATCAGTCACAAGACTTTCGAGCCGTTGATTCAAGTCTCTAGATTATCTCCTACAATAAATGAAAGAATACAGAAATTATTTGAAAATAAACTTTACAGAAGAACAGGCCCAACGCGTTAACCACATCGTGGTTCCAATGCAAATGTTCGAATTCTTGTGCTCCACAATGCACAAATAAGTGCACGCTGTCATCTCTCCTGCAATCAGTGTCCGATGAAAGTCAAGGCTCATGATATTGCATAAAACCACTCCCAACATACATTTCCACCTAATCATACAACACAAAGAGAAACACCTTGGTGTTTGATTGCAATCGGTGTACCACAGGCGTGTCTATTGTTCCTCTACATCTTTTTTTTTTATTGCCGGCAGCGATTCGGGAAACGATATTAATTGAATAGTAAACAGCACAAGCACTTTTCGAACATAAATCATAACAAAACAAAATAATATAAATCAAAGACAGCGGGAAAGGCAAAATTAAAAAAAAGCACTAAATCCACTGCAGCACAACATTGCTTCGAATTGTACCATGCTCTTCCATGCTGTTCCATTAAATCATCAAGCTGTTTCGCTGCTATGAATTAATAATCAATGATCCTAGGAGCATAGCAAAAGTGCAATTCGTCCATTAATTATGTTCCGAGGAGAGAACACAATTTTTTGGGTGTAGTGTGCACAGTACAGTAGTAGTAGCAGCAAGTATCATCAACCCGCAAACCCACTTGAGAAAAGAGAAAGAGGGCGAGAGTGGCAGTAGCGAATTTAATTTGGAACTGGGTCAGGACAATGCGGCCGGCCGGCGCGCAGCAGTGTCGTCGGGGTTGTAGGTGGAAGATATTGGATGCGTTCTGCATGCATAAATATTTTAACATTTACCACAATGTACGGCTCTTTGAATAAGTAGCCAAACTACCCCTGACTAAAAAGTCAGGGGTTATAAACAGTCGTTGAGTATAATCGCTGCAGAAGAGCAAATATCTGGTCAATTTGCTTCTTCTCCTTTTTTTTTTTTTGTCCGAGACTGTCCAACAGCAAAGCGGTTTTTGTTTCAAAAATTGTTCAAGTGGGTGAGTTTTGCAAAGCTTGTTCTTTCAAAGCATTGCGGGTTGGAATGAAACTGTTTCATTTTGTCTGACGCTGCGGTTAGAGGAGTTCATTCCAACCATAATGCTCAGTCAAGTGCAAATCATTGCATCTGTTATGATGAAATGACGTTGATGGGAGTGTTTTTCGTACTCAGAGCAAAAATTGATTCGTTTTAGTATTCGGATGATGCAAAAGTCGAAGTAGGCGTGTTAAGCATTTTTGGCAAACTTTATGAATAGAAAATGTAATTGCTGTTTGAATTTTGGTTTGGTTTTGATTTTGATTTTGAAACGACCAACCCATCAGAACTAAATTGCTCAGATGAAGGACTGTTTTGAGTGTGTTCGAGGATGTGAATCTGTGGAGCCTAAAATGCCAATTGCTTTGCAAAATCAAAAGACTGAAAGGTCATGGCAGGCAAGTTTATTGGACTTTTCTGCGTGAGTTTGGTTAAAAAGCACTTTACAGCAAAGTAGGTGTGCAAAAGTTAGTGCTGCAGTTCAAGTAAGTTAAGGGTCCTCGCGATGTAACCGCCAATTGAATTGTGTGATTATTGCTCAAAGCATTTTACTGAGTTTAGAGATAAGGGTGGTTTTATTTTTTATAGAGGAAGAAAAGCAAAAAACAAATTTTGGATTTGAATATTTGCTTGAGGTTATGTCAAGAGAAAAAAAACGTGATGTTATAAGTTTTAGTTTGGTTATGTTCTAAGTTCACTTGAATTACTCAGTCAAGAAAGGATATAGCTGACTTATTTATTGAACTAAATTAAGTTTTGTTTCATGGTTCCATATCAACCATTTGTTCGCTCGCGAAAGTAGGTGCAAAAAAGGATGAAAGCGGATGAAATATGCTTACAATAAGTGATCTGAGGGCTAAATCTTACGCTTTAGAGTATAGTTTTACCAGTGGTCTATGTTGGCAACTCACTAATTTCTAAATACAAGCGTTTTAAAAAAGGTTTCTTGGTTTCTTTTACTTCATGCTTGTTTAACATTGTTGCTTACAATTTCGCAGTTGTATTTTACAAACAGAAATTTGATAGAAAATTTCGTTGTCAACGATTTCGTTTACAACATTTTGACAAGTGACAAACTTGTAAAAATAAATGTTATTTGTGAATTTCTATTGTACCAAAGAAAATTCCATTCTGTAACAATATTCTACAAGTAAGCTTTTACGTGTAGTTTCCTTTCAAAAGTTTTTTTCTTCTCGACTTAAATAACAAAAATAACTTTGAGGGGAAGTCCTAACAGCGGTGATAGCAGCGAAAGGGACGTAAACCACCCTCTGCTTGTTCACATCGGTGATTTCAGATCAGCGTTCAACAAATATTGTGAAAAAAGTAGTTGTATATTACAACTTACAAGTCAGTCTTGATTCCGCTGCAACAGAAATTTTTAATATTAGTGATTTACAACTTTTTTTTTCTACAATTTCGTCTGCCCTGTTCACAAGCGTGTGAATCAAAAGTAGGTAATTTGTGAAACAGAAAACTGAATTACAGGCTCGTAACTACAACCAACAAGTATCAATTGCTTGCTGTAGTTTTTGTGTTGGTTAAATAGGTTTTAGCTCGTCACCAGCAGTTGAAGCCAGTTACAAGGACACCTTAGTACTTTAGCGGTTTAACTAAATCAATATGGAGTAGAGTAAGGTAGAGTAGAGTGGTAAGTGGTAATTAATGAGCTGATTATAGAATTGCTGAATTGCGACAAAAACGCAAACTGAGCATCACCTAACAGAAAACGTTAAAAATCTAACATTGTTCCCACAATTTTTGACAAAAATGGTTTAGTTTGTCAGCGAAAACATTGATCGTTAAGATGGTTGCCGCAGCTCCAGCTCAATTACTCCAACAAAATTTAGACCTAAGTATTTTGACGAACAGTTAAGGAAGTATGTACGACAAAATATTTCTTCACGTTCAAAAAACGTTTTTTTACTTCAAGTGAACGAATATTCCGAGTGATCTCGACTCACTCTACGAAAATTCTTTGCATTCCATTTCATTTCCTAAGTGTTAAGTTGCAAAAAATTTTCAACCCACGCCAGGAGCTAGCCATCATACAACAATACCACACACGCACTGAATGTGGATAGTCCTACAAAGCATTTAAAAAAACGGACACGACTGGGCCTCAGGAACTTGCGATTTAATGCTAAAATACCAAAATCTTGAGGCTGAATACAAGGTTTGAGTATTCGCTCTTCATAATATATTTGTTGCTACAGGGCTGTCAACTACACATTGATTATGAAAATTGAATAAGATATTGAACAAAAATTCAATTAAATATTCCAGAGGTTTTGGGCAAAAATCTATAACTGCCGTTTTGTGTAACGACCGAGGAGTCCCAAGGCCTAGCATACTTTTCACAATCATGCTTTGTGAGTGAAAAGAGGAGACCTCGGCCGGTTCCTTACGTGTGATCATGAAAGCGCTTTTCATGGCAATGAATTTCACTGCTGCTGTTGGGCAGACATTCTAACCATCACCTCACGGGAGTCACCAGTTGCTAACACATTTAGGGCCGGTCTGTTCAAGTGTGGTTAAATCTGTGGTTTGGTTACCAGAGATTTTGCTTAACCCGTGTTTACGGATCTATGGTTAAGGAATTGCGTCTTTTCACTATTTTTTCGGCATTGGTTAACAAACCGTAGGTTAACGAGAAATTCCAATATTTTTCCAGTCTATCTGTCAAATTAATCACTAACCTCAATCAATGGTTATCTTTTTTGGTGTTCATAGTGGCAGTTCATAGTGAGTTATTTTATAATTATTCATGTTTTTTTCCTATGTTATTCATAATTTTGCAATTTGAAGATAAATTTGTAAATGAAACAGTATTTAAAAAAAAAAAAGACCTATAACAAGAATAATATTGGAGATAAATATAATGAAAAATTAAAAACAAACGCACTCCATCACACTGAATTAATGTATAGCCAAATGATGAGTCGAAAATAATGCGTAAAGACAGATTAACCAAACGTGAAAAGACGAAATTCCAGTAAATCGATGGTTAAATAGCGTTAACCGACCAAAATCGACTGGTTAACAATTTCTCTGGTTAGTTAACCAAACCATTCATTTGTTAACCAAACCAAGGTTGAAAAGACGCATTCTATGGTAACCACTGGAAATAACCACGGGTTAAAATTAACCAAACTTGAACAGACCGGCCCTTAAACACTGAAAATCTAATTAAAATCGTTAGAGCAGTAAAAAACTGCGGTTTTTTATTTTTCACTTTTTTTAAAAATGAGTTTCGTAAAAATCAAGTTTAAAGATTTTTCTAAAAGATGTTTTAGCAAACAATTAGGAAAAAGATTTGAAAAATTTTATGTTTAAGAAGTCGTAGGCAACAGCCTACATAAAATTTAGTCTAAATCGTGTTAGCGGGTTTGTTTGAAAGAATAAAACGGCAATATGAGATGTATCGTTTTTAATTTTTTTTAAATTTTATCTAAATTGTTAGTAATTATTATCTTATTAAAGGTTCTATGGCAGGTACCATTATTTGAATACCTAGAGACCAAATTCCAAAAATCCGGTGATCTCCAAAATTTGCAGTTCGGGTCTGTAAGGCAGCTTACAGATGGATTTTTGAAATTGAATCACTAGGTCTTGAAATAACGGTACCTGCCATATGAAACACTCTCGAAAACGGACTTCGATAAAATTGTATGCGAGGTTTTACTTTAATTGCTTTTTATGATGTAAAAAACTTTTTTAAAAACTCTAGATACGGTACCTCCCATAGTACCATTTTTTTGAAGTGAAACTTCTTATGCCACTTCCAACAAGGTTGCGTTAGCCTTTTACGCGGGTTAACGATTGCATACTTTTCGGCACTGCTCGCAATTTGTTGATATAATAGTTGTATCTATTCGGCGTCAGCTTAAAAAATTCGTTCAGTTGTGAATTGTAAGCAATGTTAATTGAGTTTGTATTGAAAGCCGAGTTCACACTGTACAATAAGACTTTGGCTTGAATGACCAATGCTTGATAGTATGTGAACCCCCAGACGATCGCTTGACCAACTTGTTGGATGGTTTTCAAATATTTTTGAAAATTTAGAACGTTGACGCTGGACGGAGTGGAAGAGTGTGTGACATAGAGTTGGAAGATAAGCTTGACAAATGTGAACGCAAACTACATCCGACCATCCTACTTCCATCAAACGAAGTCTGTCCAACTAATTGTACAGTGTGAACTCGGCTAAAGAAACAATATGAGTTCACTAAAAATCAATTTGTTCCCCTTCTTATTTTCATTTCCACATTAGGAAGTTTCAGTTCTTCAGCGCGGAGGGACTCCACGCACTATATTTTTTAAACCGACTTTCCGGTTAAGGCTGACCACTTTTAGAATATGTTACTAATTTTTTTTTTATATGATTTTATTCAGATTTCATAATTAATGTGTAGTTGTCAGCCTCAAGATTTTTATATTGTACTTAGAATACAATCGCAAGGTTGATCCCATTTTTTAAAAATGACGACGAGATTTCCCAATCTAATTTAGCTTGTAGACACAGTGGCACATCCTTACCGTAGTTGCCTGTCTGTTTCTACGTTGTGACCTAATGCAAAAGGGCCAAAAGCACTTCAAAGAAAACAACGCTCGGCTATATTCTAAGATATAGATAAGATATATTTGATAAGGTCCGCCACTTGGGACTTGAGCACAAATTCCATAGGCTCCCTTGAAGTACTGAATTCCTACTCTACTTGTCAGTTGTCACTCGAAAACTCTTTAGAAAATGTTTTAGTGAAAGAATTAATCGCTTTCTCTCACAAAAACCTCTCTGTCAGATACATAGCCAACAATGAAGTGACTTCCACAACTCTATTATGCTTATGTTCGTCGTTTTGTCTTGGCCGTTCATCCAGCCACAGTGGGTTCTATTACGGATACTAAGCACCAATCAGCGTTTTGCGTGAGAGGACTTCCGTTTTATTCGGAATACCCTACTGTATTTCAATATTCCCCTTTAGCCACCAAATTCCACGGTCTTGGGAAATTTTGGTCGGCTTACAGCTGACGGAAGAGTTCAGTGTCCTTTTTTTGCAGCAAAAGCGATAAAACTATAACATGCCCCATTCTGTGTAACTAAAAGGTAAGCTACATCAGTGGGTGGAAAAGTTATGTGCAGAACGCGTCCACAAACAATATTCTAGTAAACGACTTAGCAAAATGTTTTGAAGAGAAGGAGCAAAAATTGGTATCTCGTTCTTTTTAAAATTCAAGTCTGGTGGATTATTGATCAGATTTTTAACAGGGGAAAACTGACAAACAACGCTATTTCCTTGCAACAAAATTTTAGGAAGCTATTATTTACCATTAAAATTTGAGTTAAAAGTTAGGCATTCGGCCATTGAAAAGTCGACCTTACAAAAATTTAAGCCGATGTACTGCAAATAATTGGCATAGAGCCAAGCCTCATTGCATTGCTTCATTTTAAAGCCAATTTTTTTGCCCCCACTTAAGGCCCCAGATTATCTGCTTATTCAAAGGATAAGAACGCCAAATCGGTTAACTTGAAACAAGAACCGAACTCGCCGTTGTTACCTTCAAACGAAGACCGGCGTTTTCCACCTTTATTGTGATACCTCATTGTTTCAATCTATGAAAAGATTTACTTCACTACATAATTTGCGTCTAAGAATCTCCGACACACGATCACAAATCCAAAAATGTGAGGAAATCGTAACATGATTCCCTTATCAGATGACCTTTTCCAATACCTTCTCTGATATCCAATAGCTCTTAAGCAAACTCAAATGAGCACCTCAAAGTCGATTGTGGTCATAACTCATCATCAAGAATCTTTTATTCACACCGACCTTTATCAGAAGATAACACAATGCCTCGAAGGGAAATTACTCGGGAGGCTTAATTGCAAAGAGGCTTTCAAAACTTTTCATTTCTCTAACACCATCATTAGCTGCTGCCATACAAATCAAGTCATGCATAGAAAAATGTTTGCAATCACATGAGGCATACACCTCCTCGACTTCACCGATTGATTGATTCTTCGGAGCTAATTTGCATTCCATCAACATAAATCGGAGAACAATTCGTCATTGATGTTGCATAGGAATGCCACTCCTAATCTGCCGCCAACATAATCTTTTTCCATCTCTCATTCATTCCATGCACGGATTGATCGTGGAAAATTGCACTTCACTAACACACACCTGTGATAACATTCATCACAGCATTTGCCAAACTTTCGTTTTCATTTAAGAATCCTTACTTTTTTTTCACAGTTCATTTACGTTTACTGATCAATTGATCTTTCCACTGAGACCCATCGGATACTGTGTCTATTTATAAAGTTGCCCACTTGGAGTAGAGAAGTAGAGTCGCGTCGGCGTCGTCGTCATCACAATATAATCTTCAAGTAAAGCTTAGGGAAATACGTCGGAGTCGGTTTACCATTTTCCCCTCTTGGGCAACGATTTTTTGTGTGTTTCATTTGTAAAACTGAAAAGCAAAAGCAAAGCCACCTGACAGCCAAGTCTCCCTCCCATATTTCTATCTACCTCCAGTGTCTGCTGAAAGCTGGTGCTGATTTTCGTTTGGCCAGAGAGCATCGCAAAATTTTAGTTAATCGTTGAAACTGCCACAGTTCGGTTGCGTGTATCTCTAGAAAATTTAATTTCACTCGCTTGTGTGTCTTTCTATCGATTTAATCAAATTTTTTTCTTTCGGTTTTGTTTTTTTTAATTTGAAATGCGTCTGTCGTGGGATTCCATTGGTTCCCTTGTGGTGTTGCTTTTGGTCGACTTTGCACCACTGCTGGTTCTTTGCTGGAAGCCAATTGTCGGCCATGCTACCACATATAGCCTTCATCAATCGCATCCCGGATTCGGTTCGCAATCACATTCGATAAACACACTCGGGGGTAGTGATATTCCGTTAGAGTTCACCGGTCCTGAAGCTAAATTAGCACCAATTGTTCCAACGGAGCCCACAGGCCTCGAGGATATATTTGGTTACAACTATCAGGAGCCGAGGCATGTGCAGAGCTCCGGCGGGTATGGAGAGGTGCGTGTGTTTGTTCGACTAATCGCTGGTCGTTTTAAAAGTGAAAACTATTTCGTTTAATTGGGTGGCTTTTGGTTTAATTTGTTTTTTTTTTTTTGCTTTGTTTTTGTGGTTTTTAGGATCCGTGTAGTGTGAAAAAGTATGCATTTGACCATGAGGGTACGGTGCAGTTTCGTAACAAAATTCCGGAACTAGAACAATTCACAATATGCTATTGGATGCGATTTACCAATCACAGTGGCGATCACACGCTACTAACTTATTCAGGTGAGCTGACACAAAACGGTGGAGGGTAGCGATTGTGTGGGTTCTCTTGTTTTATTCATTCAATTCAATTCAAAGACAATAAGATGACTAAGATTGGTCAAGTGGTTGACGGCTGGGACAAGAAAATTGCATCAATTACGAATGTAGATCTATGCACCCGGATAATGATCCAAAGTTACATATTTTTCTCATTGTATGAATCAGAACGTGTGAAAGCCTAAAAGACAAAAAAAAGTCTTTAAAGGCGACTCTTTTCGTTGTGAACAATGCAATGCAGAGCTCAACAGAGTGACTGCTAAAGACCGAACTCCTATTGCAATTTGGATAAACATTAAATTTGAAGGATACATCGATATCTGTGTTATGTCTTTTTGAAGTGGATGTCAAGACAATGCAGATACAATAAATACTGCATCCGCTTGAACTCACCTACGAAAGATTTAATAGAAGGCCTTTGGCATCATAGGACTAAGCTTTTTGATACTTTCCTAAAAAATTCTGCAAAGCAATCAAAAATGGTGTAAATTCACTTAGTCTCAGTACCATTTTCGAGCTATTAGGAAAACCAAAAATAAATTGATTTCGTTTCTTATAGATGTTAGATGACGGGGTTAGGAGGCTCTATAGCAAGTGCAGTGCATATAGCTATGTATTTTAGTTCAATAACACTTACTTCAAGTTTTTTATAAAATACCGTGAGCTCTTTGAGCAAGTGTACCCAACAGGCGAATCACTACTGTTAGAAAATTGTGATCCCTCCAAAAAAAAAACAACACCGAGTTACTTCAAGGACAAAATATAGTGTGAAGAAACTACATATGTTAGGTATCAATGTCTGCAGAGTTCGGTGGAACAAAGTCTACTCGAAGAGCGTATAGGAATACAAAAACTGTGTCTCTTAAAAAATTTTTTTTATTCATTTCCAAGTCCTCGAGTACAAAAAGTGAGTTAAGGTCTAACACTCAAAATTAAACTGACTTCAATAAAAGGATTCTTATAGAAGTATTAACTAGTTGACCCGCCCGGCAGCGGCGCTGCTTCGGTTTAGTTTATTTAAAGTTGAGTTCACACAAAACCGCCAAAAAATGAAAATTTGTCGGAAACACCCATTGAGCTAAGCTGAAAATTTGCTGTGGGAATATGTGAAGAAATATATAGTCTTTGTTAAACGAAATTCATAAAGTACACAGATCAAGGAGCCCAAGGGCCTAGCGCATTTCTCACATCCATTGCCTTAATTAGGGAATGTAAGGACAATTTTCAGCCAATTCCGAACGGCTGATCGAAAAAAGCGCTTTTCATGACAATGATTTTACTATCGGAGGAGTTTCCAATTCCTTGCAAAGTCGGAATAATTTTTGTCATTGACTGATAATATAGAATAGAATGTTGAGAGCACTTTTGAAATTGCTTCAGTAAGTCCAAGCCTAAGTTCCCGCTCCGAATACCTTTCCCGCTTGATTTAAACTGTGACAGTCTTCACACCAGCGCTAAACTATACTTGAAACAAATATTTCATGAAAATCCGTTGCTTAGGATTCTACACCATAAATTTATGTTATATACAGGGTATCTTGAATATGATACGACAAAAGCTCAAGACGAATAGCTTGGGTCGATACAAAAAGAGATCGTGTAGGCGGGAGTGGCAATTTTATAAGAAGTTGACTTAATTAAAAAAAAAAAAAAAAAAATTATTCAAAAACAACAAGGTCATATACTAAAGTGCTTTTAAAAGTTAATACTTTGTTCTTCAAATAAAATTTAAGTTCAAATTGATTTAGTGAATGAATTTCGGGTAGCCAAAACTTCGATAAAAATTAATTTTTTTTTAAATAAAATTTTTATCAAAATTTTGTCTTACTAAGGGTCACTTTTTCTTTATAATAAATGCAATTATTAAT
Organism: Melanostoma mellinum; assembly: GCA_914767635.1. Lineage (NCBI taxonomy): Eukaryota > Metazoa > Arthropoda > Insecta > Diptera > Syrphidae > Melanostoma > Melanostoma mellinum. The sequence continues at coordinate 84,522,450 of OU612059.1, read as the reverse complement.
TTTTCTCTTTGTTATTTTTTAAGAAAAAAAAGCTCTTCGTCCAGGAAAACAATTTTTTTCTCAGAGCCTAAATTCTAATCACTGGATAACCCGCCAAATTCGATTTTCTTAGAAAAAGTAGGATTCATTTTATTAGAATTAAAAATTTAAGATTTTCTTAAAATTTGAAATTTTGTTCTGGTTGCTACAAAAACGAACTTTATTAGATAAAAGTATTATTTCCTTGTTTAGATTAATAAATGTATCTAAATCAGCACCAAAGAAATCGGACTCAAAAATCGTGTTTACTTTGTAATCAGCGCACACATCAAGGGGATGAGAAAAGTGCGAGCGTTTCAAAAAATTGAAGAGGACTTAATACGAGACATCGATTTACGTTGTTTTTGAACTTTTGTGAACGTAATGTAGGTCAAAACAGAGTCAGGTAGAGGCATTTTACAAAAAAACATCAAGGGATGAATTCAGCTGGCTATTTCACTAGAGCACTGTTTATGAAAAAAAGTGAGTAAAAAGAGAGTAATACAGGTAACATTTCGACGATGGTCAAGAAAATCAACCAATTTTACGATTGAACTACTACCTATCAGACTTAGCGCTCTGTCAAGTAGGCGCAAAAATGTTTGAGGAGCACATGACCAAATATAGGAGTTATAATCTAGTTTGGGCGGATGCATGCCTTATAAATAGTGGCAAGATCAGAAGGGGTGAACTTTGCTTGCACCGTCTGCGGAAACCTAAGCATTTAGCAGCATTTTTGGCGACTTCAATTATCATCGTTTACACATGAAAAATTGCTGCTTTTTGAAAAATTGATACTGAAAAGACTGAGCAAAGTCATAAAAGAAAGAAATCTAATCCCAAATCATCAGATTTTTAAATAAACATTCCACGACAGACCAAGTTCATAGAATAACGGATGCAGTTGAAAAAGCATTAGAAGAAAAAGAAGTATGTTCGGCTATATTTTTAGATGTTGCTCAAGCATTCGACAAGGTATGTCATGAGGGGGTAGAATACAAACTGCAAAGGGACCTACCCAGGCAGTACTACGAAATACTAAAATCTTATATCTCAAACCGGCTCTTCAGAGTACGGTATGACCAAGAATATTCAAAGCTAAATAAAATACGAGCCGGTGTTCCACAAGGAAGCGTCCTTGGACCTACCCTGTATTTGCTATATACTAGGGATATTCTAGTGGATAACAACACCATTATGGCTACTTTTGCAGATGATACTGCAATTTTGGCATCCAGTAAGTGCGTCGTCAAGGCTGCTGACAAACTGCAAAGTGCCGTCGACACCGTTAGTGATTGGACCAAAAAATGGCGTATCAAGCTCAATGAAGCTAAATCTGCACATATAAACTTTACAAATAAAAGCTAGTCTACGTTCAAATATTCATCAACAATCAAGCTGTACCTCACGCCAATACGGCCAAATACCTTGGGATGAATTTGGATGCAAAGCTAAAATGGAAAGAGCATATCAAAAAGAAAAGGGAAGAGCTCAACTTGAAATAGGTATAGAAAAATGTACTGGTTACTCGGTAGAAATTCGGACTTATCAGTCGACAATAGAATAATGCTTTATAAACAAGTACTTAGACCTGTTTGGACCTTTGGAATCCAATTATGGGGCTGCACAAAGAAAACAAATACTGAAATCATCCAAAAGTTCCAAAACAAAGTCCTCCGTGGAATAGTAAATGCACAATGGTAGGTATATAAGAAATAGCGATTTACATCGTGACCTACAAATAGAAACGGTTACAGAAGTTGTTAGAAAACATGCTGTATCACACAATCAGCGACTGCATAGTCATATCAACTCTGAAATAGAGTCCGTATTAAATACGAGAGGCAATGTTCGGAGATTAAGAAGAACCAAGCCATACGAGCTAATGGTCTAAAAGTCATGGGAAGCATTTAAAGCTTAAGCTTCCCTTAAAGTGATTATATTATTGAGAAAGAAAAATCTGCTGTCGATCGTTCATAGATGGGTTCTGATTACGAGGAGTTTTTAGTTAGGTAAGAATCCCACACTACTTGGCGTCAAATACTGCCAAGTGTCTTTTGAAGATTTCCTCCTGACAAAAAAAAAAAAAAAAAAAAAATCGTTTACACATATACCAAATACTGACTGCATTTCGGATTCTTGGATGCAGGTACCATTCATGGATAACAGATGATAACATTGAGCTTTTGAAGCATTGAATTCTACTTAGTTCTTACTACCCCAATGCTGTCAAGGTCAGAATTCATACGCAACCACCGAAGAGCAAGGTCGTGGATTTGGAAACGAATATGATAAGCTGAGAGTTGAGTAGTCAGCAAAACAATTGGGAGAATTAGAAGTTTCAGACAAGATATCGTATATGAACTATATAAGGACAGATAGATAGAGAGACATATGTACATAACTTTGTAACCAAAGGAGTAATTTATTACTTGCGTTCATATGTGAGTAAATACATATGTATATAATTTGTTTTATTTAGCGCTGCAACTTTTGGAAGCGCACCCGAGAAGCCAAACATTCACATGAATATATTCGTCTAACTATTTGATAAAAACCCGATTCGGATTGTTAACACAGTAAACGCTGAAAAAGGAGCATTGACTGTTTTTTTTTTTGTGCTCCTACCACCATGTTTGACTTTCTTCTTAAGTTGCCAACGGTAAGCCGTTAAAGCGTCGAATGAAAGTTCTCTTTTTTTGATACTTCCACTGAGCCCTAACATCTGTTACATCCTACTAAATGCTGAATAAAAACGGTAACAATAACAAAAAAAAAAAAAACAACAACAACAACTCAGCTAATACAAATCGTTGTTATGGTAATTTACGTGCAAACAGATTGGCACAAGCACTCATATACCGACTGATGGCAGATTACGAGGCATATTCGCGTATATAGACATAATAATCTTGCTCGGAATCTGTGCGATGAATTGCAGATTTTATTCTTTTCATATTTTTCTTCATTTTTTTCATCATTCCCTGGCATGAGTTAATTGTCACAAAAGATGGTTTTTATAAAATGTATTTTTATATTTTTTCTCCACTCAACTGCAGTGCGATGCCAATGGTGGGGACGAGGAGAAGTAGAGGCTTACATTTGCTTTTAAGCATAAGGAAAGAAGCCATGAACTTTTATTTATTTATTAATGCTTGGTGAGATATAATATTAAAATGGAATTGAATGGGAAGTAATAAATATGGTAATGTGCGATGTAATTTCTGCTTTTTCATTCTGTGCACTTGAATGGGTTTCATTCATTTCATTGTGATATTTTTGAGAGTTTTTATGATATTTTACTCGTGCATTGAAATGAAGTCAGTAAGGGAAACGCTCTGATGACAGTAGAAGAATTCTTTCAACTGAAAGCATTTAAGGCAGGAACATGTTTGTTAAGGTGGAACGGTATTGAGTAAAATTTGGCTCACGAACAGTTCAAGATGTAAGCACGAATGTGGAGATTGATGTCCTTTGAGAATAAAGAGCTAAGAGAAAGAAGGATTGGGAGCTTATTGTGAACACCTGCAACTGTGGCTTAATTTCTTGGTTAGCGCTCACATAGAAGGGGCTGAAGGAAAGTGTTATAAGACATTGAAAAAATAGAGAATCTCTTGCTTACAAATATAAAACAAGGTTTCAAAGATTTACACTACCTGATCAGAAGCGTGGCCACTTAAAGATTTATTTACTTTATTTTACTTTACTTTACTTTAACCAACAAACCTCTCCAGTTAGCCCGGTCCCTAGCCAGCTGCCACCAGTTGCGCACACCAAGTTGGTTGAGGTCATTCACCACTTAATAGCGCCACCTTAGATGAGACCATCCTCTGTCACGTTGTCCATGGGGGTTGGAATTGAAGACTCAACAGGCTGGTGCATCGATATCCATGCGCTCCACGTGGCCTAGCTATCTCAGTCACTGCATTTTCAGCTTTTTGACTAGGTCGATATTACTGCAGAGCCCGTAAAGTTCGGGGTTAAATCTTCTCCTCCACTCTCCACCAATGCACACTGGGCCAAACACCACGCAAAGAATCTTCCTCTCAAAGCAACCCAGCTGGTTCCGATTTTGTCAATGTCCATGCTTCTGCCTCATACAGAAGGACTGGGAGGATTAAGTCCTATATAAAGTCTTTTTGGTTCTTTGAGAGAGTGAGTGCTTTACTATTTAAATGCTTTCTTAGCCCGAAGAAACAGCGATTAGCAAGTGTTATTCTTCGTTTAATCTCAGCACTGATGTTGTGGATCCCAGGTAAACAAAGCCTCTGACTACTTCGAAGTTATAATTGCCCATGGTGGCGTTTTTTCCCAGTCGATGGTGTTGGGATTCTCTTCTCGATGACAGCATATACTTCGTTTTCGTCTCGTTAACAGTAAAGCCGCTTCAATACCTGCAAATGCTCCACTGACAGCTCGTGTTTTTCTGCATGATGTCAATGTTATCAACATAAGCAAGGTGTATGGTATCGATATTCACCATTTCTTTATCGATTTCAAGGACGCGTATGACAGCATTTACAGAGACGAGCTGTACAGAGCCGTGTCAAGTTTCGGCATCCCTGCAAAACTCGTACGACTATGCAGGATGACTTTGGAGAATTCACGCTGCTCCGTCAAGGTCGGTTAAGAACTCTGCGAGACCTTTGATGTCGAAAAAAGCTTTAGGCAAGGCGACAAACTGTCATGTGATTTCTTCAACATCATACTTGAAAGGATTGTAAGAAACTTCAACGTCAACACCAGAGGAACAATCTTTCAAATATCTGTACAATTACTCGCCTATGCAGACGATATTGACGTAATGTAAATGGGATGAGGAAACTCTTGGTTGTTTCGAAAGAAAAATTCTCCGAATGATCTTTGGTCCGGTATGCCAAGACAATGTATGGAGAAGAAGATACAACAATGAGCAGTATGAGCTGTACCGCGACATGGGCATAGCCAAAAGAGTACGCATCGCGAGGCTACGATGGTTGGGCCATGTAGAGCAGATGGACCCAAACGCTCCGGCTCGACGGGTTTTCGAAAGCACATTGCAGGGAAACTGCGGAAGGGGAAGACCTCGTCTAAGGTGGCGCAATCAAGTGGATGCGAAACTGGAGAGAGCTCGCCCGAAATCGAAGTCGTTATAGAAGGATGTTGGTTGAGACCCAGGTTCACCCCGAACTGTAATGCCCACCTGAGTAAGTAAGTGTGTAAGATAGCGCATCACTCTGTCTCAAAACTTTCTCGGCATTAAAGTCATCGGTGAAGTTTTTACCGACTTTAACGGAGCAGCTAGAATCCTCCATTGTCATCCTGCACAAGCGGACAAGTTTGGCAGGGATGCTGAGATGTGACATGGCTTTATACAGCTCGTCTCTATCAACGCTATCATAGTCGATGAAGAGATGGTATGTACCGACTTGGAATTCTTGGGTGTTTTCCAGTATCTGCCGTAGTGTGAAAATCTGATCGTTTGTTGATTTTCCTCACCTAAAACAACAATGATATGGTCTAATCAGGTCGTTGGCAATAGGTTCTAGGCGGTTGCCAAAACAGTCGACAGAATTTTGTAAGCGATGTTAAGAAGACTAATACCTCTGTAGTATGTCGCAGTTCAGAGCATCTCCTTTCTTGTGGATAGGGCACACTATGCTGAGCTTCCATTCATTGTGCATACTTTCCTCCGACCAAGTTCTAGAGATGGGTTTGTGTATGCACCTGACCAAGTCATTTCCCGCTGCCTTAAAAAGTTCGGCTGGCAGATCATCTGAGACAGCAGCCTAGTGCAACTTAAGTTAGGCTTTCGTTGTTCTTACTTCTTCTAGGTCGGGTGGACGGATATTTTGACCATCATCGTCCAAGCTGAATGAGTTGTCCTGCAAATCAACGGATTGTTGGCTGTCTCCGCCGTGTAGCAATTTGGAAAAGTGGTCTTTCCAGATTCTCAGCACCGACTGCGTGTCTCCTACGACGTTCCCATTTTAATCACGACATGTTTCTGTTCTGGGCTGTTATCCTTGGGTAGATTGTTTCACCTTTCGATAGAATTATCGCGTGTTACCTCTGCCGTAACAACCCTCAATAGACTCGACCGCTTGCCTGTCATGCTTCCTCTTCTTCCTTCTTAGGAGTCGGTCCGTCGGTGTTCTTCTTCTATCTTCTATCTCTTATGTTGTATGTTCTGTACTCTATCTTCTGTCTTCTTTCTTCAATATTTTCTGTCTTCTATGGCTTATGTTCTTTCTTCCTTATTCTTTACTATTTTTTCATTCCTCTTTCTTTTATCCTCTTTCTTCTATCTTTTAAGCTTATATCATCAATCTTCTTCAATTTATTTTGTTCTTCTATTTTGGTTTTTTTTTTTTTTTTAAATCAGTTATCTTTAGGCACTAAAACTCAACGCCATTTAAACTCTGCTTCATTTTTGATTCAAAGAAATGGCCAATAGTCCTATGACTACTTATGGTCAACCATCTTCTTCTACTTTTTCAAAATGAAACTTTTGTTTAGTGGAATTTGATGAATCCTATACCCTTGAAAGCCCACCACAACTACAACAATTAAAACTGACTTTGAACATCCACAAAAACATCATGTGCCAATATTCTTACTTAGTCCCTTACCCAAAAGTGTCTACGAAACGAAAGAAAGTAAAAGCAAAACATGATTCAATCAAAAAGACATAAGCCCAAAGGGAACAAGAAACCATATCACATTCCTATCAAAGTCCTTTCGAAGTTTAAGCATTACAAAAACTAAAAGGACTCTCTTTACACAGCTGTCTTGGAAAATATCTCAAAATAACCCTAGGTTATTGATTTTTGAACAGCTTTAGCTTCTCAGGGTGCAACCGAAGCTAAAAAACAAAGTGACAAACTCTGATATATGAGTGTGGTATATATATATGTGTGTGTGTGTGTATGTAAACACACGTTTATAGAAAAACAGAATGCCTCAAAACACTTTTCCTCTGTTCGGAAAAATAATCTTCAGACTTTGTAAACATAATTTCTGTTTTTTCTTTTTTTTTTTGAACATTCTCAAGAAAATGGAAAATACTTGTAGTCGCGTCGGTCGTCGGTTGGTTGTATCTCGCATCCATTGCTAGGAGTGGAAGCTCTTCTACACCATCAGCTATAATCTGTTTCTCAACTTTTTGTAGGCTTTTCATTTTCTTTTTATTTTGTTGCATAAAAATGCAAACCATCAGGTAATCTCAAAGCATCCTTTATTTTCATCCACACTTTTTAACAACATTCCGCAGTGCCGCCCCGCGTCGCACTACTAACACCCACTCAGCCGGTGGCTCCTTGATAGAAACACAAACAACAACAAACAAACAAACAAAAAGAAAAAGTGAGAGAGAAAAAACCGTATCACCATTCACCATGCAATGTGCCTCGCAGACATTTATTAGTTTTTCTTATCTCCCGAAAGATTCTGCTACTTTTTGTGTCCTTTCTCTGGGAGTCGCTTTGCTTAATGGCTGCAAAGGAGAGAAATTGATTTTCTCATTGAGTCAGCCCGCGTTGGTGGAATGGGGTTTTGTCCTTGTGATGGACAGCGTATGGAAGTGTTTCTCCATGTTTATTATTTTTATACTTCTGTTGTATCTTTGTCACCTGAATTATTTATGGAGGTTTATTCCTAGAAGCAGATGGTTTATGCAGTCGTTGTGATTGTATTTACTTTTTTTATGAAAAAATACTCAGGAAATTATATTAATTTTCAGGGTAAATCCGAGAAAAGCTATTCGATAAATCATATTTTAAGACAAACGGCTTAGTACCTGAACGCCATCTTCAGAGTGTTGTGTCTTAAGGGTTCGGGTCAAAGCTCCGGCCAATTAGATAAATACATAAGAAAGCCGCAATATTTAGATTTTTTAAATTTCAGACAAATTTTTACTTATAAATTTCATTTATGTAGCACAAGTCTTAAACAGAAATTTAAATGTCATTCAATTGAGGAAATCAGGAAACAGATTTCAAATAAAATAAACATTTTTTCAAATCAGATAGTCAGAAAGCAGACTTTTAACAGAGCCGGAATTGAAGTTAAAAAGCCAATCTTTAACCAGCTTAAGAAATATTTCAAGTGGAGTGATTTTGGTGTTAACTATAATCCCCAAATTTTTTTAATAAACGGTGTGAAGAAACACTATCTAAGTTTGTCAAATAGGGCAGATGACTCTGCAAGTGTCTTTTAAAACACGATCAGTCGGTTCAATTTCCCAGCAATACATATTTTGCTTTTATTAAGTCTTAGGAACTCAGAAACAAGTAAATGGCTTCGTTATCGTTATGACTGCTTTCTCGACAGTACAAAACTTCTAAATTCTGCAATAGCAAAAGAAATCGAAGAATACAGAAGCTCGCGTTGGAAAAATATCCCTTCCTTCTTTGAAAAATCCAGTAAACCGTTTTGGAAAGTTTCTAAAGTGATAAAAAAACGAGGTTCAAGTATTCCACCCCTCAAAACAGAAAACGAACTAATGATAACATAAAAAGACAAAGCAAACACATTTGCTTCGAGCTTTGCAAAGAATCACGAAATAACAGCTCGACGCCAATACTTCCACTGGTGTAACAAATACAATAAGTTTTGTTTCGACATCAAGTATCGAACTAACAGATTTGAGTTTAGTTAATCCTAATAAAGTACGAAAGTTGATTCAAAAGCTAAAAAACAAAAAATGTCCTGGCATGGACGGTATAAGCAATAAAATTTTGAAATTCGTCCCTCTCTCAGGCTTACGATATCTGACTTCAATTTTCAAAGCTTGTCTAAAATTAGGATACTTTCCAAATCGCTGGAAAACTGCTGTGGTAATACCAATCGCAAAGCCCGGCACACCAATAGATATTGGTAGAAGCTATAAGCCGATAAGCTTACTGAGCTCTATAAACAAGCTATTAGAAAAGATAATCAAGGAAAGTCTTGAAAATCATTTAACCGCGCACAATATTCTGCCTGTTTATCAATTTGAATTCAGACCCCTTCGCAAAACCAACCACCAAATTCTGAGAATCAAAAATCACGTCAAAGAAAAATTCAATACAAAAGAGTCGACTGCTTTACTACTTTTGGATATTGAATAGGCCTTCGAGCTTCGACACGGTTTGGTATGATTCATTGATACATAAACTTGTTAGATTTAACTTTCCGATGGCGACAGTAAAAATAAAAATTATTTTAAGCTTTCTAAGTGGGAGACAATTTTTAGTAAAAGTACAAGACGAAATATCTTCTGTACATAATATTCCATATGGAATTCCTCAAGGTACAGCATTTTGTCCAATACTATTCAATATCTTTGTCTCCGATTTACCAAATCTTGGAAATAATATTGGTATTGCAATATTTGCCGATGAAACGGATGTAAAAACATCGGGCACATTTTATTTGGAAGTTTATCAGACGTTGCAGATTGCTCTTTCTAAAATCGAAAAATACATCTTTGGGGAAAATTAAGGCAAATTCTTAGAAAACACAAGCAATATGGTTTACGAGGCGTCGAAAGCCTTCTTTTCTCCCAAACAATGTACAACTTCGCATGGGTTCTGTGGGTATTGACTAGTCCGAGCATTGTCGATATCTTAGGGTCAAAAAACTTAGTTTTCAAAAACGTATGTCTACAACTATTGACAAGATAAATCTATACAAAAGAATCCTATACCCATTAATATGCAGAAACTCTAAACTCAGCAAAGAAAATAAAATTTTATTGTACAAATCAATTCTCCAATCTATCCTCTTATACGGTGCTCCTGTTTGCAAATATAACTTAAAAGCTTAACCTCCAAAGAAGTCAAAAAAAAAATTCTAAAAACGATGCTTCATTCAACCTACAGGCTTCAGGAACAAAGAAATGTCAATTTTTTGGACACCCTTATTGAAAATTCAACTGAATTTTATGTAAATTGATAATGAATTGATTAAATGTTTACCCCAATATATACTTATATATACGTAAACGTATGTGTACATGTATTTTAAACTTTATTTTTAACCTTATTGCATGTATGTATCTGAAAATGGCTGATTTAAAATCACAGTTAGTATTAATTTAACGGGGGAGTTTTGCAATATTAGTTTTTAAGAGTTGAATAAAGGTGTGTATTTGTAACTTTCCCTTGAATAATTAATATCAAAATTCATTAAACAAATTACTTTTCTTAGAGTGTATTAGTATACATTTATAGTTGAAAAAGAAATGCTTATCCTAAATCTCTAAAATACAATATCTTTATACCAAATGTAAAACAAATAATGTATGTTGCTACTTAAATAAATGAATTTGAAAAAAACACTATCAAAGTAACGGGTAATAGAAATACTTAAGATCGGAATAGGTTCACCAGTCAGAAATGTTTCCTCGAAATTAAACGAAAATCGAGATTTCCAGTCCTCATAAGAAAGTTATTCAGCATTTGAAAGCAATACAAATGACAAACAGGGAGTACATACTTTTAAGTCACAAAACGTTTAACAACTGGGATGTCTTCCTTTTCTTCTTTTTTATTTTCTATCAACTTTTATCTGCACTTTAATTACACCGATTAGATTCGATATACAATTCAATTAATCACCACACTTTGTTTTATCCTGTCCTTACCATCATTACTTCACAATAAAACTGACTGCAGTTGCGCCGTCAGCGCCAGCGGCCTCTTTATCTGGAAGCATGGCACCATTATCGAACTATTTAGATGAGACAAAAACCGTCAGTAAAATTTCGAACAATTTATGTTCTAGCTCCTCTTCAATAATTATTATTACTGTGTACCTCAGCTGATTTTTTTTTCTTAGTGCCATGTGCGACCATTGTTTTTGGAAGCAGTCGCAGTCAGACTTCACTCTCATTCATTGACACATTCCCTATTCTAAGAAAGTGCCGCTTGAGATACTTCGGAAATACTTTTGAGGCTAAAAGCGAAGCGTTTGGCATTCTAAACATTTCCAGATTAGGTTGTTGTCAAGGATGGACGGTACCCAGATAATAAGCTTGAAATGAATTGATGGAGTTATTAGTTGAAGAGAGAGAGAGAGAGAGAGAGAGAGAGAGAGAGAAAGAGAGAGAGAGAGAGAGAGAGAGAGAGAGAGAGAGAGAGAGAGAGAGAGAGAGAGAGAGAGAGGGAGAGAGAGAGAGAGAGAGAGAGAGAGAGAGAGAGAGAGAGAGAGAGAGATAACACGGTTGCCACCTGCCAAAGAAATATGTATGTGTCCAAAAAAGGTTAGGGTCGCAAACTCGTATGTTAGCTTAAATCAAATAAAACTGGGCTTGCAGACAGTCTCGATGCCGAAATTTTCAAGCAAGTTAGAAATTAGCTTGAAAGGAGAATGGTCCAGCTGCATGATTTAGTCGGAACAAAGCAAGTTCAATGAAGGGAAAACCTTACAATTGCACCAACTATAGAAGAATACTCCTCTTTAACGTCGCATCTCTTGTCTTGTCTATTTGAATGTCTGAAAACCCTCCACGTCAAAAAATTCTTACAGCACATGGGATATCTTAGGAAAAACCTTCGCACGAAAGTATTGACAGAAACAAGCTGCGCAGCGACGTGTCTTGTTGGCAAAAAACCTTGGTTTGGAAGTCACCACCACAAATGCCAGTTATTTCTAAAAAAACTGCTGAAAACTTCTTTTTCATTTCACTTTTATTTATTTATAAAAAAAAAGTAAGATAAATAAATAGATTTCTCACAACCATGTCTTGTGAGGGAATGGAAGAGACCTACAATTCGTTGAGACGGTTCCGAACGGCTAATTGAGAAAGTGCCTTTCATGGCAATGAATTTACTAACGGAGAACTTGCTAATTCCTCGCGAAAGGCGATACCCGTGGAAAAACATGGGACTCGAACCTCGAACCTCTGGGTTAGCGGGTGGAAATGCTAACCATCGCACCACGGGTACCACATTTCATTTTTAAGAACCTAAAAACGGAATTGTTTTTCTTATTTATTTTCGTTGAAAAATGACCAAATGGATTAAAATAATGACCAGATTTGGACATAAATGACCAAACTCTGTCTGAGATTGCAAGAAATTGGAATTTCGCTATCGTTTTACAAAGCAGTTTAAATTCTCCCACTTGTGTTTGGAACGACGAAGCATTTTTTTTCTGTTCTGTAAAGGGATTGAGTTAGTTCAGGAAATTTTATTTTTACCAAAGTATTTATTCGAATCTTCTGTTATTTTCACTGGTTTAGTTGTGTTTCAACAGGTGCTACAAAAATGAATCTAATATCTTACTAGTATACAATAGAAACATGAAAAATTGTTTTTGAACTAAGAGCTTTTATAAAATCTGTTTCGAAATTTTTTCATCCACACATGTTTAAGGATTTTCCTTTTCTGAACAAGAATTACTTTTTCTTTCCAATTTTAAATGCACCTTGAGATTCCAAATTTGGTAGAAGTAACTGTGTTCTGACGTAGTCTTAATAATTTCGAGAAACAACTACGAGTAATCATAAGAAAAATGGATGATAGTATACAGAAAAAGTACTAACACCATTCTTTGAAGCAAGGACTGCATTTTTCCAATGAGTTTTTTCCGGCAGCACAGTATATGATTCTGAGAGTTTCATTTGTCTTCCTTAATTGTAAAAGTTATCCGAATTCATCAGCATTCTGCCAGATAAAGCTTTTTAAAATGCAAAAACATAAACTCTCCCAAGAGGTCAACGTGAACTTCTAAACCCTCGATGCCTGATTCCATGAAGTTCAAATGCTTAATTTATGACAAAGAAGAAGAAGAAGAAGAAGAGAACACTGGTCTAGGTTGAAAATTCTTCTGCTTCTTCTCGTTTACACCTCCGCCAGAATAAATCAATTAAAAATATACCAATTCAGTGAAAAGTTTCTATCTCCGTTTTCCTCATTTAAATGCATTTTGCTCAATAGCGCCTCAGCGCTTCAGTGTTCGAGCCAACAAAGGATAAAGTGTAGAAATGAAATTTAGAGATGTAAAAGAAAAAATTCACATCTCTGTTGAATAAAATGATTTCTATTCGTCTTCTCCTTACCCCAAAAGACAATGTATCTGGAGTGTAAAGTCGTCGAGTAAATACTCCAACAAAAGAAAAGCTTTTCAAATCGACTCTCAATGCACTTACCACTTGGAAGAACCTCTTCAATGAACCTTCACTTTATTGTAAGGTATTGATGTTGAAATGTAAATTGCTTACCTGAAATGAGAAAAAAAAGGGAATAGAAAATAAGTCTCTTCATTTTTCGACTTTTGAAAAAGAATTTTATACAAAAAAATAAAGTGAATTCTTGAGTGTCAGTTGGAAAAGAAGGTGGGCCAAGAAAAGACTATCGGCAAAACTGAATATTTGAGAGGAGTGTCCGTAAAGATAGATATGTACTGATACAAAGTTGATGGAGACAACTTGAAGATAGAAGTTGTCATTACTCGACAAGACAAATCTTTCTTAAGGAAATAGTAAATGGGTATCAATCAGTTGACCTGCATCGTGCTTCTGTACCTGTTCTGTAAATAGAGTTGCGGATGGTCATTTTTGACGTTCTTGTGAAAGAATGAAAAAAAGATTGGCCATTGATAGGCAAATTTATACTCAGACATGTCTCGCTTTTTTTTCAAGAAGTTTGAAACGCAATTAGGCAGGGTCCTCTTCTTCTTCTTCCCTTCACGTTTTCTTCGACTTATCTATCACTGTAATGAAAGTTATTCGGCGGGGGGTACGCCCGCGTCGACACGTTGACTTCGGAAAACTTCGGCAAGTAGCCTGTTTTGGATTGTTTCATGTGTGAGAGGAGTATCGTTTTGTCTGTAATTCTTTTTGTTTCATCACAGTCTTGTCTGAAAGTATATATATTTTTTTTTTAATCACGCGCACTTCAAGGGGTTGTGGTTACCCTTACAGTGTTGGAAAGGATAAGAAAGGGTATTCCGATGCACATTATTTTTGAATTTCTGTGTATTGTAATGCGTTGTGAAAATTCAATTCAATTCAAAAATTGAGCGGTTAAAATATGAATATCTATACTTGCTTGCACTACCGAAATTGGGCTAAGGGGTGAACTGATGTGCATTCCTTGCGAGACGGGTGTTGCTGCTAAATTGTTTACTGGAAGAACTGCAACTGGTTATTTCACAAGACCACTGTTTTGTAAAAATTGAGATAAAAAAGAGATAGAGAGAGAGAGAGAGAGAGAGAGAGAGAGAGACATGAAACGTTATGACAATGTTCCAGAGAATCAATTAAACTGTCACTTATCAATTTAAATGGTCTGTTTTGAACCCCATCAAGCAGGCGCAAAAATATATGAGGGGAACCTGCCTAAACATGGAAATTGTATTCTAATATGAGCCGTATATAGGCCCTTTAAAGCCAGACCAGCGGAAGTGACAAATTTCCTGCGTTGTTTTAATAATCCTAAACATATTCAGAATTTTTGAGCATGTACTTCAAATATGTGGTCGTTCCAACGAATATCGTCGGAAACGTGCATGCAGTTACCATTCATATGAATAATGGTAGTCGGGGACGGCTTAGTTTTAACCACAGAAGACAGTATTGGGTTTTCGATGCATTAAATTCTCCACCATTAATATTTGGGCAAGTTGACAATTTTGTCAAGGTCAGAATTCAATGAGTTAGTCATACGAGATCGTTCTAGTTCCACATCCGAAAAGAGGAGACTTGAAGTTGGAAACAAATATCAGAAATTGATACTGCCTTTTTGATGGGGTTGTTTGGATCTCTCCTTTGAATTTGACAATACCAAACCCAGACAGTCATGCTCTTTTCAAAATTGTATTTTTGATGAGATAGCCTTAACGGTACCTTGTACTTCTAAAACGATAAAGCTTTGTTACAACTGCTGTCATACGCATCATCAACTTACCTTTATACTCTTTTTATATTGCCAAACATTTTGAGCCGTATGTGAGTTCTGGACGCACAACCGCTGAGTAAAGTCTGCCTTTCAGATTAGGGTACATTTTTCTGTCACAGAAGATGTTGGAATTTTTTTTGCCATTCTATCTGCCCTGTGCTTACTAGATTTTTGATGTTGTGCTTGATGATGCTTTAATTTTGAACATAGAGTAGAGAACATAGAGTTCATGTCTGGACTAAAAAAGGGTCCGTTAAAGACTGAGTACTTTTGTTAATCAGTCTTTTTTAGACTGATACATATGGTTCAAGGACAATCACTTATGGGATCTATATCGTCAGCAATAAAAAGTTGATGATTGTATTCTATACATTTACCAACAAGAAGTAGTCAAGGGCTGCACTAATAAAGAGATGAGGAATCAAGATGCTTTCTTGAGGTACACCCACTGTGGTTGTATTGCCTCAGTGATTTCTTTTGGATATCTTATTTTCGTAACTGCTTCATCTTCACATATTCGTCGTTATCCACTCATAATCCTCCGGAACTATTCCTATCCGTTCCAGAGCAACCCATATTAGATCTTGATCGGACGGAAGTTATCGGAACTCCGTGTATCTCCCTTTTCTTTCTAAAATGGTAGGAGGTGAGTCTTTCTTTATTTCTTAGGCAGACTGTCACTTTCTTTAAGCTTGAAGATATGAATCATGTGAAACAGCCACTTGTCTTTTATATGCATAAAAAAAATCTCGGCTGGCCCAAACCCTTTTGCAATTTTCTGAGCTTATATCATAATCACTAAAAAAAAATTCATTGCAACGAAAAGCGCTTCCTCGATTAGTCGTTCGGAATCGGGAGAAAATTGTAGGTCCCTTCCATTTCCTCCCTAGGCATGATTGTGAAAAATAAGCTAGGCCCCAGGGCCTCTGTTGAGCAACCCAATTGTTTTATTTAACAGCCTCACTAGCTTCTTCAAAAGTGAAGTCAGGTGTTAGGGTTGAGTTACATTCTGCTGCATCCTCTCATGGAAGCTGTTTCTTCAAAAAGCCATCACTTTAAAAATGCTACTGATGCAGACATTTTTCTTCATCCACAAGAAGCCGTCTTTGACCATCTTTAATGAAATTCCGGGAATGTATGTCATCAGCATTTCTACTCCTTTGAGCGAATATTTTTAAGTGATGGTTTCTAACTTATTCAAGTTGTTTTATCGTTTTTCTTGAATAGCTTGGCTTGCATCAGCAACCAGAGAAGAAGCTAGTTCCAGCTCCGTACAACCCTACACATACCCTATTCTCTCTTTGCTTGCAATTGGATGCACTTCTTCTTTACTTATTCCTTGGAGCTTCTGTACTCCTCTTCGAAGCGAGTCTTTTCTTCTTTATTATTTGAAGGGCACTTTGGCGGCGGAGCTTTAAAAGCCGCTTCTCTCTTACTTATCACTGCCCTAGCTTCACCGTCATATTTCTTCGGGTCATTTGAAACCATCAGCAACGGTTTGGATTCCTTCAAGAAAATTTGTTGAAGTCAATCCACCGTTGTGTATGCGGTATGCCTGGCTCCCTTCAATTGGTACTGTGCTGATGGTGCCACACATGTAACTTTTTATGTTGGGAATGATTTGCTCGCCATTGCCTTGTCCCAATAATAACACTGGATGCTGTTAGTGGCGCTTCCTTCACCACTTTCATGCCAGTATCACTTTGAAATCTTTTATCAGATGTTTCATAAATTTGGCTATCAATAGGCATCACTTAGGTTTCGGAATTCTTTTACACCACTGCTGTAAGTGATAAGGTGCCTGTCTTGTGTCATGAACATGGTGTTGAACGCGATAACACCATGTGACTTTGGGTACCACTTACTACCATGGCACAGATAACTCCGTAGCCCTTCTTTTCCATCCAGCATTCCCATTCAAGACTCCGCCAACAAACAAAATCGATTCTCTTGGGATATCTTTTACAACACCTGTGATCTCTAGTCGTGTAAGACCTGAGATAAGCATGAACATGAACGAACACTCGTGGGAAAGCATTAAAGTATTAAGAGTATCGCTAGACTCCCTTTGATGTTTATTGTTTGGATGTGAAAACTTCCTATAAGGCGCTTCTTCTAGACG
Source organism: Melanostoma mellinum (assembly GCA_914767635.1). Lineage (NCBI taxonomy): Eukaryota > Metazoa > Arthropoda > Insecta > Diptera > Syrphidae > Melanostoma > Melanostoma mellinum. Next base: position 84,505,446 of record OU612059.1, on the reverse strand, counting down.
GGAAGGTGCTACAGTGATATTCTAGGCCGTCACTACATAAGTCAACATACTTCTAGTACAGGCAAATACAATGACATCTGAGTTTGGTTGGCCTCACACATAAAACAACCCAAGACCATGAGTCTTACAGACGCTTCCTGAGGTAACGGAAAGACGATTCGCTTTACTTTTAGATTTTCCATAAGGAAAACATGGGAAATCCTTCCCTGATTTCTGATTTCATACAACATAGATTGAAAAAATTTCTGGAAAAATTGATTAAGAAATTACTTCCAAGTCGAAAGGCCTTCAAAAGTTATCGATTTGATTGTAGAATGTCACCGCAGAAAAAGAGGAAACTGGAACTTCATATAAAGTCTGAAACATTAATTCAAAGTCCTTATTATTCTTATCTGTCCTTGATAAGCAGAAATGCTAATGCCAGACACATCCAATTGTTTTGCCACGAATAGAGCCTCTGGAGATAAGGCAAGTCTTCCCATAGTAATTACAATGCCATGAAAAGACTTCCTGACTTAGCCGCTCGGAATCGGCAAACATTTGAAAGTCCCCTCCACCAAAGTATGGTTGAGATAAATGAGCTAGGTACCGCTCTGTTGAACCACTCAAAATACTTATTTACCTCAAAAGTTCATGACCAAAGACGTTGTTAGATAAGCCAACTTTTCAGAAAGGGCCCAAAAGTAGAAGAACTGATTTATTTTAAACCCAAAAACACAATAAAGCAAAACCCTTAGTAAACGCGTCATCATTGTAATTTAGAGGATTGGTGAGAGATCCATTAAAACACTGAAGCAAGAAGTAATAAAATAACATTTGAATAGAAGGACTTTGCCAAAGTCGCCCATTTGCCAAAACCCATTCCCGATATCAACTTCCAGATCCGTCATCACAAAACAAACACACAACCTGCTTTTTCCACTCAAATCATCAACAGAAAAACTTTTTGCTAAATAAATGTTTGCACATTTACACACAATTTCTAAAGACTCAACCCATACTTTTCAGACAAACTAACAGTCAAAGTTGCAAATTAATCCTTTCAAACCCAACCCAAACCATTTCTACAAAAGCCTATATATACGACTCGAGGGTTGTCCCACTTTAGTAATAAATTTTCTAATTAAATCCCTGAGTAATTGAGTTTTACAAATTTTCATTCTAATCCCAAAAGCTCTATTTGTATTTTTGTACTTAATCAGAATTTTGTTGAGCCAATGCATCCGGCGACAAATGGATGATTCCCACGCTAGGACCACCTTTCTATTTAAATAATATCTTTACCACGTCCGTGAATGCGCCTCGTGGGCTTTTTCTTTTCAAAGATAAATAATGGAGATTCGATAAGCCTTACGAAAGATCAAATATTATATGATATTGAATCAGTTCGAATATGGTAATGAGGTGATATTTATGATCGAAATGAAGTAATTAATTTTTAGTGGAAAGATATGAGGTGTTTGGATGATGAATTAACATTTAAGTTTCGATGACAGATGGTATCGTTTTACGATGATTAAATTTACATTATTATTAGTTTCCCGAAGCTTCAACACAATCTTTTCCCAAAATAGTTTCAAATTAGCATTCGATGGTTGTCAAGTAATCTTGTAATCTCTATTGATAGCTCATCAATGTGTTTCTCATTAAAATTGGAACAAAGACTGACACAAATATGGCAATACGTCAGTCATCTAGATTGCGATGAGTAGAGTAATGTGTATCTTGGATGAATGATTTGAGAAAGTGGTTGTCGGCATTTTTGAAAGCTTTACTACGAAAAAAAGCAAATGCAAACGAGATTGAGATGCTTTGCGAAGGCTTACGTAAATTTTTTTTTTGTTTTGTGGTCGAGAGGAGGCTTATTTGTACGCTCTCTGACCCGAACATTTTTGGTAACATTTTATAAAAACAGAAACGAAGTGATATCTAAGCACAAGGCCGTAGCCAGGCAATTATTACGATGTAGAGAAGTATGAAAAAAAGGGTTGGAAAATTCTGTTCGTCCCTCTGCCTGCTTGCGAATCTGCAGCCCATGTGGATGAGTCGATTTGCAAACTTGGTTCATAGGGTTTTTTTTAGTAGTGTTGCACTATACTTTAGTGGAGTGTCGTAAGCCTTTTACCTAGGAATCCAAAGCCAGCCCGTGGATTTTCATGAAATTTTCGGAAATGTGTTTTAAATAGCGTATAGAAAAAAGTTAAAATAAAAATTTCACCGCTCTCAATTTTTCAATTATTTTTAATCTTCATTATTAACTCTTAGAGTTTTTTTTAAGGTAGAGTGTTTTAGATACCGTTCGGCAAAGACTCAGGAAAGATAGGTTGGGTTAAGGCAAGAAAAAAAATTGTATAAGAGGATGGGGGTCTATATTTTATCAAAAATTAACTTAATTTTTCAAAAAATTATTAATAATGAACTAAGCTACTTCCTTTCCCATACGTTAGTGTTTTTGAAAGCTAATGCTTTGTTCTTAAGTAAAAATTTTAATTTGAGCTCACTTAATGAAAAGTTTTCGAGACATTAAGCCTCAAAATCAACATTTTGAAAAAAGGTCAATTTTTTTTATATTCAATGTTTTTATTAATTTTTACTCAAAAACAAAAAAATAAACAAAAAAACTTTTCTTAGTTTTAGAGAAATTAAAAAAAAATTAAAGATACTTTTTTCCAGAAAACAAAATGCCGTTAATATCCCGCTGATTGAAATATGAAATTAAAACACATTTCATATTTCAATCAGCACAAGTAGCACATAAAAAAATGTTAAAAAAGAATTTCGTGTGATCTTAATTTTAGTATTAATTTTAAATAATTATTAAAATTTTAGAGTTATCTTTTAATTATATTAGTTTTAAGTTAAATTTTAAAACGAAGACCTATTACAAGCTTGAACTTTGGTCTCAAAGGACAGCACATTTACTGATTTGTGCCCTAAATGCTGTTTCCGGTCAAATGAGTTGATAAAACGGAAAAAATATGTTTTTTTGCCAAATTGACAATTTTTAACAAATCAAAGAGTTCTTAATCAGTTAAATAAACGGCCCGAAGTTTTTTTTTAGGTGGAGAGCATGCTGAGAAAAAAATTTTCTTTTTTCAAAATTTTGACTTTAAGGCTTGATTTCTCAAACTTTTCATCAAGTGAACTCAAATCAGAGTTTTTATTAAAAAACAAAGCATTAGCTTTCAAAAACATTAAAGTATAACATAGGAAGTAGCTTAGTTGACTTTTAATAATTTTTTTTTAGACATCGAGTCAATTTCTTATAAAACTGCCCCTACACGGAGGGATATAGACCTCCCCACCTCCCATAAAATGTTTTCTTGCCATCAACCGATCTATTCTGAGTCTTTGGCAAACGGTACCTAAAACACCCTAGACAAATAAAAGATAATTCTAAAGTTAATAATTCGTCGGCTGAGTACTACCTTGTTCAATAAGCCATTTTTCACGAAATTGAGTTAGGTACGCAGTCTTCATAATTTGGGGGCGCTCTTTCGTTTGGCCCAAACCATTTTGTCCTATCTCTTTTGGTTTTTAAGTTATGAAAAACTGCTTTGTTCAATAGTACACTTTTCCAACTGTTTTTTTGGTTTTTTTGTTCAATAAACCCTCATTTACTCATTTCTGTATTATGTAGAACAGTTTCTTTCTATCTTGTTCATATTTTATTTTGTTCAATTACCCAAAAAAATTTTCTAACTTGTCATTGCTCCATACAAAATTGTTCAATATCCAAAATAGCCTCTTTATTGATTTTAATTTATTACTAGTTTAGAAGAAAAGAAAAACATTTAATGTGACTTGTTTTAAAACTAAAATTGTCTACGCTTGCAGAAAAAATTAACTTCCAAACAATAATGTTCAAATATAATAAAAAAATTTCGATCTAAACTTTAAACATTTTGAAAAATGGACATTGAACAAGATAGAACTCAGCCGACGAATTATTTATAAAAATAATTAAAAAATTTAGAGCGATAACAATTTTCTTTAAAGCTTTTTTTTATACGAAAATTTCATGAAAATCCATAGACTGGCCTGTGATTTTTTTGGTTTTGCCATTTTTATGCCTAACGGCACTCCCCTGCAAGGCGTTGTTGAAATTGAAATTGATTGGTACACAATACACATATTGTCATAAAATGGTTTGTTTAAACCAAATTTTTCTAAAACCGGCCTTGACGATTTAGATAAAACAGTCTATGTTTTGGTAAGAATGGATTTTGCAAGATTTATCTTAAAACAGTACCTGCTATAGTACCGCTTTCTTACTTCAGAATCTCCGGCTACCAATAAAACGGATTTCTATTAGATTTAGAATTAAGGAAGGCTCTTTTGATCGAATTCATCAATAACTTTTTGTATTTCGAAGCGTTTGGGTAACGCATGGACCCAAACGCTTCGAAATACAAAAAGTTATTGATGATTCTATACATGGCTCAAGCATCGTAGCCTCGCGATGCGTACTCTCCTGGCTATGCCCATGTCGCGGTACAGCTCGTTGTTGTATCTTCTTCTCCGCACTAATTGTCTTCGCATACGGGACCAAAGATCATTAGGAGTACTTTTCTTTCGAAACGACTAAGAGTTTCCTCATCCGTTTTTGATAAGGTCCATGCATCCGCGTCGTAAAGCAGGAGTGTTCAAGGTCTTATATAGGGTTACCTTGGATTTTCTGAAGTGGGTTTTGTTTCTTAACCCAAAGAAGCAACGACTGCCAAAGGTTATTCTCCGATTGATTTCTGCACTGATGTTGTTGTCCGTGTCTACAGTGGATCCTAGGTAGACCAAGTCCTGTACTACCTCAAAGTTATGTCTGCCTATTGTGACGTTTTGTCCAATTCGTCGATGTTCTGTGTCCTTGTTTGATGACAACATATACTTCGTTTTGCCCTCATTAACCATCAAACCCATTTTTGCCGCTTCTGTTTCGATACTGGCAAAAGCACCTATGACATCACGCTTTTTTCTTCCCATTACGTCAATATCGTCTGCGTAGACGAGTAATTGTACAGACTTGAAAGATTGTTCCTCTGGTGTTGACGTTTGAGTTTCTTATACAATTTGTTCAAGTTTGATGTTGAAGAAATCGCATGACAGTTTGTCGCCTTGACTTAAACCTTTTTCGACATCAAAGGTCACGGTGAGTTCTTTTCCGACCTTGAAGGAGCAGCGTGTTTTCTCCAAAGTCATCCTGCATACTCGTACGAGTTTTGCAGGGATGCCGAAACTAGACATGGCTCTTTACAGCTCGTTTCTGTAAATACTGTCATACGCGGCCTTGAAATCGATAAGAAGATGGTGAATATCGATATTATATACTCGGGTTTTTTCCAAGATCTGCCGTAATGTGAAAATTTGGTCTATTGTGGACTTCTCTGGTTTAAAACCACATTGATGAGGACCTACAAAATTGTTGACGTGGGGTTTCAGACCTTTACATATTACGGCAGACAGGATCTTATAAGGGACGTTAAGGAGGCTTATCCCTCTATAATTGGCGCAATTGTGAGGGTCTCCCTTCTTAAGCATCGGGCATACGATACTGAGGTTCCATTCATCGGGCATACTTTCTTGCAATTGATCTCCAGTTGCCTTGAAAAGTTCAGCATCAAGGTCATCTGCACTTGTAGTCTTATTTGATTTGAGTTTGGATATGGCAAGCTTAACTTCCTCTAGGTCGTTAGGACGGCATTCTTGATCATCGTCCAAGCTGAATGGGGCAATCTGTCTAACAGCGGAATTTGTGTCCTCATCGCCGTTAAGTAGTCTGCAGAAATGATCTTTCCAGATCCTCAGTAGCGACTGTGACTCCACTACTATGTTTCCCTGTTGGTCTTTATCGGTTTGAGTTCGGGATTTGCCTGCCTAGCCGGATCTTTTAATCTTTTTGTAAAACATCCGGGTCTCGTTCGAGTCATGGGACCTCTCAATTTTCTCAAACGAGCGCTTGTCAGGCTGGTTCTATTTCTTTTTGAATATTCAGTGTTCTTCCCTTCTTTTCTAATTGTAAACCTCCATATACTGATCGTAAGCAGCACTTCATCGCATTTTACTGACTGCATTCATCGTCGAACCAAGGGCATTTTTTTTTTTTTTGTTTACACATAAGTAATTGACATTTAGTAGTAAATTTTTCTAAAAATTTAGTGTGGAATTTAATCTTTTGCTTGCAATTATAGGCAAGTTTTACAATCTTGCAGAGAAAAAGTTTTGAGACATCAACAAAACATGAATGTATGATGCAAACTAAAGTGGGTCCTGCAAATTTGTCTGTTTGCCTATCAGTATGTTGGTTTGTCTCTCCGTATATTGATCTACAACCGCTTGACCAGTTTCCATAAAAACTTGCAGTTAGGGTCTGTGAGGCAGCCAACAAAGGGATTTTCGGAATTGGGTCTCTAGGTCTTGAAATAACGGTACTCTCCACACAAACTTTTTTTTCTCGAAAACGGCTCCAATGACTTCAATAAAATTGTATGTGAGTTATTATTTCTTTTTTCCTTCGTACGATGTAAGCAATTTTTTACAAAATTTTATATCTTACAAATCCTAAGTTGCTTACGAAAAATTGTATGGCAACATTTGAAAGCTAAAATTTTCTTCTAAAGGGTTTTTCAAAAGAGACGCTACAAAAGTAGAGCAACAGGAACAGCAAACGACACCTTATTTCTTGCTTTTGATGTTTCCTTTCAGTAAGATTTGCCATTTTATGACGGAAAAATATAAGAGCCAACAACGATTCGAAATTATTAAAATTTACTACCGAAACTCGGAGTCAGTGGCCTTAACGTTAAGAGCGCTACGTCTGATTTATAGTCGTCATAATCGTCCGAGCAGATCAACAATTGAGCGTCTAGTGGAAATTTGAATCCACAGGCACAGTACAAAATGTTCCCGTGCCAGTGAGACAAAGAAGTGCCCGTAGTGTCGACAATATATCTACCGCTGAGGCTTCAGTTACAGAAAGCCAAAATGTGTCTCTCACACGTCGTTCTCAAGCGTTGGGCATCTCTGTAACGTCGTTCTGGCAAATGTTGCGAAAATATCTTGGCCTACATCCTTACAAAGCTAATTTGACGCAAGAACTGAAGCCGCTTGACCACAAGAACCGTCGTGAATCGGGCTGAGCAACATTTTGAAAATGATTCGCAAATTTTTTGCCAATGCATCTTTTGGAATGATCTTAAGACCGACATGGCATACTTGATTTTTTAAAAACTCATTTGAAAAAACCAAAATAAAAACCGCTTTTTCAATAAATCACTCTCAGGATTTTGATAAAAAGTTCAGCTTTTATATATTTTGACAACTGCAAAAAAAGCGGTTATTAGATTTTCGCTTAAGCTCTTTGGAATAATTACCTAAATTCCTTTCAACATTTTGTGTTCAATTTTCATAGTTAATGTGTAGTTGGCAACCCTGCCCCACCAAAAATATTATGGAAATCAAATATCAAAATTTGGTACTCAGCCTTTAGATTTAGAAACTGTTCTTAGCACAAAATCAAGCAAGTTCGTTCAACCCATTTCGAGCCATTTGTAGTTTTGTACACTTTTCAAAAAACTAAAACTTCCACTCGAAAAGTCAAGAACAAGGTTTTTAAGATAAATTATTTAACAAAACCTCCTTATCGGGCAACAACATATTAGTGCGCTATGAAAGCACACAAAGCAACCGCCAAATACGATTTGTTCAACTACATGTAATACCCAACTCATAACGCTCTGTAGCTGCTTTTAAAGTCGTTATGAAAAACTTGGAATGAACAAAATAGGGGTGAGACATCAAATCATTTTAAATTCCTCTTACTATTCAGCACCTTTTGAAGAACACTCGTGCCACCTGAGGCACTCATTCCACTCCAAAGTGTAACACACCAAAAATGCTTTCATTTCAGTGGAGACATGAATAATACATTGGCTCAATTGAGTGAGGCTTTGATCAACGAAATTGTTTAAGGCAAGAATTTAAGTCAATCTAAAACAACTGACACGCCATTGTCGTTACACGAAAGTGTTGATGACTGCTTTCGATTACAAAATAATTTCAAATCGATTACTCGCAGTCAAGTCAGTGCGGGAACAATTGGAATTGGATAAATAAGTGTGAACAACCAGTTGTTGTCCTTAACCCAAAACCTAACTCCGATAAATCGTAACTTCTTAACTGACAGCGTGATAAGCACACATAAACAACAACACCACATTTCGACTTCCTGATTTGTTATAAAACAAAGCTAATTATCCAACTTTATGTCTTTCTTCCAGCCAAAAAGGAGAAACGTCAGATTCAATTTTGGGTAGCGAATTCGAAAAACTCCAGCTTTATCTCGATGGCCATTCGAGGACAACAGGTTTACAGGTAAATGGCAATTAAAAAGACATTTTCTCCATTATACAAGATGTCAAACAACAAAATGTCATAATTTTTCCTCCTCTTTTTAATGAATTATCGCATCATAGACTAAACTATCCATTGAGAACAAGACAGTGGCATCACATCTGTACCTCGTGGAATGGCAAGAGCGGCGAGTGGCAAGTTTGGCTAAAAGCAGAACGAATCGGACGTGGCTTTCATAATGCGGTAAGTGTGTTGAATTATTTTCGCTATTTCACTCGATGTCATACTCAAATTGGTCGTGCAATTAATCTTTTGCTAGTGCAATGAGCACCCAAGTTGGGTAATCATACTGAGTGCAGCTTCGAGTAATTGCGTGAACGTTTATACGTACGCAGCAAAAGATTATCGTCGCGTTGTAGATGAAAAGAAAAACGCTTCGGTTCTCATTGGAGATTTGTTTTATTGGCTATTCAATTGTGAAATAAGTAAGTGGAATCGATGGCGATAGAAAGACATATGCAAATCAAGGAAACAGTTTATCGCACGCCAGGTGCTACTAAGAGTCAATTGCTTGTCTCAACTTGATTGAAAAACAGAAAAATAAGAAATATACCACAACAACAACAACTATACACGAGCAGCAAGATATAAAAAATTGACAAAAAAAAACATTTTGCATTTAGATGGACTCTTAGAGTATTTGGCAACCGGATGCTAGAGGCGATTACCAAACGAGTTGACCTGCTGATGGTATGTAACGAGGATATTTGGTCTTTTTCAAATGGCTTCCGGCTCAGGAAGAGAGATCGAATTTTGTGACGGAATTTGTTTTGTAAAAAATTCGATTTCAAAATGAAAAACTAAAATTTGCATTGAAGGGGCAGCAGGAAGTAAAGATGAACATGATTTCCAATTAATCTTGACTTGGGAAGAGAGGCGCTTTTTTTAGTGAAAATATTTCAGCCTGCTTTTCATATGCAAAACGAAAAAGTCGGCGGCGTGGTCTCCAATAACGCAACTAAGCCATCACAGAGGAAAAGCTATTTGTTTTTTGTTTTTGGCATTCCCTTCGGCGCTTGGGGCTATAATTTTGTATTTGCTGGAATTTGGTTCCCAAAATTCTATGCATTCGATGGGAATGTTGTATATTAAGCTCATCTATGTTGTGATGTATCAAATAGGGCGGTGTCTCAAAGATGGTAATAAAGGACGGTCGCATATCCAGTTCCCTAACAACCAATCCTAATCCTAATCCTAACTAATATTATAAATGTGAAAGTCCCTCTGTCTGTCCGGTTTTCTATGTTACCATCTCCCGCCCAAACTACTGAACCGATAAAATTTGATACAGATATAGTCTAAGACTTGAGGAAGGACATAGGTTATATATTTTATCCCTAAATTCCCACGGGAACGGGAATGTATACGGGAATTTATAGACTACAACACCGATTTCAAAAATTTTTCCACCGTTAGAATGCTACACTATCCCAGAGTAACATAAACTTTATTTCATCCACATATTCCTACGGGAACGGGAGTCCTTACTAATATAATATGTGTGAAAGAAGCTCTGTCTGTCCGTCGTTCTATGTTACCATATCCCGCCCAAACTAATAAACCGATTTAAATGAAATTTTGTACAAAGATTGTTCAGAATCTGAGGAAAGACATAGGCTATATATTTTTTCCCTATATTCCCTAGGGAGCAGGAACGTATACGAGAACTTTGACACTACAACACCGATTTCAAAAAATTTTTCCACCGTTGGAATGCTCCATAGTCCCTGAGTAGCATTAACTTCAACTCATCCACATATTCCCACAAAAACGGTCACCCTATTCCCACGGGAACGGGAGTTTTTACTAATATTGAAAATGCGAATGTAGCTTTGTCGGTATGTTTTTCGTATGTCTCCCGTTCAAACTGCCAAACAGATTTTATTAAATCAGCTAAAGAGATGGTCTAGACTAGAACATGCGGAAGGATAAAGGCTATATAATATTTATCCTTATTATATATATTCCCACGGTAACGGAAATGGGAATTCACAAACTACGGTCTCAAAAGTACTTTTAACAGGGCTACAAGGTGTTGAAATGGGGGATGAATGTTTATTTTTGGAAATACCGCCATTTTTAAGGCTATAAGTTTTATAAAAAAGCTTAATGCTCTTAATCCGAATCCTAACTAATATTATAATTGTGAAAGTAACTCTGTCTGTCATTCTATGTTACCGTCTCCCGCCCAAACTACTAGACTGATTGATGTGAAATTTTGTATAGAGATAGTCTAGAACCTGAGGAAGGACATAGGCTATATATTTTATTCCTAAATTTCCACGGGAACGGGAACGTATATGGGAAATTAGAAGCTACAGCACCGATTTCGAAAATTCTTCTACCGTTAGAATGCTACACTATCCCTGAGTGACATAAACATTTATTCATCCCCATATTCCTATGGGAACGGTCACCATATTCCAACGGTAATGGGAGTCTTTATACTAATATCATAAGTCTGAAATGAAATCTGTTTGTCTATTTTTATTTGTTATCAAAAACCGCCCAAACTTGAGCCTGAAGATGGACAAAGGCTATTTATGTTATCCCTTTATTCCCACAAGAAACGCAAACGTATACGGGAATCTAAAAAATACTGAACTGATTTCACGAACTATTTACCCGTTAGAATGCTACACTATCTCAAAGAAACATAAGCTTTATTTTATCCCCATATTCCCATGGGAACGGAAGTACTTACTTAAATTATACATAGATCCGAAATCAACTCCGTTTGTCTGTTTTCCTTTGTTACCATCTACCGCCCAAACTATTGAACCTATTTGTACGAATTTTGGTGCAGAGATAGTTTTGAGCCTGAAGAAGGACATGGGCTGTATTTGTTATCTCAATATTTCTACGGGAACGGCAACGTAAACGGGAACTTTAAAGCTACTGCACCGATTTCAAAAGTTCTGTCACCGTGAGGTGATTTCTATCAAATTGTCGATAACATAGTTGATCTGAGAAGAAATGTCTATCTTGATCTTCAAATCAATATTGGCAATCGGTTATGACTGTGTGAAAAGTCGATTTCGGCGCCGACTAATAAGATAGTTAACCATATAAACTTATAAGTTTTAGACTAGACTATATCATAGACACTGAGCAAGTCACATCATACCCTATAGAGTTTCTAAGATTTATTCGAATGATCAGAAGTGGCTGCAAGTTTGTGTTGCGTTAATGAGTAATCTAGAATTGTACACAGCTACAAATCACACATCTGGGATGCGGCATTATAAAAGATTTAATAATGACTGAAACAGCGATAGGAGAGAACTATTGATTCCCCGTATTTCTTGAATTCCCAATATGATTTGTCATTTTAGTTTAAAAGAGTGTATCAAACTCGCAAAACCTTTTTATTTGACATCAAATGGAAACGTCGTGTGCAAAAATGTATTGAAATAAAATAATAAAGCAATAGTTTACCAAAGTGCACGTGTCTTATTTGCAAAATAAGTATCCTAAAAATAAAAAATGCTGCTCAAAACCATTATTCAACGCAGACGAAGTCGCGGGCACAGCTAGTTTGAAATAAAGGCAAGTCGCTAGTGGTCGGCATAGTCATTCTTATTCTAAATTTCTTCATCTGGGTTGTTGGGCGTGTAGGTCAAATTCGGGATGGCTCTATTTGGTGTCAACTTGGCGACGCGACGCCTAGATGTTACAACCTATGAACACGTCCATTCTGTCTATTGTACTTCCTTGGCTCCTCGAAGTAGCCAATGGGTACTGGTCTCCTCCAACCCAATGTGACTTGCCAAACTAGTGCGAGCACTATAACGCACTCCGAGCTATGAGTGACTGCCAGAAACTGATGGAGAATGTCACAGCGTTCGTTGAAATTGACTCAAAGAACCAATAGGGTATTCCAGCAGTCAAAAAGCAAAAACCTCTGAATGAGCTACTCCGGCATATATTTTGTTTAAAGGCCTTTTAGGGTTTTTCAATAATACCACAAGGTATCGAAAAAAAAATTTGCCGGATGAGCTCCAAGTGATCCAAGGGCGCACTCAAGCTTCTGCAGCTGGCTATTGACACCGGATTATCTAGCCCTTTATGTGCAAAGGGATCCAAAACGGATCTGGTCCTCCAGGTTGTGGGTTATTATGCGAATGGCCTAACTATAGAGCCTTGCCAAAACCAGCGCGATAAGTGCGTGCGATGCGATTGCGTTAAGTGAATCCTCCATAAGGTTACATGTATTTAATTTTTTGAAATACAATCGGCACAATTGGTACAATCGGTAAAGTAAAGAAGACAACTTTCCAGTGCTATGGATGTCCAAACTTTCTGAGGCGCCAGTTTAGACTTGGACCACTGCTTTGCTGCAGTCAAGATACGAATAAGGATATCCTATTCACGACTCGTACGAACCAACACTGTGAAAGGATATGACGTCGAAAAGCTATAATCGCAAGAAATTGCCAGTGCCAATCGAGTGTTCTCCTAACCTTCCCTGAATCAGCATTAAGAATTGAAGACCAATGGCAGCAATGCTAACAAGCTATCGCAACTGCAACTTCTGATGTTCTGGGTTTCAATCGGACTACAAAACTAAATCCATGTTGATGCAAAAGGGCTGCTTTCGACTAGTATAAAGAGATTTACAAGGGAAAATGAACTGAAGACATCGAATTCTCAAATAGAAGAAAAAGTAGCAATAGAAGAGCTTGTTCTAGAAAATTGGGCAATGCCAGTATGAGACTCGAAAGTATTTTACTAAATGGTAAAAAGATCTTTGCCTGGCTGGCAGGCCCCGATCTCAAGCCTGTAAAAATCATATAGAAGAACAAAGTAACAAAGTCGCAATCGCTACTGAGGATCTGGAAAGATCACTTACGCTTAATGGCGATGAAGACACTAGTTCCGCTATTAGGCAGAATGCCCCATTCAACTTAGACGGTAGTCATGAATGCCTTCCCCCGACCAAGAAGAAGTTAAGTTTGCCATATGTAAACTGAAATCAAGTCTTGATGCCGAACTTTTCAAGACAGCTGGAGATCAGTTGGTTACAGCCAACAGAAACAGCGCTTATTTGGGTGCGGATTTGTAGTTGGAGGAAGAATCAGGGATAAGGTGATTATAGCCAAAATCCAGTTGATGAGCGTATAATGACCATCCTCATCAGGGCTAAATTCGCCAGCATTAGCCTAATATGCTCCCTCGCCCCCACAGAGGAGAAAGATGATAATTCCATAGACTGTTTCTTTGAGATCCTCTTATGAGCAGTGCCCTAGACACGACGTGAAAATCGTTCTTGGCGATTTCAACGCAAAACTGGGGAAGGAGGACATCTTTGGAAATACATTCTGTAAGCATAGCCTCCACGACAAAACCTCCGAAAACGGATTAAGGCTAATCGATTTTGCTGCGGGGCTAAATCTTGTTGTAAGAAGTACACGCTTCCCGCATCTCAAAATTCATAAAGATACATGGCGATTCCCATATCAATCAATCGTCAACCAAATTGATCATGTTGCGATCGACGTAAGGCACTCTTCCAGTGTGTTAGATGTCCGAACTTTCCTAGGGGCCAACTTTGGTTCGGACCACTACCTTGCTGTAGCCAAAGTACGAATGAGGTTATCTTGCTCACGACTCGCACGAACTAACGCTGTGAAGAGATATGACGTCGGAAAGCTACAATCGCAAAAGATTGCCAATACCTTCTCCAATCGAGTGTCCCTTCAACTATCCTTGAATCCTATGCCACCAGCATTAAGCATTGAAGACCAGTGGCAGCAATGTCAAGAAGCCTTGAGAACCACTGCCTCTGAGGTTCTGGGTTTCACTCGGCCACCAAAACGAAACCCATAGTTCGATGAAGAATGCAGGCAGGCAAATACAGCCAAACAAAAAGCACGACAAATGCTGATGCAAACACTAACGAGGGCTGCTTACGATCAGTATAACGAGAATTGCAAGGAGAAAAGAAGGGAGGAACACCGAATTCTCAAAAAGAAAGAGGAAATTTAGAGTTGCCATGACAGGAACGAGATTCGGAAGTTTTACCAAAAGGTAAAAAGATCCTGCCAGGGTGGCAAACCCCGAACTTAAACCTGCAAAGACCAACAGGGAAACATAGTTATAGAGTCACAGTCGCTACTGAGGATCTGGAAAGATCATTTCTGCAGACTGCTTACCGGCCATGAGGACACAAATTCCGATGTCAGGCAGATTGCCCCTTTCAGCTTGGACGATGATCAAGAATGCCGTCCTCCCGACCTAGAGGAAGTTAAGCTTGCCATATACAAACTTAAATCAAATAAGACTGCAGGTGCAGATGGCCTTGATGCCGAACTTTTCAAGGCAGCTGGAGATCAGTTGGAAAGGAGCATGCACCAGCTGATCTGCATGATATGGTCGGAAGAAAGCATGCCCGATGGATGGAACCTAAGTATCGTATGCCGGATCTTAAGGAAGGAAGACCCTCACCATTGAGCCAATTATAGAGGGATAAGCGTCCTTAACGTCGCCTATAAGTTCTTGTCTGCTGTAATATGCGAACGTCTGAAACCCTACGTCAACAACTTGATAGGACCTTACCAATGCGGTTTTAGACCAGAGAAGTCCACAATAGACCAAATTTTCACATTACGGCAGAACTTGGAAAAAACCCGAGAACTTAATATCGATATTCACCATCTCTTTATCGACTTCAAGGCCGCGTATGACAGTATCTACAGAGACGAACTGTATAGAGCCATGTCTAGTTTCGGCATCCCTGCAAAACTCGTACGACTATGCAGGATGACTTTGGAGAATTCTCCGTCAAGGTCGGAAAAGAACTCACCGAGACCTTCGATGTCGAAGAAGGCTTTAGGCAAGGCGACAAACTGTCATGCGATTTCTTCAACATCATACTTGAATAGATTGTAAGAAACTCAAACGTCAACACCAGAGGAACAATCTTTTAAAAGTCTGTGCAATTATTCGTTTGCGCAGACGCTATTTACGTAATGGGTTTCTACCCAAAAAACAAAAGCATATAAGATATCACGCTTATGCGCTTATGCTTTTGTGAGCATTGAAACAGAAGCGGCAAAAAAAGGCTTAAATTTCTAATAAGGACAAAACGTAGTATATGTTGCAAGGACATAGAACATCGACAAAACGATGCAGTACAGTAATTCGTCTAGCTAGGATCCGCTTTATATATACATGATAAACAAACATCATGAAGACCAAATGGAAAATTACTCCAGCCAATTGCTGCTTCTTTGGGCTAGTAAGATAATTGGGAGACCCTCTCCAAAAAACCAAGGTAAGCCTTAATAAGACCTTGGTCATCACAGTTCTGTTTTACGGAGTGGAAGCATGGACCATATCGATAGCAGATGAGGAAACTCTTGGTCATTTCGAAAGAATAATACTCCGAATGATCTTTGGTCCCGTATGCGAAGACAATATGTGGAGAAGAAGATACAACAACGAACTGTATGAGCTGTACCGCGACATGGGCATAGCCAGAAGAGTACGCATCGCAAGTCTACGATGGCTTGGTCAAGTAGAGGGGATGAACATCAAAGGGAAACCGAGGAAGGGAACGTCGTCGCAATAAAGTGGAAGAAGACCTCAACCGACCTAGAGTGCAAAACTAAAAAGAAATCTCTCTCGAACTCAAAATTGATGTCGAAAGAATAAGGTGAGGTCCAGTCATACCCCGAAGAGTAGTGTCCACCAAAGAACGTTGGTGGTTTGCATTAGCTACGTGAGGTGTGAACATGTTTACATGATGTGCGAATGACTTTCCGCAAGCTAGTTTAAAGTTCGTTTACGACTATATGTTCCTCTTAAGAGGAAGTTGGGGCTTCTCCTTGTCGCGTTTCTCTACTGACAGAACTTTTCAAAGAATAACTTCCTAGGGTTGAGTTGAGTCTCCTTCTATTCAACAAAAATTTATCTGCTCAACAAATACGCTGCCCAGTTTGAAATGTGTCACCACCGCCACCCACCGCCCCCCGGCCGCCGCGCCGGCCGCCCCACCGATGTATTCGCAAACGTTATCTGCTGACGTTATTAATACAGGCTGCGGCTGAATTCCCGGACACACACAAAACCAATTTTAACATCTATCGAAGCCAATGTTTTTTCACCATACTTCTTCGAAGTCCGTAAGGACATCTTCAATGCATCAAAAACATTTTGGTAAAGTCTTTTCCCGTTTGGTTGATTCTTTCTGAGTTTATATTTTTGCGTTGATGCCCAAGTTTTCCATTTTGTCACTTCCTTTCCACTTTTAGAGCTTAGACAATGTCACCTCCACATATTGCAATCAGGTTTGACTACAAAGGCTTCGTTAAGACAATTCCCAAGATCATCAACTTCATCAAATGCACTTAAATCACCTTCCCTACCAGAAATATTAAAAGGAACTACTGTCAACGTCACTTCGGCAACACTATTACTAGCATCCAGAACTTCTTAAACACTTTTAATACATTTTGAGTTTTCAATAGCATTTGGGTCGCATGAAGGCAGCCCGAATGTCTTGAATGCATTAATGGTCGTCCCATCTTTGTAATCCAGGAGCTCGCCCAACACAGCTCTCTGCGCGTGAAACGTGAATACCTCAACGTCTGCGCCATGAACTTGCTGTGAACTCTGTATACAGAAGAGTCGTTCTTCGAATACTGAACCTTCTTGTCGCTGCTCTGATAAGTCGCTTACTTTCACTTATTTTTCAAGTAAGGCATGTTATGAGTTAGTATCCTTTTAAGAAATGACGAGCTTTTCCTGCGTAGGTACGCTTCCCTTTTTATGGAGCACAAAAGTTGGACACAAACTTTTCAATATCTGATGCTTATTATTAAGAACATTTTGGTACTCTTATCGAGCCTCTTCGCTAGCATTCCAAACTATTCAGGTATCTAACAGATAAATCGATTGTTCACTTGTGGGACAAGTTCAAGCACTTAGTTTTTCAATAACACTCCCAACAATTTTTCACGTCCACACACTAAACTAGGATGAATAAAGCTCCTTTAATAACAACTTGGCGTTGAGAATGTACATCCATCAGATCAAAAGTGTTTAAGCTACAAAATTCCCTCGGTGGAAGATAAACTTCAAGAACTCCTCACTTTGAGGGCTTCCTTCCAAGGTTTACCCTCGCCAAATTTCCTTGGCACTAAAAGCAAACTCCACCCTTCTTTATTATAATCGAGTTTGTCAAGAGCGGAAATTACACCCGACAAAGCAGATTTCATCAACCCTTTTCGCAGCAAATGACGACAGAAAAAAAGAAGCAAAAATCTCCAATACCGGATGGCGATGGCAATGCCGGGCTGTAGCTCTCAATTTTTGCAAAACACTATTCCTAAACCCAATGAATATGTCACACAATGGGGACATGGAGAGTATGAGGCTGAGAGAGGTAGAGTGAAATTTAGCTTGGCATCCTTTGTTGACAATCACGAATTAAAATGCAAATACCATTCTATTGTAAGTTCTTGGTCACGTCTCACACACAATGAGTATGTGACTCTCGAGTAACAGGGATGAAATTTCACTTGAAAATCAAATTACACATCACGCCCTTCTCTTAAACTCTCCTCTTTGGTGGTGGTGACGTCTACTGCCTGTCTGCTTTTGTAGCAACGAAAGGTCGCAATCTCAATAACCCCCTCCTTCTCTTCCTCCCACTATCCCACCCATCCAATTCCAAACAGAAAGATACAATATCTAACGAAGAAAGATATTTTAAGCAATTTTACGATGTTTTTCTTGCAAATTGTGAAGTTTTTCCATGCAGAAACATTTTCACATCTTGCAGTTGCAACAACCACATTCAAGAGACACATTTTCACATTTTTATAATCCCTTCATGTATAAACGTTATGCATTCAGAGGAGCTTAGAAAAGCCCCAGCTATAGCGTTTGTGATGGGTGATGGCGACGGCCGGCGGCAGCGACGTCGACGTTGACGGCATCCGCTTAGGACTCTTGGGATGCAGTTGCATTCATTAATTTTGTCTTCCTTTAGCTCTTTGGTTGCAACTGTTATCGTGTTGAATATTAATGATATTATTTTGCAGTGAAATACATTTAATGCTCTGTCAAACACAGAAATGTTAATTTGCTGCAAAGCGATGGTGGGGGCTGGGCTATTGTGTGCACGTATACTCTTGGACAGGTATACAAGCGCCATTAATTAGAAAACAGAGGACGAATTATTTAATTTTGTTTTGCTGCTGGGGCGACTGTTGTACTGATGGCAGAGCAATTCAATTTAATGACGAGTTTTGTATAAAATGAAATTATTTTAATTAATGCTATCACTTAGGAATAAGAGGAATTAAAAAGGAAATTAAGGGCTGTGAAAGGAATGTGAATTTAGATGAGTTTGAGGAAGTTTCCAATGATTGAGATGGTCATAAGCTTCTTTTGCCTTTAAAATGCCCTGAGCTAGAGGCCAGCTTAGAGACACAGTTTATGAGGATAGTGAGTTAATAGGTTGCACTCAGTCATCGGACGACGATTGAAGACGAACGGACGAAAGATTTTTTTTTAAGCTAACTCACTTTAAACTGAATGAGAAAGTAAAAAAATAAGGGGGAGGGGGGAGTACCACAAAGGTTGAGGTGGAGCAGAGTAGAACAGTAGAGCAGAAGAAAAGAGACGATTCTGAGCGGCTGAGTGACGAAGCTCTTTTATGGGAGTGTAGTTTTACTCTCGAAGTTCTAACAAATTCCCCTGGAAATTGTATGCACCTTTGGGATTCAAAACTCAAATCCCCAGGCAAACATGCCCACGATTAAGCTATGGGCAACCGAAAGATGGGTTTGGCTTAAGTGTTTCCTCAGAGTAGCAAATAACTGAAGAGATTATTCGAAAGCAGAACGGTGAGCTTAACTGAAGAAATTCTGTACGCAGCCAAGGCTGGTAGAACAAACAAAAACAAACGACAGCAAAAACTGTATTGTACTGGAGCTTTTCACGCTCCAGGTTCTGCTTCAAACCACATATTTTTATCCACTCGCCTGAATGCGGGTGTCCCTAAAGATCACACCATACGGCATAGATCGACTGGTGCAGACGTTATCTGCTCCGCTTTAGAAAAAGATGATAATCTACGCTGGGAAAACCTTTGCGAAGACTTCATAATCCATCCTATTCTTCTGGACCCTTAACGTGTATATGGAAAAGAGCATGTGTCCAGGCGGTCCTTTATGCGGACGAATCTTTCTCCCCTTCCAATTATCGTTCAATTGCACTAACGTCCCTTCTTTCCAAGGTCATGGAAAGTACTCACAGGCCAAAGAACAATTAAAAGGGTTTATCGTGTTTGGAAGGCTAAAGACCGACTATTTTCAGACAGGCTTATAGCCACACATTTATTCTTCGGCATTTGCGCTGAGGACAGAATTACTGCGTTTATTCCTCCTTCCCCTCCTCCTGTAGGTATCGAGGACAGGCTTTGATGCTTCGTCGAGAATACCTTGAAGAGACTGAGCTTACTTCAGCCTTAGAAAGAAAGCATCGTAATACTACGGGGACTCGGCACCATCAATTTCAATGGTAAAGAAGTGGTTTACAGAGTTCCGTTGTGGTCGTACCAGCACTAGTGACGCCGAACGTTCAGGTAGACCACTTCAAAAGAGTGTTTAGCGATGTTCAGCCGTAGTCCGGACGAATTTTTGCGCCGTTTTGTTACTGTGGACAAAACATGGATCCATCACAACAAACCTGAGACCAAGGAACAATCGAAACAGTGGGTTTCTTGGGGTGAACGTGGACCAAAGAAGGCCAAACAGAGTCTGTCAGCCAACAAGGTCATGGCCAAAGTTTTTTGGGATGTACGCGGTGTCATTCACATTGATTACCTCGAGAAAGGTAAAACGATCACCGGCGAATATTATTCAAAGCTTTTTGACAGATTCGACGTTGATTCGAAGCAAAAACGGCCGCATTTGGCGAAGAAAAAAGTGCTGTTTCATCAAGACAATGCACGTGTGCGCACTTGTCTAGTCATGATGGCCAAAATCCACGAATTTAGATACCAAGTGCTACCCCATCCAGCATATTCTCCGGATTTAGCCCCCTGTGAATATTATCTGTTTCCAAACCTAAAGAAATGGCTTGGTGGTAGGAGATTTGAGTAGAATGAAGAAGTCATTACCGAAACAAACGCGTATTTTGAGAGCCTTGAGAAAACCTATTATTTGGAGGGAATAAAAAAATTAGAAAAACGCTGGACAAAATGTATCGAGCTAAAAGGTGATTATGTAGAAAAATAAAATGTTTATTTATCGCAAAAAGTTTGTTTTATTCAAAAAGTCACGGACTTATCAAACCGAATTCGTATGTTGCAATGTTTTTTTTTATTGTGACTTATGTTGTTGCAAACTCGATGCCAAGTAGGGCTGTATTTTGTCGCCTTAAGCAAAATGCAAGCTTAACTAGAATCATCGGGCAAACGGTTTCCAAGCGAATCTTTAATATTAGTTATTTCAGAAAATAAGGACTCACACGCATAGGCAGACAAAAATATTGCCAATATAGCAAATGCCAGCTTTTCAAACAGCTATGTATATGTGTCTGGAATTGAATTCCAAGTTTCCATTAATTTGCAATTGGCGTTCTTCGTTGTATTACCTGACAGTCTTTTACGCTCTATGGGTTCCAACTCTTTCCTTGTTGTTACGAGTTTTTGAGTCCATATCGAACTGAACCGGTATTTATTTAGCTGCATTTCCATATCTTCAATTTCCAAGCAATCAAGTTTGGAGAAGTTAATAGCTTATCAAATGATGGCATACATAAAAAGCTTAAGGGTTTCCGATAACTCTTTAAATTGTGAAAACCTTGACGAAAATTCTTCGACTGATGAATTTATCGCCGACAAAAACTCTTCAGTAATTTTTACAGATTCCAATTTCTCATGTAATTCAAACCGTTCACAATTTTTTTAAAGTTTGGAAAGTACCTGTAGTTTTTCAAAAAAAAATATCTTTACTTAAGATGAAGCTTACCTTCAAAAGGGCGAATGCGATCTATCATGACAATAACAGTTTTGTTTGCCCCTTGAAGCTTTACGTTAAAATGGTGGCAAATATCAGTAAAAAAAAAACATCGCAGTTTCGAAAGCCATGTTACTTATCTACATCTATCAATTGGGAATAATGGTCGATAACTTCCTTCATTTTCAAAAAACAATCTTAGTTCTTCCAAACAATCAACAAATCTTTCAAATAGCGAACCAAAAGGTTGAATCGAGCCAAAAGATGCAAAAAGTAGCAATGCCCATGATTATGTTTAGCGATGATAGGCAAAAAAAAGAAGATTTAGACATTGAGGATTCTGCCGCTCAAAAGTGCAATCTGATTTCTTTCAATTGATGACATGCCCTTAACATTTGGTTGGTTCACTAGTCGATCAACCGAAAATCATTTATTCGCTTCAGCGCAATCAAAAAACTTCCTGGAACATATACAGCCCAATTCTAAAAACTCCCGAGGGAAATAATTCCCTGAGAAACTAGTTGTCCCGGGAGTAAAATTTTCTCATTCCGAACTCCAAAAGAAGTCGTTTCTTAAAAAAAAAAAAAATCTTACATTTTGATTAAACTCTCCAGCAAATCTATTGGGAAAAAATTCGCACCAATTACAATCCCCCTTCTTTTGACATTTAGAATGCCTACTTTTTCCAAGAGCATATTTTTCCACATTCGAAGTTAGTGAAGAATTAGGAAAAAGAGAAAAGCGAACAAAGTTCCCGGGATGGGAAATGTTTCCTTGGGAATTGTCATTTAGTTTTGTGCTGATAGTGAAAGTGGTAATCAATTCGCTTATAAGAATTGTTTGAGTCATCACATCACACTAAAAAAGGTTTGATTTCAGCAATTATTGCTTTATCTCAAGCATCTGCTTCGGATAGTGTATCCTAACCTTAATTCATCTATCGTTTCTGAAAAAGAAGTAGATTTATTAATTATTCAAAGACAAGGTACGTAGTTTATTGATCATTTAAGAAAACAGCATTTACCCTTTGAATGATCGGGTTGCTCACACCATTGCGGTCAAATTGAAACCAATAGTTTTGCTACGTTTGAAAGTTTTCTTTTGATGTCCCATAACGTAAGTTATGTTAAGTTTATTGCCTTGCAAAAGAGGTATGATCAGTAATATTGAATCTTTTATAGTACTTAGGTAGATTATGCAATCAATTTGATTTAAATCTTAAAATTGGTAAAATAATAAAGTTTACATTTATACAAAAACAAAAAAAAAGAGTGGAAAACAGCAACAAACAATTGTTAATTATAACAATTTAAGCTATTCTTTGTTTTGGGATTGATAATTATTTTAATTGTGAAAGGGGGGGGGGGGGGAGTTCCAGAGTCTAACAGCATGTATAAAAAATGAACGGGATGAGTTGAGGTAGCTCCAAAGATTCGGAATGATATTTATTGTTCTTTCGGACTGTTTTAATGAAAGTTTGTTAAACAAATATGACGGTGCCTTGACATTGATTAGCTGGTGTAAAAATACAGTTTCTTGCATTGATATATTATTCTAAACTGCAGCAGAAGTATGGTCATATCTGCGTAACCCGTAGACATAGCGAACTGCATCATTGAATGCATCCTGTAATTTCCGTTTGAAAAGTGAGCCAAGGTTATTATACACGACCTATTACACGAATATGAAATCAGTGGCAGAATTAAGGAAATTACCAGTTTCCGACAAGTTTCCACAGGGTTAAAGTAGGCAGATGGACAAAGCTTTCGTAGGCAGCCATAAATGCGTTCAACAACAAAATTTGTGTGCTTGTAGCTTAGGTTAGGTTAGGTTGAATGGGGGGTGCAGCCACAAGTGGCAACACCTCACTCGGATCTCAAGGATCCATTGTGCTCCCCGGGAAATCAGACGATGAGGAAATGGGAGGATTGGAGAGGTGGATGGTTATTGTGGTAGGGAACTCCCACTGAACCATTTGGAGACCTGAGTAAATTTCAGGACGTTGCTCAATGGGAGATTAGAGATGTCGCCCAGTTCGTCGAAAAAGTATTCTCCGAGGGTTTTTTTCCGAGTGTGGGCCAAGCTAGGACACTCACAGAGGAAGAGGAATGATCTCTCCTCTGCCTCCTCATCTTCGCATCCTCTACATAAGTCGGATGTGCTAATGCCCATTCTCATCATGTGGGTACCCAACGAATTGTGTCCCGTGAGAATTGCCAATCAACAGAGAGAGCCGAGGTCTACTTAGCTGGAGTAGAAATTCTATGTTTTTTTCTTGGAAATGTCTAGCCAAAGGTTTCTAGAAACTCGGCATGTTTCTAACGATGACCACCTGTCATTGGCGGTTTTTAGAAAATTGTATCTGATTCTGTTTTTTTCTTGCTCAAGTGGCCTTAGAACTGAGGTGTTCGTTTCGCTGGATTCGAGTGCTGACCCGATTTTAGCCAGCTTATCCGCCATTTCATTTCCAATTATGTCACGATGTCCTGGAACCCAGGTTAAACTAACTGTGTTTGTTTCGCTGAGCAGTCGTTGGTTACTGCGACAGTTGTCTACTAGTCTGGATTTTGTCATAATGGATGAGATAGCTTTGATGGCCGCTTGACTGTCTATAAAGAAGTCAATATTTTTGTTGATCAAGTTTTGCTTAGCTAGGTGCTTTGCGGCTTCGCACACTGCGAGTACTTCTGCTTGAAAGACACTGCAGAAGTCGGGAAGCTTTATTGATCTTTTCATGGTAGGGTAATTTGAGAAGATACCTGACCCTACCCCTTCGTCCGTTTTGGAACCA
Organism: Melanostoma mellinum; assembly: GCA_914767635.1. Classification (NCBI taxonomy): domain Eukaryota; kingdom Metazoa; phylum Arthropoda; class Insecta; order Diptera; family Syrphidae; genus Melanostoma; species Melanostoma mellinum. Next base: position 84,481,275 of record OU612059.1, on the reverse strand, counting down.
TCTGTGAAGACGGAAATGTGATTTCCTTTTATAACCCTGTTTTCCTCCCAGCTTTCTCTTGTCGGAAAGACTGTTAGGGCTACTGGATTGAAGTCAATATGTTGGGGAAATAGTCTGATTGAATGTCTATATCTGTATGGTTCATGATGGTTCTATGGCCTGATATGCCTGTTTTCCAATTATTGCATTGTTTGAGTCACAGTGCGCTTTTGGCCGCCATCTCCTTAATAAAAAGATCTAAGGGGGCTAGCTAGCTAGTGCTTGTAGCTTGATAGATTGCTCAACAGCTTTTATTTTTCCCTCTCCTTATGCGTCTGGAAGTCTGGAAAGATATTGATTTCAAACTTTTTTTTGAAATTGGGATGACTTAGATCTTTAGTAATTAAAAGACAAAGCTTATCAAGCTGATGAAGTGGCCTGGCTACATAAAGTTGGCCGTCATCTACAAATAATTGGGCAGAAGCATGTAGACAGCAAGATGGTAGATCATTGATAAACATGCTGAAAAGTAAAGGACCAAATGCAACTTTTTGCTGTCTATACCCGACAGATAATAATCTATTAATAACTTGTATGCGTGACAATTAAACCCAAAAAATTTCGCAACTTCCAGCCCAGAATATGGTGATTGACTTTGTCGAAAATCAAGTAGGCCTAAAAGACTGAGATGACCCTTATCATATTCAACTCTAAAATCCTCGAGAATATTGCCCATGACTGTTGATCAGCTGTGTTTAGCTCTGAAACCTGATTGCTTGTCAAATAAAAGGTTGTTTCGTGAAAGATGTTCTACAATTTGTTTCTCAATTAACTTCTTTAAGACTTTGAAAGACAGGGTAGAATACTGATTGGTCTGAAATGAGAAGGAAAGGAAGTGTTATTTGTTCTATGTAGTATTTGCGTAGTTAGTCTTGTGGTCTTTAAGCCAAATGGTCTTTGTCACCCGGCTGCAACCCCCCTACTCCGCAGATTTATGTGTGGAGTAGGTTTCATGTAAATGTAAATGTAAATGAAGTGTCCCGCTCTTTGGCGATAGAGAGTACTTTTGCAACTTTCCAAGAAAGAGGGAAAGTAGCAGTGATGATAAACAAACTTCTACCAGTTTAAAACATGAGTAAGATGCTTTATAATGAGAGGCCGAACAAACTTTACGAAACGCATAAGTATACCATTTTCACCAATTTCATCTGATTTAACTTCCATTACACATTTCATAACTTCATCTTCATTAACCACTACAAAGTCTCCAAGACTGGTCACCGAACTCGAGAGAATTGATGAAGTCTTCACTTCAAATGCAACCAACAGAAACTGAGTCACCAAGGAACAAATCATTTACTTCATCCGGGTCAAGAGTACATTGAGAGTTTTTTTCTTCACAAATACCCATTTTGCTTAAGTTACTCCATAATTTTCTAGGAGGTAGGGAAATATTTCCATCTGCTATGCAGTTTATTTCTACTTTTGATAGAAATCAACACCGTCGACGTGAACCAGGGGCAACGATTATTAAGTATTCTTACAGTTTTGGGAAAACGCTGATTATATATGAATTCATATATTTGTTTCTTGTATTCCCAAAAATTTTGTTGTTTGGGGAGCTTATGAGGAAATGCTTTCTTTGTACTAAATCTAAGACTGGGTGGCCTAGTAAGTTGTAGTTCCGTATACAGCTGGAAATCCATGATTTAACTTACCGATGGCTGTTGTGGATGCAGCTCTATTTGTAACTGCAGTTCTCTGAACTAGTTCAGTTTATAGTAATGTAGTGAAGTAAATTCAAAAATGACGAAGTTATTCTCAAAAAATCTTTAAGTTCCGTTACGAGGTTTCAATGACTTTTCATCAAATTCATGGAAGTATTCTGCTATTGTTCGAATCGATTTGTGGAAGTCACAATATTGCTCATTCACATTGAGCAACCGGACCTTCTATAGGTTTCCTGTATGTGAGCCTACATTCGCATCGATCGTAATGGAATCGTAAGTCGAGCAGATAATTTCAACCTTTTTTGAAACATCGCTCAAGCAAAGGATGTAACGAACAAATTATAATCGTAATAGAAAATACACCTGACGGGCTCTCATACCCCATAAGATTTTCCTCTATTGGTTTTTATGAAAAATATTTTTTGAATTATTTTTCTTCATCTTAGGCAAAAATTATTACTTATATGACAAAAGAACACCTGTTAGGATAAGTTCAACAAGTTCACATTTGGTACCCATATCCAAAACCACACACTCGCGCTTTAGGGGAAGCAGAATTTAATTGTTCATGCCCTTCTCTCTGCCACAAGGATCTTCTCATAAACTCCTCATTTTGTTGAAATCACATTGAAATTACAAACCTAATTTAAAGACCCCAATCTTAAATCTCCTGCCAAACGAACTGTTCTACACACAAAAACACCTAAAATACAATGCAAGCATACTCTCAATGGGGAAACAGTTATTTCGAAATACTCGCAGGGAAATTAATTAAAAATTTCCCAACAAAATTCATTACCCTTGTGAATTTACAGTGAATAATTATCTTCCGCTAACTACTATTGTCTCAAACTCGCTTAGACGACGAAGTACTCTGTAAGACCTCTGATATAACATCGACCCTTCAAAACCTCAACAACTCTTCTCTAGCCCGTTCTTCCTCCCGCTCTCAACTAATTAATTGTAACGAAGTGAAATGTCTCAACTTTTTCTTTTTTTTGTCAACGAAAGTGTAGTTTAATTCTTCAATGTCTGCGACACCCATTGCATGAAAACTCTTTAGTCCTTATCCTTCCTTACCTTCTGCAGTTTATTCCTCATCTCGTTTCTCGTTCTCTATCTCAATAATCTGTATGATGGAGATGGTGGTTGGCAATTTATGTGAGAAAATCTAATTAAGATTCTAATCCTTTTGTTGATTTACTGAGCCACGAGTGACTTAAATTCTCAACGAAAAAAAAATATGCAAAAAAACACAAGAACAACAACAGCTATTTGCCCATTTGCCGCCAGCATCTTTGATATTTAATTTGTAACGAAATCCGGAAAAGAGAGCAAGCAGATGGATTTTTATGATTTCAACTTGGCCCTCGTTTGAGTTTGGAGGCCGCTGACCTATGTCAGTCGACACTTGACGACTTTCGTCGATATCTGGTTGAGTGAATTTTTGTTGTGAGCTGTGCAAAGTTTTAATTGATTTTTAATTGTTTTTTAAAAATCCCTCTTCAAATAAAGGTCCTGTGATGCTGATACGATGTGAGTGCACGAGAGGTTTAGATGTTGGCAGTTCGTTATAATCGTTTTTATAGGAACTAAAGAAGATTAATTATTATGATTTTGTCCTTTTTCTCCTGCAATAAAATTAAGTTCATTGTTTTTTCCTTCAAAGTCAATCAAAGAATGTAAATAATTTTAATGGCAAATAATGGTAAGGAGCACAATGAGCGGAGAAGGTTCTCTAATCATAGTTAGAAGGAAATAAATATTTCCGCCAGCCGGTATAACAATTAGTAGGCCAGCGGGATGAAAATAACGTCATCTTTTTTGTTAATTCAAATAGCTTCTCCTTTTTTTATATATTATACCTTTGACTTGATATAAAAACTAAGCAAGGACCTTACACTGTTTTTCTAGAATGCCCGTTCATATGGAACAATCTCTAAGTGTCTCTTCCTTGGATATTTGAAAGTTTTGCTTTCAGTTAGTGAATTTATCACACTGCGACTCTAAGGCTCGAAAAATTCTTAGCCTATGATCTACGACATAAAGAAAGAACATCTTTTCCCAGAGGGCCAGTATCGTAAATGGTGTTTTTTTTTTGGACGTGTGGTTTTCAATTTGGTTATACTACTTCATTCGGATTTTGTCTTTTTGACAGTTGTCACTTGAATTAAGCTAAAATTGGTTTGCCATTCCATTGTGTAAAAATTGAAGCGGCAAGAGGCACTGCATACGTTAAGTAAATTATCTCGAAATAAAATCGCTTTTGACGCCGGTTTCGAAACAATTTCGAGTTACCTACAGATCGGGTGATTCAAAACCACTGGGTTATTTTTTGTGAAGTCTACTCAGGTAAGCCCGACACGATTGAAGCCTTTTAAGGGAATAGATAAGATAAAGATAAGATAAGATAATGTTTTTTATTTCAATAAATTTATACAAAGTTAATACAATACAAAGAACATGGCTTTGCTGTCATCTATTGTTCTATAATTTTTTGTTTAAATTTATGGTGTACAATACAACGGTTCCTAAGTAATTATTTATTTAATTGTTTCGTTTTTTAACTTTTTTAAATTTTAATCATAAATTTTTAGATAAGGTTAATTTTTTCAATTTTGAAATGATTTGAAACACAAAAATAATTTAATTTAAGGATAATTTGTAAAATATATTTTGGATAAGATTTAAATTAGATTTATTTGTTCCATTTTGCAATGATTTGAAACATAAAGAAGAAGAAAATATTTTAGATATCTACTCTAACTGATGGAAAGTGAAGAACATTCGTGTTAAAAGCTGTTACGGTATAACAAAACATGCTTACAATATTTAAAAAGTTTGAACCATTCAAGGGATCCGTTCAATATATAAATAAATTGGCTTAGGGAAATAAAACTTCTTTCGAAGTACAGTGGTGGTCCAGTATAACGAACGATATAATGTCCAGAGTCAATTCGTTATATCGAAAATTCGTTATATCGAAACCTTTTTGTCATACAAATCTTTAAATAAATAAAACGTGCAATTGTGTGTATGTATCTTCCAATATTATCACGAACATACATGTAATGTAAGTAGACAAATTAATACACTTACAGTCATTTTTTTTTTCTTCATTTTCTGAAATTCGTTATTTGTTCGTTATATAGAGTACGTAATTTCCATTTCGTCTGAAATTCGTTATTTTGTTCGTTATATAGAATACCTAATGGACTTGAAAAAAGTGTTCGTAATATCGATCATTCGTTATATCGGCATTCGTTATACTGGACCTCCACTGTATAGTCGGCGAATTTCTTGAAGGATTGGGCACTCTGCTATGAAATGGTTACTATCTTCAAGCCCTCTTCTATTACAAAGATGACAATTTTGAGAGAGATCAGTTCAATGAGGGATATAATTTAAGCTTAGTAACTCCACTCTAGCTCTAAAAATGGTACCTATAGCTTCTACGGAAAGATCCTTGCAAAAATAGTTAGCTTCTGTTAAGAGATTATGATTTAAGCTTTTGTAAATATTTCTGCTCTCTGACGAAGCTGCTCTGTATATATTTTGAATGAATACATTTTCATCGATCTTAGCAATTAAGCCAGCGAAAATAGCATGCCAGTCATCTACGTTGTTTTCGTTGAGAGTGAAACTTGCGTTGTGAGATAAAGCTAGATGATTCAGTTCCTTAAAGGGCGTGCCATTCCTTTGAAGTAGCCATCTCAAAAATGATTTGTGGAGATCATAACTTTAATTAGATAATCTGTATGAACCTTTAAATTTTGGATAAAAATTGGTGTTATACCGGATTCCACAGTCTTTTGAAAAAATACCTTTGAACTTTTTCGAAGTCTTCAAATTGTGCATAACCAAAGACTTGTGCACCATAACACATGCATGTATTCACTATCGCATTGAAGACACGGTATTTTGACGAAACATCAATATCTTGGTTACTAAAAAAAGATGGCCACATCATGTTTAGGGCCAACTTGGCTTCATTACTTTTTTCTTTTGCATGCTTGCTGAAATTCGATTGGGCAATGAACAGAACCCCTAGATATTTGAATTGGCTAACCAATTCTATACGCTCACGGTTAAGATACCAATTTTCTTCAGCAAGTCTTCTTCGTTTTCTTGGTTCAAATATCATAACTTTAGTTTTGCGGGTATTGATTTGCAGACCCCAAGCTTCACAATATTCATGAAGACGGTTGATTTGCAACTGTAAAGTGAATGGAGAATCTGTTAACAGAACTAGGTCATCCGCGTAGAGAAGAACTTTGACAAGAGTTCCCGCAAAAATTACACCTCCCGGTAAAATATCGCAAACTGCATCGATAAATAAAGCAAATAAAATTGGACTGAGAATGCAAACCTGAGGAACTCCTGCAGACGTTTCAAACCAATCCGATATACCTATTCCATCCCAAACAGCTGCACTTGTTGAAGTCAAGAAATTAGAATAGAGAAGCAGAAACTTTCGAGAGACACCAAGAGATGCCAACTTGTAGATCAATGCTTGTCTATTAACCGTGTCGAAAGCGGCTTTAAAGTCCACAAAACAGCAATAAAGTTTTTTTATTTTTATCAATGTATTTGTTTGCAATGGAGGAAAGCGCAAAAATGTGGTCTAAAGTAGAGAACCCTGCTCGAAACCCGGCCTGGAATATGCTTAAACGATTATTGTTCTCAATCCACTTCGTGAGTCTCACATAAAGAATAGAAGCAAATATTTTTCGTATTGAGTTGAGAATCGAGATACCACGGTAGTTTTCAGGCAGAGTTGCATTTCCTTTCTTAAAAATAGCAAAAATTATCGCTTTATTAAAAGTACAAGGGAATATTCGGTGCGTTACTACCGACATACGGTTCAAAATGCTGCAAAGAGTGGTCAAAAATTGAGCCTCTTTGCTGGAACTAAAGGTAGCCAGCCACTTGTCTGAAACAATTTTTAATGGCGAACCCCCTTATCTTTATAGAAAAGTGAAATTCTTGGCCACTACATTAAATTATATGCGTTTTACATCATCTTTAAAACTACACGTCTAAAAAACCGCACTTAACAGCCTTTTTATTGAATACTTGAGACTTGAAGCGCAACATTAATAGGCTTGAATGCGTTTAAGCTCGCAAGACAGACCGAGCAAGTTTACAATTTTCCTATCCCATAGGCATAATGGTGCTCAGCTCCAATTTTTTTCATTAAATTTATGAAGCATTCCAAAGAACGATCTCAGTTGCTTCTGGGAGAGGATTGAATCGGAGATACCAATGAACATTGCTTTTGAATTTTGGTGAATCGTAAATTGTAATGCAGGGGAAAGACAGAGTTTGATAGAGCATTCCACTTACGGGCAGTGTAAAAAAAAGTGGTGAGTTTTTCTTTCGCAGTTGTCCCTACCGCCTTAACGGAGGGAAACAGACCCCATTCTCGCACGATTTTTTTCTAAGAATATGATCAATAATCACATCCCAAACTATTGCAAACTAATTACAGGACACCCTGTATACGCATAAAAATGCAGTCTTTTTCAGTTCTGCTTGGATTTTTCTTATGGAAGCGTCTATTATGTACTCAAAAGAGGTCGTATAGGCTGGTGTTGGTTCGCTCAACACCGTGAACTGGAAATTAAGAAACAAAAATCATTTATCGATTTTCCATAGTTTGGTCATGAGTTTGAGTGCTGGAAGAATCCCACAAAACTCGATTCTGATCCTTACCGAGTGTTTTTTGAAGATCTCCATTGGATAATTTGAAAACAAAAATTTTATTTTCATATGCAATTTCATATCAGTGGTTGATGATGATGATGCCAATCTTCCATTTGGGAAAATTTGTAAGTATTCAATTTCAATACAACTGAATTCATTCAAATTTGGATTGATTGAGTATTCAATGCAACGCTTCGCCAAAATTCTATTTGCGTCGTTATCAAGGTCTTCTGAAATGCTTAGGTTCGCGCATTCATTTTACTTTTGAACAGACAATCAACTTAAAGCATGATTGCTCTAATTTCGGGTATAAGAAAGTTCCTTTAACTATTGCTCCTTAAGTACGCCTCACTACGTGATAAAAACTACGAATGAATAAATAAGGCTCCTCACTGCTTACATCAAGGCTCAGTTAAGATCAAGACACAAGGAAACTTTCAGTTTTGTCCTTAAAATTCCATTAAACCCATACAATCCCGTCAGGAAAGTTATTTGCTGTAAATCCCTCCGCATGTATCATTCATATTTTGGTAGCTCTGTTGACATTTCATTGCGCTCATGAAAACACCTTCCTTAAGCAATTCACTTAATTATTAAGCGACTAGTTTCCCACAACATCCTCATATTCTCTTACCCTAACATGTTATTCATCAAAGTCATGAAACTTCACACAGACTCAGGTGTTCATTGTTAAATTCTCTCTGAAGCGAAACAATAACTTTAATTTTTAGTAATAACTGTCACCTGCGTGGGACATTCATCACACACTTTTCAAATCTTCCGCCAGATGAGGTTTTCTGAAAACAAAAATGTTTACAACTAAACAGTCAACTCCCACATAACAAATTATCATTTTGCACAGCGAGTTTCCACTAAAAATGTTTCCTTCGTCGTTCCTACACCCAGATGGTGTTGCAGAACAACTCGTCTACCAGAAATCGTCTTTGCGAAAACGAAAGTTTATCTGAATTAATTTTTACTGCCAATGTTTGTTATGTTGTTGGACCACATGTGCACTGTGCACGCTGCGCCATCAGCAGCATCATCATTGCCATTATTCTCACGATGTCACTGTCATATGTCTTCATATCTGCACAGCATCACCGGCGGCACCAGTGGCAGCAGCGGCCAACAACCTGTTGGTCGTGTGGATGGCGAAAACATTCAACTTCCGTCTTCCTTTCGGCTCCGGTAACACTAAGTTTGGCACCAAAACAGAAAAACAAACCACCAGACTGACTGAGTGACTATCTAACCCAATGTTAAAACGCAAGACGAGTCTCGCACTTGTAAGACTGGATACTGGTATTTCACCACATCAGCGATGTGTTGCGACGACAGCATCATGACACTGCACCGGCGGCGGCGGCGACCGACGACTATGGAATAACCAGTTGTGGTACTTTTCCTGTAACGATTTACTTGACTCTTGTAGTTCATTCAATTTCCGTCTTACAACGCCTCTGGCTGGTCGTTGCACAAGTTGACAGTGAGCAAACGGAGTTCCCACTTTTCAGCTTTTATTTAATTCCACCGATGGTACCCTTTCAATTTTCTTAACGATTTTCAAGTCAGTCGAGTCAAAATTTGATCGATTTTCTCTTTCTATTCCACAGCTGGTGTCTCATAAAATCCCCGCAAATGGCATGCTCTTCGCCGGCGGGCCATCAGAAACTGGAGAAGCTGCCCACGGACTGCACTTCGAGTTGACCCTGATTCAGATTTATAAAGTGGCATTGAGTGCTGGAAAGGCACACCGCGACCACAAGCATCACCATGTACACCACTTTGACCATGAGGGACAAGAAGTTACCACAACTAAAGCGCCTCCGCCACTTGTAAATTAAATGAATTGCTATACAATTTGTACAGAAAACGATATCTTTGACACATTTTCTCTTTATAGATAAATCAACCTCTGCCTATGAACAGTTTGCTAGCAAACGGACAGATTCGCACTCGAGTGAGGATCAACTATGCACAGCCCACTCAAAGCCTGAACAACATCATCGGATCAGATTCCGATGCAAGCTCTGGTCCAACAGGTTCAGCATCCCAGGCAACAATCAATACAAACTTTGTAAACGGCCAATTCCATTCCAATAGCCGACTTGTGGCTCAACAACTTGGCGGGTTAACTGGCCTGTCAGGACCCACAGGCCCATCAATACAGCCAGTCAGAGTTCCATTGTTTGGACGACGAATACCAAACTCCATAAATTCTCGAATAATCGAAGATTCTGGCAGCAGGGCAATATTCAAACGTAGTCTTAACTCTGAGAAGAGTCGTGAGGATAAAGTCTTGAACAAGCGTGGATTGGTATTCCTTGACGATGGTTCCATTGTCGACGATGAAGAGTTCAAGTTTGAAGGGTTGGCTGAATTTGGTGGCAAGACATTCAAACACGACTTAAAAGTCAAAATGAACCTCGACCACGAAGACATCGAAGACGAGATCAAAGAGCATGATCGTGAGCCAGCCGAAGAGGAAGTCAAAGCTGTAATGGAATTCTGCAGCAACTGCGATATTGAACCTTTCCAGGGTGCGATAGTGTTCGCTTGGAAAAACGCCATGGCTACCATGGATCACGCACTAGACGGACAGAGTGTGGGAAGATGTGGTAATTTTTAGGCCAACAATGCCTTTTTCTTAAGAAATTTAGTTTTACTAGTCAGCGAACATAAGAAAAAGTAACAAAATCCATCAAACCACCATAGTAACCTGTCGTAACGTGTACAACATGTAAAAAATAGTTTTTATTATTTTTAAGTAACGATGAATGTCTATTTTGTTGTTGTTTTTCCATTTATTTTTATGATTTTTAGTGAAATTAATTAATAAATAAAAATATTAAAAATATTTATAAATACGTAATAGCGGAGACTTACCTTTGACTTGTGGATATGCTGATGCTGATATTCCGAATCGAATTCTGGTTCGCTGAAGTAGCTCTGAAAGAAGAAAACTGTCATGAGAATAGGCCAGAGTATTAAATACGTTATAAAAAAGTAGGTGGACCCAAAATGCACGGGGAAGGGAGTTTCTTTTAACCTTATCTTGGGAAGAATTAAAGGGAACCCCAATTTTTTAATGATTTTCAACTCTTAAGCGAGAAATCTAATTTCAGGACACAGTGATATTGCTAAGGTAGGTCTTGATATGTTCTTGCATAGCCTTAGAGTTTAAAAACGCCTATTCAATTCAATTTCGGTACCCGTGGTGTGATGGATGATAGCATGTCCGCCTGTTAATCCAGAGGTTCGAGTTCGAAATTCGAATACCAACAGAGGCAAAAATGTTTTTTCCACGGGTATCGCCTTTCGCGAAGAACTGGCAAGTCCTCCGTTAGTATTCATTGCCATGAAAAGCGCTTTCTCGATTAGCCGTTCGGAACCGGCAGAAAATTGTAGGTCCCTTATATTCCCTCACAAGGAATGGTTGTGAGAAATACGCTAGGCCCAGGGGCTCCTCGCTCTGTTGCGCCACCCTATTTTTTTTTTTTTTTATTCAATTCAATTTTATAGTAACACTGATACAATTTTCTTAGCTGAATGGTTCAATAAATTGTTACGCGTGTGGAACTTCAATTGTGATCTATTTCATCAGAATGAAAGTACCACAAATTTGTACGTGCAATGAACACTTACAAACTTGTAAACCAGTTTTTTGATTCATCAACTACATGTTTTCATTTCACAAACTTGTGATCTAGTCGGACAAAATCGTAGAAAAATAAATACAGAAGTGTTTAAAATTCCTTCTGTACACGCATCTCGAATTACTTGTAATTTACAAATGTTATTCAATACGTCGAAGCAAAGCTTTGTAGAAGTATCATCTCCTTGGCTACTATTGCTGATGCTGTGTTTTAGTTAGTTAGTTAGTTAGTTAGTTTATTTTCAATTATTTCTACATAGTCCGGTCAATCTAGGCATTTGAAGTTACATAAATTCGCACCAAGCTAAAAGTTGGTGAGATCGTTTAAGATATGATTCCAAATAAAACTTGAAAGTTCCCCAACTTTCCCCTGCATGGAAAAAATTGTATACGAGGTCAAAGATCAAAAATGTGATTTTTCCGATTTTTTGTGATTTTCAGCAAAACGGTGAGTTTTATCATAAAAATATGTCAGACGCAATTGTAGATTATAAATTTAACTATAAAAAATGTAAAGCTACTTTCTTTCTTACGAGCCACTGTTTCGGAGATATAACGATTCAAAAATTTAGAAAAGTTGTGATCGTTTTAATAATAATTATGAGTACGCCTCGTATTTGCATTTCCAAAGTTGTAATATATGAGTTTCGCCTTTTCAACAGCATGCGTGGCTATTCATGACCAATGAAATACCGTTTGTCATGAAAACTACGCTCTAGTGAAAATACGTGTTTATTCTAACATATATCCGTCTGCTTTGAGCTATTACAAAAATGTCTGAATATTGTTTTATCTGTGGTAAACTATTAGGTAAAAATTAAGTTTATAATAAAAAAGTCTGAATATTATATTTTATCTGTGGTTAGGTAAAAATGACGTTACTGCTGTTGAATTAATGCAAGACTCGAAAGAGCCGATGATTTTTCGGAACATCTTAAGAATCAGAAATCTGTGACATTACATGAAAGTTGCCGTAAAAATTATACAAGGAAGATGCTGCTCATCAACATCTTCTTCGCGTATATTATCAAGTTCAATTGTGGCTTGGTAATCAGCTTGACCCTACAGACTGGGGTTGGAAACTAATCAACACCACTCTAGAACCAATTCAAACTGCACTTCCACCTGCGCCGGAAAATATACTGTAACTGCAAAAAGGGATGCAGTGCTAAATGTGGTTGCAAAAAAGTTGGACTGTTTTGTTCTATGGCATGTAGCAATTGTCAAGGCCAGTCATGCTCTAATGTTGAATCACCATCAGTGGAGGATTCGTTTAAAGAAGATCAAGAAGAAGAACAAGGAAAAGACTTTAATGGCTATGAATTAGAAGAATAAACTTCATTATTTTTTTTTAATTTACTTCGTATTTTTCTCTTGCAGTCTTTGCCAATTTTTGATATTTTGGTTTTTATTAAATAGGATCATAATGGACAGATATAAAAGAATAATTGGGAAACCAAGTTAAAAAATCGTGCTATACTTTACCTCATAGGTGGCGTGAAAACGTGCGCTTATTATAACGATTATAACTTTTCTAAGTTTTTGAATCGTTATATCATCGAAACAGTGACTCGTAAGAAAAAAAGTAGCTTAACATTTTTTATAGATAAATTTATAATCTACAATTGCGTCTGACATATTTTTATGATAAAACTTAACGTTTTGCTGAAAATCGCAAAAAATCGGAAAAAATCACATTTTTGACCTTTGACCTCGAATAAAACTTTTTCCATGCAGGGGAAAGTTGGGGAACTTTCAAATTTTATTGGGAATCATATCTTAAACGATCTCACCAACTTTCAGCTTGGTGCGAATTTATGTAACTTCACTATCAATTTTTGGTTTATTTTGAACAGATTAACATGACAATTCAAGTTAATTACAACGTTTGTTCATTGAAAAGAATAGAGAAATAATTGTGACATAAGTAATTCTTTAAAGAAATAGAGGTAATGCCACATCAATAAATAGTAAAATTATATACATACAAATGGAATTAAATGGGTGGGGTGACCCTTAAAATTTAACTATTGAATTTGAAAAAGTTGCAAATAAAAGTTTTGTACATATTAATTAATTCAAGTTCGTTAGAGTTATAAGAAAAAAAAAAATTACTTTTTAAAATATAAATACCAAAATATCATTGAAGAATGTTGAGAAGCGACTCAATACTTTTTAGATCATGACTAAAGAGCCAATTTTTAATGCTTTTGCTAAACGAATTAAAATTTGTTAGTGATCTCAAGTCATATGGAAGTAAGTTAAACAATCGACACGACGTAATACTAAAGAAGTTGCGGAAAGCAGTTGTACGAAACCTGGGAATAGATACTGTATTTAGAGAATTAGCGCGTAAACCATAATTGTTGATGAGTCTGAAGTTAAGATTACCTGACCTTCTAAAAAAAATTTTAAGCACTTTATAGCAGTATAAATGACGGACTGGAAGAATTTTTAAGTCTTTAAACAATGGAAAACTAGGGTATAGAATGGGTTTTCTACAAATCACTTTTAATATACGCTTTTGAAGAGTTAAAAGAGACTGAATTCTGTTAAAATAGGCTCCTCCCCAACAAGTTATACCGTATCGTAGCCTAGAATGAAAAATGCCATAGTAAATTTTTAACAACAGCTTAGAAGAGCAAGTAGTACGCAGAAAATAGAAGTTACGCAATGTACTACGAAAATATTTTCTCAAATTTTCCGTATGAATAAGAAAACTCATGTTAGAGTCAAGCGTAAGCCCTAAGTAATTAAAATTATCAACTATTTCAATTTGGAAACATTTTTCGGTGCAATTGAGATAATTATGGTAAGAACAATTGTAAATACTAGCATTGCAACTGCAGTGAAATAATTCGACCCTTGGGCAGTCAGTAGCATGAAAAAACACCTCACTGGCAAAACTGTTTTGACCTGCCAAGTTGAAAAACATCAACTTAGTTTTTGAACTAATCAATAGTTTATTTTTAGCTAACCAGATTCTTAATAAGTAAACATCATAATTAATATCAGACCTGAGATCCGCAACACTATCAGATCCAAAGGCAAATCCCACATCATCTGCAAATGCAGTCAACTTACTTTTGAAAGGCAATCTGAACAACGAGTTGATAAAGATCAAGAAAAGTATTGGGCCCAATACTGAGCCCTGAGGGACTCCAATATTAATAATCTTTTCTTCACTTCTGCTGTAGCCAATTTTAGTCACAAAGGCATTTTACATAAAATAGATAAGAAACAAATTTGTAATTAAAATTACACGCAAACCTTCTTCACATGTAAAATATTTTTGCAAACTGATCAGATTTTGTCAAACAATTTTCTTTGGTGGAACGGAAGTTCAAGTGGGATTCCATTTATTGATGGAGTTGTTAGTTGAGGAATTTTGTATTAGGTACCTGGTGAAGAAAACGTGTTCAGTTTTCTGAGGGTTGACCCTTAGATCACTTTTTCCCGAGCATTTTACTAGTCTGTTTAGAGCGGTTTACATCCGATCCGTAAGGACGTGAGCGTATTTACCGGATACCGCAATGGAGACGTCATCTGCATATGCAATCACTTTGAATCCCTCAGCTTCTAAATCAATTAGAAGTTCATTGGCGCCTAGATTCCATAGAAGAGGGGATAGGACTCCACCTTGCGGTGTTCCTCTACTGACAGATCTCTTTGCAGAGAAGTTTCCTAGAGTTGAGTTGATCCTCCTGCATTTCAGCATCAGATTTATCAACCCCACTATAGAACTATCTGCTTTGAGCTTCGTCAGTGCCTTTGTAATTGCAGAGCTGCTGTTATTGAAGGCAACCTCTATGTTGAGGAAAGGTGCCAGAGTGTATTCTTTCTGATGAAGGGAATATTTTATATTACGAATCAGGGTGTTTAAGGCCGTTTCTACAGATTTTCTTTTACAGTAGGCGTGTTGTGCTGTAGATAACAGTTTTTGATCTATAGCTATTCGCAAGTGGATATCATCAGTCATTCTAAGGCTTTAAGAAGGAAAGATGATAGGCTTATTGGTAAGAGATCTTTTGGGTTTACATGGGATGATTTCCCAGTCTTAGGTATAAACATAACCTTGACCTCTCTCCACTGAGTACGGATATAGCCGATAAGAATCACTTCAAGGACAGGGATAATGATATCCGGGGCCTTTGGAAGTAAATATACCATCTGGTCCAGGGGATTTGTATGGATCGAAGCTGTTAATGGCCCAAACTAGTTTTTCCCTTGTAATCAGATCGTGGTTGTTTATTATTATGCTACCTGATTCTATGCAATTATAGTTGTATAAGTTCTTGTAGCTGCCTGGAAAGTGAGTGTCCAGAATCAAATTGAGCGTTTTTTGGCAGCTGTCAGCTGTTTTCAAATTGCTAGGCAAGGTTTGACTGATTTTTCTTAATCTAGAAGCTTCTGAAGTATCTTCTAAACGATCCATGACTAACCGAATCAGTTCCTCTGATGGATGATTTTGTCGACCCTAAAACGGGCGGAGCTTCAGGTAAACTTCACGAACTGAACATTATTTTCGAAATTAATTTGCACAGTTTGCAAGCGTTGCTCTTTTTTCAACCTATTCTTGATAAAACCAAACAAAACATAAATTACACAAGAGTTGCCCGATTTGACTACAAGATGTCAGTTCTTAAAAAAAACACCCGATACTTGATGCCAAACTCTATTAAATGCCTTTTCGGTGAGATCAAATCATAAAAGACCTTTTGCTACAAATCCGTACCTACTGTCGATCATTGAGAAGCTTTCGGTTTTCAAGACATCTCACGAGTTGACGGTTTATCTTTCGACTTTTAATAAGAAACCTCCAAAATTTTGAAAGTGGACGGGGCGGAAGAATAGGAAGCATAATGTTGGATGACATGTCTGATAAGTCTGAACCCAAAACTACATCCGACCATCCAACATCCATCAAACGAAGTCTGTCCAACTAATTGTACAGTGGTGAACTCCGCTAATCACAAAACAGCTACAGAGCATATGTTAAATAAATATCACAAGCATAATCAGTTGGTAACTGGAAATAAAAACAGGAAATTTATATGTATAACAAAACTCTTACCTGATCCTGATCCCAGTGCGCTGGTTGTGCCTGTGGCAATGGCTGTGGTATTCCTGGTCCACCAGGCAGCACTTGTGGTGGTGCAGCAACTTCATTCGATTCAAATAACCGCAACACTGACCTATCTCGTATTTCCCTCAAATGTGACCGCACATCCTCCAGTTCATAAAACATATCCTTGCTAGCGTCATGTATGTAAATCTTCACATTAGGTCCCTCCAAATAAGCCATGGTCAACTGGCGTGGAAATGACCGTACAAACAGTGCTCGAACCGTATCAATTGATGTTATTTCATTTGGAAGTAGTGCCCTCTTTGTTTCCGAACGGTATTGAAGGAATACTAATCCTACAAGGAATCTCCATTAAAAGATCTTAAAGGAATGAGCAACAAAAAAAAAATGCGACAAAAATCGCTTTGCACCCACCCAGAGGCCTTTCCAAAGTTTTTGAAGGCGTTCGAACAACTGGCAGCGAAGAACGCTGCTTTCCACCTCGACGAAATCCTGTACTGGCTGTTTCCACTTCTGACATAATCCCAGGGTCCTCATCGAATAGAGGTCCTTGATTAATTGGCGCATAACCACGCATTGGTTGACCCTAGATTTGGCGGGGAAGGAGGGTTGAAAAATGTTTCCACCATGTTCTTTTTTATTATTGTTGTTTTTGTTTGTTTGCAATTGAAAATTGCGTTTCTGACTTTAAAACTAAGTGTTTCAAAAGAATGGGTACTATTTTGGAGAATACTACACGTAAAAAAGTTTGAAGGAAACCATTGTTACTCTCAATCAGAACAAAAAAAGGAAAAAATCAAATCAAAAAGCAAACTAAGTTAAAAAGAAAAGCATGCAGTTGAAAATGAGAAAATAGGGCGCAAGCTGTAAAAAGTGGTGCAACTCGGATGTAAGGTAGAAGAATATAAGTTTGTCCATACGAAGTTTAGTGGGTTGCTTCAGAAAACTACCATTCTCGACGAATATCTACAGATCATGCATCACACCATAGAATAGCAGAAGATTTCAAACAAAAATAAACAACGAAGATTTAGGAAAGTCCTTTAAAAATACTAACAGCAGCACTCCATTACATTGGCAAGGTCCTAAGCTTAGCATGTTTTATTAATTTTTTTTATTTTAATTTTTATAGTATAAATTAATAATTAATTTTTTTTCGATAGGACTGGGCGGCTTTGGCTTTGCTCATTTGGCCACCATAGTAAAATCAATCACCTCTTTATCACCTCTTATTTTAGTCTTCGAAATAAAGAATGTTTTTTCTTAGACACACATAATCTAATGTTATGGCCAAAAATTCAACTTTGCTACAAAGATAAAGATTAACCACATTGTTTTAAAAGGTCAAGGCTTGCTCTAATAAAACCCGAGTGTTTTAGGCGCAACTTTCACGTCATTTAGGATCGTATGTCAGCAGTACCGGGCTGAATATTTTCTTTCAAAACGTTGATTGTCTCGGTTTTATCTGTGAAGACAAGCGGTTTCACATAAGAGCCCCAAAAAATAATCAGACGGTCTTAAATCGCTCGACTTTGGAGGTAACTTACAGGTTAATGACTCAATATTACGTAAAAATCGACGTCCACAGCGACCTCTTTCGAAATAATTACCGAATGTATGCAATGTCCAGTGGTCGTGCTGTTTCATTTTATCCACGATGAAATGGCAGACCGAACCAAATCACACCAAATTTGGCATATTAATCAAGTGACAGCTGTCCAAAACAAAAACTGTCTTTAAAAAAAATGTTGCTAGATTGAAAGCCACATTCCAGACAGAAACAATCTTTACTATTTAAATTTATGACCTCTCATTTTACCTTATAAAGAAGTTTTATTTTAACAGTAGACAGAAAATGGTAAAGATACCTGAAATATTTTCTAAGCAAATGTTGTTCATAAAAACTCTTACTTGAGACTTCTTTGAGAAGCATTTGCTCAAAATTCACTCTATTCCCTCTTCAAGTGAGTTTTGAAGTGATTTTGAAGAGGCTTTCTAAGTCTTACACATAAGATAGATAGATCTAGATTTATTTATTCAACATTTCAAAAATATACGATTTGAATTTTCATTTAAAAGAATAAGTTTTAATGCATATGACACAAATGTCGTCTGCTCAAGTGACAATGTTATTCAGTTTTGCATTTCTTACTTTACATACTATTTTAATTTTATAAAAACAAACATTTTGAAACTTCAATACAGCTTTGATTAATGTAAAAAAAAATGTATCAAGAATTTGACTCAGTACTTTATCTACTTTGAAAAAAAAGAAGACCAAGAGAAATTTAGATATGTACTTTAAGTTTAAGCAAAAGAAAAGTATGGCTTTCAGTTTAGCAAAAGGAAGAAAAAAAAGACAAAAAATAATATGAACTCAGAAGATTTCGTCGATGATTCTTCGTCTAAAGGACATTGCCTCGGCCGTATAGTTTTGAAGCGGCAACCAGATTCTCATTAGCTCCTTTGACATGGACACACTCCGATGAAGTGGATAATGTTTTCGTCCACCCCCATATTGCACAAAGAACAAATGAATACCAAATCGTTTTTGTGCGGCAAACAATTCAAGCTAAGCTGTTCACCTCTAACTTTAAAAATAGTTGCAATGGTTTTTCTTGAAAAATAGTGTTTAAAATAATAATCATCAAGAAATAGCGCAAATAGTAATGGACTCAAACTACAGCCTTGGCGTAGTCCTCGATTTATTCGTATCTCTTCGGATTTATCACATACGTTTTGAACGCCAGCCCTTGTTTGATTGTACAGTTTTTCGACGGCTTTTATGAACTTTGAAGATACGCTAAGGTTATAAATTTTGTGGAACAAGGTTTTTCTATCAACCTTATCAAATGCTAAGTTTGCTTCGAATTTAGGAGCCAAGAACAAAAATGTTATCAGTTGTAGAATAACCTTTTTTTCAAATTTTCAAACTGGCATTAAGAAATGATATTCCCCTGTAAACCTTTGGATCATTTTGATCACCTTTCTTAAATATTGGCCATATAATAGCCTTATCAAAACAGTCGGGCTGTATACAGCGAAATTGAATATGATATTGAGGGCTTGGGATGATTTTTGCTTAAACTCAAAAGAAGTGTATTTAAAGAACTCAGAAGGAATCCCATCAGTTCCAGCTGTTTTGCCATCTCTAAGTGAATCTAATATCGATTGCACTTCTTGCTTATTATAGGAATTTTATTTCCCAACAGATATTCAACTTTACTCTTATACTCATTTCCAAGTCTTTTGTTCCATCTTAAGATTCCGGAGTTTTCGATCGATAAGTTTTTTGCGGATTCTGTATCACATTCTATTTCTATTTCCATATGTTCATAGAATATTATATTATGTATGTATGTATTTTCCAAATTGTTTGAAAAGAATAACAGCGCTTTGTCACTTTTATTATTATTCATTTTGATTTTCTAATGACAGTACAAGAGATACCTCTTTGTATCTTTTCTAAGAGTGCACTTATGCTTTTTTTAAAAAATCACCTTGAAATAATTGCAAATCTTGCTTTCAAAAGTCGAAACGAATTCACACTTGTGTATTTCTAGAAGGGAGTTTAATATAGATAACAGATACATCTTCAAAACCCTCTGAAAACGTCTTTTCATAATCAATCAAAAACAGCTCTCTTATAAATAGTAAGCTCTTGTTTTAACAGAAAACAAAACATGTTTTTCCACGGGTATGATCGCCTTTCAAGAAGAATTGAAAGTCCTCCGATCATAAGTCATTGCCATAAAACGCGCATTTTCGATTACTCCCTCGGAATCGGCAGAGCCTCACAGACCATGGCTGTGAGAAATACGCTATTCCCCGAGGCTCGCCGCTCTGTTGTGACACACTAAGTATGTATGTTAAAGAATTTTTCATGCGGTTTGCTCCCCCTATTGATCCCCTTTGGGTCTTATTCTAAAAGAATATTTTAAGCGTAGACACTGTTATAAAAGTGTATCTTTGAGCTATCTACTGTCGGCTACTGAGTTAGTAGCGATACTTGACGACTGATTCAGTACCCATGTCCTGTAACAATAGCGTCGATAGCATCAATTCAAAAAAGGTGGAATCCTGGACGACACTCTAGAAATATAATTGGATGTTTTTCCTGTTTCTACGGTTTATGGCTGTGAAATTTACATAACCAATTGCACAATGCTGCTAGCTCAGATGGTCCGCCAGCCGAACTCTTTAAGGCAGCGGGAGATGACTTGGACAGGAGCATACACCAACTAATCTCTAGAATTTGGTCGGTGGAAAGTATGTCCAATGAATGGAAGCTCGACATAGTGTGCCCTATCCACAAGAAAGAAGAAGAAGATGCTCTGAACTGCGCCAACTACAGAGGTATTAGTCTTCTCAACATCGTTTACAAAATTATGTCAACTGTTTTGTGCATCCGCCTAGAACCTTTTGCCAAAAACCTGATTGGACCATATCAGTGAGGATTTAGACGAGGAAAATCAACAAACGATCAGATTTTCACACTTCGGCAGATACTGGAAAAAGCACAAGAATTCCAAGTCGATACACACCATCATTTCATCGACTTTAAGACCACATATGATAGCGTTGATAGAGACGTGCTATACAGAGCCATGTCACATCTCGGCATCCCTGCCAAACTTGTCCGCTTGAGCAGGATGACAGTGGAGGATTTTCGCTGCTCCGTTAAAGTCGGTAAGAACATCACCGATGACATTGATGTCGAGAAAGGTTTGAGACAGGGTGATGCGCTATCATGCAACCTTTTTAACAGAAGTACAATTTATCAAAAGTCCGTTCAACTCCTTGCTTATGCTGATGACATTGACATCATGGGCAGAACAACGCGAGCTGTCAGTGGAGCATTTGCAAGTATTGAAGCGGAAGCGGCGAAGATGGGCTTAATTGTTAACGAGACGAAAACGAAGTATATGCTGTCATCGAGAAGAGAAGCCCAACACCATCGACTGGGACAAAAAGCCACCATGGGCAATTATAACTTCGAAGTAGTCAGATGTCAGAGACTTTGTTTACCTGGGATCCACAACAACATCAGTGCTGAGATTAAACGAAGAACACACTTGCTAATCGCTGTTTTTTCGGGCTTAGAAAGCATTTAAGTAGTAAAGCACTCTCTCAAAGAACAAAACAGACTTTATATAGGACTTAATCCTCCCAGTCCTTCTGTATGAGTCAGAAGCATGGACACTGACAAAATCGGAACCAGCTGCGTCATTTTGAGAGGAAGATTCTTCTCGTGATGTTTGGCCCAGTGTGCATTGGTGGAGAGTGGATGAAAAGATTTAACCACAAACTTTAAGGGCTCTACAGTGATATCGACCTACTCAAAAAGCTGAAAATGCAGTAAATAAGACGGCTAGGTCACGTGGAGCGCATCGACAACGACGCACCAGCCGGACGAGTTTTCGATTCCAACCCCCATGGACAACGTGACAGAGGAAGGCCTCATCTTAGATGGCGCGATCAGGTGGAGAATGACCTCAACCAATTTGGTGTGCGCAACTGGTGGCAGCTAGCTAGAGACCGGGCTAGCTGGAGAGGTTTGTTGGTTGAGGCCGAGATCCACCCTGGATTTTAAGCGCCATTTAAAGTTAAGTAAGTTCGCATATTTGCAGCACATCATCTTCTTCTTCTTACTTTTTTAGCGTATCGAAGTCTTGTAACGTTTATTCGAGATGTCATACGGTCAGGAAACTTATTACGTAAAGTAGCAATGGTATCGATGTAGTCTTCATCTATTTTCATAACATTATAATTCTAGCCGTACGAAATCATTGATTATATTAATCATCGTTCGATAATGCTACAGATTAATCACACTAGTAGCTTCAGCCTCATTTTCGCAAACGAGTCCAATGCCTTTGCCAGAAAAAACCGACCGGAGACTCTTCTATAATAATTTTTGGATTCTCCGGGCGTCTAATTTCACATTTCTGAAGACCCATTCTTACATCAGAGGTTTTGCGAAAATGGTCCTCATGGCTCAAAATAATTTTTCGAGGAAAATGCTCATAATTTTGACCCACTTAAAGAACCAATCTGCAGCGACACGAGATTATTGATGGTCGGTAGGCTTGTGTTCATCTATTAATTGAACTTGCCTTAAGAAAGAAAGAGAGACGCATGAAAAGCGGACACATCTGGGAAAAGTTGGATGAAACATCTTTTCGATTGTAGACGATTGGACTACAATTCTCTAAAAAGTTATCGAGTCAAGTGCCAGTGCTGTTCTGTAACTTTCCCATCGATAAAACTTACCGAGAAGCAATGGAAACCGGAACGAAATCCTACTAAACTCTTAGAGCTTCGTTCCAGATTCCAACGTGAATCACCAGATTTTATCGATCCGATAGTAACAGAATATGCACACAGTCCCTGTTAAAAGAGCGGGCTATGAAACCTCTCATTGAATTTTAGAAGACTCCTTATTGTAGAAGCATCTTAGTGCTCATTACTTCCGCTAATTATCATCTCAAGCTGACTGGCGCTTTGAAGGACATTGCTTTAAACGTGTGCCTTTGAAAATGCCAAAATTCCTCTCACATCGCAATATTTCCTTTAACATCATCACTCTTAAGCACTTGTTCCTCAAAAAGACACTCAACAAATGAAGATCAAGAATAAACCATATGTTGCTACCAAATTTATGATTGCTCCATATGGCATCGCTTGGCTCTGAATTTCCAAACACCTACAGATTTTTCTCCATTCGATTGCTAATTTATCACTGATTTTCTGCAGTCATATTTTCATCAATTATCTCACTCTATAATTAAATGAAACAGTTGGCACTTTGACGGCTAAATCATTGAACTTTCATGTAAACCATTATCGGGAAAATATTTCAAAGTAATGAAACAAGACAAGGGTAAAGCTGCAACACTAACTACCTACTTTATACTGAAGCGAATTTGTACCCATGTTCTGTGACTATCGAATACGCACCGTTTGATGACGAATTTTATCGAGGCTATAGTTACACAAATTGGGCACTGATTTGGATGATACTTAATAAAACGAAGCCAGATACGAATTGACGTAGCCACTGTTACCTTATCAATGGCAAACAGTTCAATCATCTTATCGTGAGCCTCAATCCTAACAAATTTCACCTTAAAAATGAAATTTTAAAGCACTCGCACTCCGCCCCACCAAAATAAGAGGTTGCCTTGGAGGTGAAATTTTCCGATATTAATTACTTTTTCCCGGAACTCATGATAGGCACAGAGGGTAACGTAAATATTTCCGGGTCGTGTGTCGTTCGTAAGGCGAAATCCAAAATAAGACTGAATATCTACTGATTTTTGACTCGTTCATTTTGCAAAGATAAGTAATGATGTGTATTTAGCTTTGTTAATACTTCGGAACAGTCTTTTTTTGTGCAAACCTTTTCAAAAAATAAGTAAAGGTGTAAAGGTGCAATCATCCCCCTCACTACGGGATGATTTCAACAGCACCCCCACGAAATATAAAATAAAAGTAGGTACTGTATATGGATTTAGCTCGAGGGGATTGAATTTTCTGTATGGGTTTCTATTCAAAATACATTTCCTGTAATGAGGTGTAACGTGTGACAAATAAAAAACCATATTTTAAGATGCTATTTTTTCAATAGGTTCACACCTACCTACCTAAAAAGTGTCGCTTTTTGGATGTCGTTTTCTTAGCTTGAAAACCGTAGGAGATTATATAGTAAATATATTCAAGAATTCTCAGTTTCTATTTGAAGTCGATCGGTCAATTTCTCATTGAAATTTTTAAATGCATCTTGAAATATACCAACTCTCATGAGACATGAAACAAACTATTCTTTTCTATTTCAATCTATCGTTTGCTTTTTTTATGTTTCCTATTTTTGGGTCGAAGCAAATATTATACAAAGGCGACGAGGACTAAAAAAAATGAAAACGATACCCGATTCTGTGCTGGATATCTGACAACTATTAGCTGCTGCAATTCAAAACTTACAAGACAACACCAGCTCACTAAATCTACTTTGAGCCTTTCAACGAAGATGAAGAATCCTTCACCAATTACTTATTTACTTACTTATGTGGTTATTACAGTTCGGGGTGAACCTGGGCCTCAACCAACATCCTTCTGTAACGACTTCGATTTCGGGCGAGCTCTCTCCAGTTTTGCAGTCTAAGTCGGTTGAGGTCTTCATCCACTTGCTTACACCACCTAAGACGAGGTGTTCCCCTTCCGCGATTTCCCTGAAATGTGCTTTCAAAAACCAGTCGAGCCGGACCTTTTGGGTCCGTGACGTTTTGTCTATGTTTTTGTGTCCTTGTTTGATGACAGCATATACTTCATTTTGCCCTCATTAAAGATCAAACCCATTTTTGCAGCTTCTTCCCCATTACGTCAATATTGTCTGCATAAACGAGTAATTGTACAGACTTTTGAAAGATTGCTCCTCTGGTGTTCGAGTATTGTACAATCTTTTCGAGTATGATGTTGAAGAAATCGCATGACCTTAAGCCCTTTTCGACATTAAAGGTCTCGGTGAGTTCTCTACCGACCTTGACGGAGAAGCGTGAATTCTCCAAAGTCATCCTGCATAGTCGTACGAGTTTTGCAGGGATGCCGAAACTAGACATGGCTCTGTACAGCTCGTCTCTGTAGATACTGTCACACGCGGCCTTGAAATCGTTAAAGAGATGGTGAATATCGATACTATGTTCTAGGGCCTTTTCCCAGATCTGGCGTAATGTGAAAATTTGGCCTATTGTGGACTTCTCTGGTCTAAAACCACATTGATAAGGACCTATCAAGTTGTTGACGTGGGGTTTCAGACGTTCACATATTACAGCAGACAAGATCTTATAAGCGTCGTTAAGGAGGCTTTTCCCTCTATAATTGGCGCAATTGTGAGGCTCTCCCTTCTTTAGGATCAAGCATACGATACCGAGGTTCCATTCATCGGCATACTTTCTTCCGACCATATTAGCTGGTCTCCAGCTGTCTTTAAAAGTTCGGCATCAAGGCCATCTGCACCCGCAGTCTTATTTGATTTAAGTTTGCATATGGCAAGCTTAACTTCTTTTAGGTCGGGAGGACGGCATTCTTGATCATCGTTCAAGCTGAATGGAGCAATCTGCCTGACAGCGGAATTTGTGTCCTCATCGCCGTTAAGCAGTCTGCAGAAGTGATCTTTCCAGATCCTCAGTAGCAACTGTGACTCCACAGCTATGTTTCCCTGTTGGTCTTTACAGGCTTGAGTTCGGGGCTTGCCACCATGGCAGGATCTTTTTACCTTTTACCTGCTTGACCAATCGTTGGTATTTGAATTGTTCGACAAACATGTTCTCCTTAAAACTGTCTCTGTACGGAGCAAAAGTTGTCTTTGGCTTAAATCTGACGTACATAGAGCGATTGAAAATCGGAGGAAATCGTACGCCAGATGTGAGCTTAATCCCTCAAATACTAACTGGGAACTATTCTGACGTTCTCAAAATAAAGCTACGTTTATTACTCGCAGAGCTAAGAAATGCTATTTTATGTCGAAATTGGATTCAAACCAGTCTTCTCGTAAGCTGTGGAGTAATTTACGCTCTATTGGAATCGGTAAAAAGGAGACTCCTCTCAACTTCCTTGATCTATATGAACTAAACAACACCTTTGTTATGAGTGATGTCCAAGAACTTAATTTTGTCCCCTACAATGAAATTTTGATTCTGTTTGAACCTTCAACGGTATTCGAGTTTTAAGTGGTATCAGAATATGATATTCTCGAAAGCATCTGACGCTTGCGGAGAAGATGGTATTCCAAATAATTTTTTAAAAAAGATTCTGCCACATGTCTCCAATGCCTTAACACATTTGGTTAATTTTTGTATCGCATCTTTGTCGTTTCCTGAGAGCTGGAAAAAAGCTAAGGTCATCCCTGTTGCTAAAAAACCGAATGCTTGCTCAAGCTTAGACTTTCGATCTATTAATATTCTTTCGTGTATGTCAAATACTTTAGATAAAATTTTATCGTCGCAGATTTCTAGTTACCTTATAAAAGATATTCTTCGCAATTATTATAGGGACCTTCTAAATCCTAGAGGAGTAATACAGTCCTTCCAATATGCTGTCCCAGGGATCCAAAATGAAATACTCGATGCTACTATCACGGTACAAGAAGTGAGTCAAGCACTCGACTGTTTAAAAAAGGGCAAAGCACCGGGTCCAGACACCATTCCGGTAGAATTTTATAAGAATGGCTCGAACTTGCTGAAAATCAAGCTCTGCCACTTAATGAACAAAGTCTTTGAAAATGAAATGGCACCACAAGGATTCAAAGAAGCATTGATTTATCCGATACACAAGAAAGGATCATTAGCTAACCCAGAAAACTATAGGGGAATCTCGTTCCTGAATGCATCTTATAAAATTTTTACGGCGATTCTCAAAAAGCGGCTAGATGAATGGATAAGGCAGAATAATATCCTGAAAGAGTACCAGGCAGGGTTCAGGTCAGGTTACTCTACAGTAGATCAATTGTTTGTCCTTACAAGCATTGCGGAATCGTTCCAAAATCAAAACAAAAAACTTTACACGTTTTTTGTTGATTTCAAGGCAGCTTTCGACTCCATTGACAGAAATGCGTTGCTTTATAAGCTGTACTTGAAGGGAGTATCACTTAAGTTTGGAATAGTCTTACAAAGCCTATACACAGGGAACCAAGCTGCTATTTGGAATGGAGAAGAGATGTCAGACTGGTTCGAGACAAAATCAGGTGTGAAACAGGGATGTGCCTTGAGCCCAACATTGTTTTCCTTATTTATAGATGATCTGTTTGATGGACTTCCGGGGGGTGTTCTTTATGCAAATACATGCATTAAGGGACTGATGTTTGCGGATGATGTGGTGTTGTTAGCCAGCTCCTCTGAAGGTCTTCAACTAATGATAAACCGGCTTGGAGACTACTGTAAGCTCTGGAATTTGACAGTAAACCAAGAAAAATCCAAAGCAATGATTTTTAAAAAAGGAGGTGGTAGAAGAAGTCGTAAGGACAAGTGGTACTACAATGGCGGAGAATTAGAACTGGTGAATGAGTTTAAGTACTTAGGCGTCCTTCTCTCGTCAAACCTCAATTTCAGTAAACACCTCAACGAAAAATTAGCAAAGGCAAAAACTGCAATCAATGCGACGTGGAAAGGATGTTTTTCAAATGGAGCAATTGCTCATAGCAGTAAATATAAAGTCTTTGAAGCAGTTGCTGAATCAGTTTTGTTCTACGGGGCACAGGTGTGGGGATATAAAGAACATGAAGCAGTAGAAAAGCTCCTACGATTCTATATAAAACGAATTTTCCATATTCCTACTAATGCGCCAAATTATCTGTTGATGATCGAAACAGGACTTTCACCTTTGTTTATAAAAACATTAAAGTTGCAGATAGACTACATACTGAAGGTAATGAAAATGGCGGATGCAAGGCTTCCTAAAATAGCGGCGTTAAAAGCGGTGGAAAACAAGGCAAGCTGGTACGCGGAATGGATGGATCTGGCGCTTCAATGCAAGTTGGAGGTTGATCTTAGCATTGGAAATGTAGATAACTGGGGTCCAATCTTATATCAGCTGGTGGAGAAAGTTGATGAACTGAAGCTACTGGAGTACAGAGAAGAAGCAAAAGCTTCGGTACATAGAGCAGTGTACAGTCGCTTGGACCACAATTTAATAGGAAAAAACTATTTCCATGATAAAAACAGTGTCCAAGCTATATCAATGATGATGAGGTTGAGAGGTGAAATTATAAACCTAAATTACATACCACATAGGGTAGATCTACCATGTCTGTGTGATCTATGCAACAGGAGAGAACGAGAAGATGTCTTACATTTCATTGGGAAATGTCCAATACTAAGTGAAGTCAGGCGTCAAGTATTCGGAAAAAACTACCTTTCGGACGAAGAGAGTATAACGGAGTTAAACGAGCTGAATGTGGAAAAACTTTTTAACTTTGCCAAAAATGCGCTATCTTATAGGAATAAAATTAGGAGTGGGAACTTCTGATATAACTTACTTGTTTTAATTTTTAAATGATCTATGGCGATCATGAATAATAGTCGATCGGGCAGACGGCATAAAGCCATGCATATATGTTTTTGTATTATTTTAAAGTAGTAAAAAATTAATTTGAATAAATAAAAAACTATCTACTATCTATAAAAGGTTTAATTTACTGTCTCCAGTGCAATCTGGTTTCCCTGAACAGCATAGCTGTGAAACTGCTATGATAAAGGTCCTTGACGATATTAAGGTGCGATATGATGTAGATAATATGACTATTTTCTCTGTTTACTGGATTTCTCGAAGGCTTTTGACAGAGTTAACCATGATATACTTTCCAAAAAGCTGAAATACTACTTTGAATTTCACGAGAGAGCAATGCAGCTTCTAAGGAGTTATTATTGCAATCGTAGCCAAAGAGTCAACATTGGTCAGATGCAATCTCAGTATCTGAATTTGAAAATGGGTGTTCCTCAAGGTTCTATTCTAGGACCAATATTGTTTTGAATTTACATCAATGATCTTTCTTGTGTCTGTTCGAGAATGTGCTCCTACATCTTTATGCAGATGATGTACAGCTGTGTGTATATACACCGTTCGATTGGCTTGCAAGAAAATTTGGCGTAAATGAGGATCTCACTGCAATTTCCAGTTGGTCCCTTGAAAATAGTCTCACACATAATCCGTCAAAGTCTCAACTCATTGCAATTTCCAAAAAGAACATTGGTACTTCTTCTTTGTCTCCAATTTCTTTCTCCAATCCCAGCTTAGTTTTGTGGACACTGTAACCAGTCTTGGTATCAAAATAAATAAATCGCTTTCTGCCGTAAATCATACCAACTATATATGTACATCGGGGCCATGTTGAACGAACTTTTGTTCACAAAAATCGAAGACGAGGGTATTGGAACAGGACGTGGTGCTACGTGCCACACAGCCGAAGCTACGCTCGATGTTTTGCGCCCTGTTTTTGAATATCGCATTATCAGCTGCAGAACTGATGTCGTTTGGCGATTTGACACCGTGGGACTATTATTTGTCGGGTGGCGAAAAAGATAAGTGTTACGCCCGCCGACCAGCCAGAGACAATTGACGCTTTAAAGGACAATATTCGTGAAGCCATTGGTGAAATACAGCTGCACACAATCGATAATGTGCTTAAAAACTGGACCGATCGTGTAGGCTACTGCATGGCCAGCCGAGGCAGCCATTTGAATGAAATTATTTTCCATTATTAACCGGAAGGATTGTACTTTCAAATAAAAAAAGAAATTTGAGAAAATATTCAGTAGTTTTTTTTTATAGAATTTTCAAAAAAAAAAAGAATTATTTGGCGGACTTTTAAGAAACGTCAATTCTAGCCTGCGCACTCACCATCAACCAAACTGCTTAGTTAGCTAATAGCCCAACCCGACCGAACAATCGGTTTGTGGTTTGCGGGGACCTTACTATTCCCTATAATGTTTTACAACAAGAATCTCTAAAAGACAGACGAGCATTACATCTGGTGCTAGCACACGAAGCTACTTGCTGTCATTCTTAGATCTCTTATTTGACTAATGTCGCTATCCATTGGACGAAAAGAAGTGGCCGATCGTTCGATCAGAATCATGAGAACCATCAGTGGCATGATCTGCCCCCACTTTTCTCATGACACTCGCATGGATCTCATATATGTACAAACATATCGTCGACGATGGACAAAAGAACGATGATCGTCTTGAAAGTTATGCGATGAAAGCCAAGTTAACGTAAATTAATTAGTTGTTGGGCAGGTAATTATCATTTATGTTTGACTTCCATTGGACAAATCCGCACTAAGTGTCATATGGTAGTCAGTAGAACAAGAGTCTTCAGTCAATAGCAACCAAAGCATCTACGTGTCAAAAATGACTCTCCTAGGCGTGGTTCTGAAGAATGCCCCTAAAAATTCAAAATAAATCAAAATAAATTCATACACACTAAACATGCAAATAAATTGTCTACACTCCTGATGCACAGCAAAGTTCTGCTTTTCATTCCTTTAAAAATTCAATATTCAATTAAACTACGGCCAGCCTTAGAACTCAAAAACGCATACCAAATACAAACTTCCTTTATCGTACGACCAAAATACATAACTTGACACTCAAAACTATAGATATCCAAGAGATACAATATTTTAGTCTAGTTATAAATCAAAAAGGCAAACAAAACACACACACACATCTGGTATGATACCGGCAACATAAGGACAAAGCAAACAAAATGCCGGCCCACACAAAAACCATAACTGTCTCAACAAAAAAAAAAAAAACCAAAAACAAAAACCATAAACAAAATAAACAATCATAACAACAAAATTGTAATCAAAACCGACAGGAGCAAAGTATTTAGAAGAGTTCTACGAAACCATACACCCTCCCCAAGGTTCCCGTTATAGAAACCAAATTAGAATTAAGAGGGATTACTGTCATAATCATGGAGATGCTTCTATAGGTATACATATCTTTTTACTATAGTCTCATATTGGACCATCCGTCGGATGCAGAAACGGATTTTAATTTTCTATATCTAAAGGTTATATGAGTATTTACGGTATCTACTGTGATATATTTTTCATTTGGTTTACTCAAAAAAAAAAAAAAAAAAAAAATAGGAAAAAAAAGTTCAATATTTTCATTGTCTAGTTATGGAATGAATTTTGTTTACCTTTTTATTCTTTTGAGCTCGTGTACCCATCTACAAAAATAAACAAGAGATGAAATTCAAAAATATGCGAAAAGCCATGGAATAGTTTTGTGATTGAGTGTAATTTTTTTTTGTTCGTGTTTTTGTTTTAAGAGAATTCGATTTTATGTGTTTGTGTTTTTAGTGTTTGTTTTTATTGGTGAAAAAAAGTTTGTTTTTTAATAATTTATTGATGTTTATTTTCGTTTAGATTCGGGGATCTCAATAATAATTAACTGTGGGAGCAGACACTTAAAAACAAACATAAGTTCAGGGGCTTTTGAAAATATTGGACGAGGTTTCCCAGAGATCAAAAAATAAATTGCGGACTTTCAGAGATGTGTTCCTCTCGCTGTTTGATTAATTACTTCAATTTAATCATAATAAGGAAAGCAGAAAGTTGTTCTATTCAAACTGATGTAAGCTTGACTCGATTATTAATTACTTTTTATTTAGAAAGCTATTTTCAAATCAAAGATGACCTCAGACCTCAGCATATGAATACAAAAGACCCACATGGATAGGCGAGTTATGGGAGAGAGTTGGATTCAGTAAGTCAAGTGAATTGACAAGAAAGTCAAATCATCTCAATGCTAGTGATGCATCGTTTAAAATCACAGACGTCTGCATCGTGAAGCGTTAGGTCTGCTAGAGACAGAATTTTCCGGCGGGTGATTAAACGTCGCACTTTGAGGAACAAGAAAAGCCTCTATTGCTTAGCTACGAACAACTTGCAGACGTGATGATAGAGGTTAGGTTAGGTGGAAGAAGCTGTTAGCCAATGAGTAATACCTATGTATGTACATTGCCTGACACACTTAGACTGCAAGAGTCCATTGTAAATGTCTTAAAGCCGCCAATCAAAGAATGGGAGACATGTCTGAAAGACAATATGGCTTTAGGAAGGGGCGCTCTGCAATAGGAGCAATAGAAGAAATAGTAAGGGCTGTAGAAATTGCTCAACAAAGGAGCCAAAACACCAAGAAAATCGTGGTGCTGGTAACACTTGAAGTCCGAAACGCTTTCATTTCGATGCTCAAACATGATTGATGCACTTGAAAGAAGATTCCAAGTTCCAGATTATCTCTTACGGATGACAAAAGATTGTGTCAAAGAACGAAGGCTTATCTACCAAACCACTGAAGGAATGATACGAAAAGATATCACAGCTGGAGCAGCACAGGGATCTATCATTGGACCAGACCTCTGGAACATCTCCTACCATGACATTCTCTGTATGGAAATGCCCGAAGACTGCTTTCTAGTTGGATACGCTGACGACGTTGCTGTGGTGATTACTGCAAGGGACACCGAA
The DNA here is from genome assembly GCA_914767635.1 of Melanostoma mellinum. Taxonomy (NCBI): domain Eukaryota; kingdom Metazoa; phylum Arthropoda; class Insecta; order Diptera; family Syrphidae; genus Melanostoma; species Melanostoma mellinum. The sequence goes on along the minus strand of OU612059.1, from coordinate 84,449,074 downwards.
GGCGCACAAAGAAAGTTGAACCGAGTGATGCGAAGCACAAATTCCTGGATGGAGAAACATGGGCTTTTGCTGGCTAATGAGAAGACTTAAGCAGTAATCCTAACCAAAAAACTAGTTCCCACGGTTATCGACTTCCACATCAAAACCGAACTTATAAAAAGCAAAAACGTAGTAAAATATTTGGGAATAAAGCTCGACACGAAACTCAGTTTTTGGGACCAGATATACGAACGGCTGCTGAACGAGCATCCAAGGTTACAGCCACCTATCTAGGTTGATGACAAATGTAGGTGGACCATCCGCAAGCAAACGAAGACTTTTTCTGGCAACATCACATTCAATTCTGTTTTACGGAAGTCAAATTCAGGCTGAAGCGCTAAAACAGGAAAAGTACCGGAAACAACTAGCATCGATGCAGAGGCGCGGTGCCTTGCGAATAGCGAGCTCGTACCGTAAAGTGTCTGAGCCAGTAGTTCTTGTAGTTTCAGGTATCGTACCAATTGACCTCCTCGCAACACAAAGAAGATACATATATGACAAGGAATCAGAAATTGAAGTGGAAGCGGCGAACGCGGAAGCGAAAGCAATCACACAGCAGAAATGGCAAGAACGCTGGGTGTTGGAAAGCAGAGGACGCTGGACTGCTAGGCTGATCGGAGACATAAGTGAATGGAGTAACCGCAAACACGGTGAAGTGAACTACTATATCACACAGTTCCTCACCGGACACGGGTGTTTCAACGCTTTCTTGCACAAAATTGGAAAAAGAAAAAGCCCTTCGGTCCAATACCGGGATTCGCTAACAGACGGCGCTTATCATACAGTGTTCGAGTATAGTAGACGGTAATCTCCCTGTCAGGAAATAATAGAGTTATCATCCAGGAGATGCTGAGAGACGAGGAGAGTTGGAGGCGAATTAGCATGTATCTGAAGTAGATCCTAAAAACAAAGAAACAGGAAGAGGTAGTTGGGGAACTAGAACCTGCCACCTAGACACGGATCCCCCCTCGTCCCGAGGGGTAGATCAGCGAGAAATTTTTGGAGTTTTAGTCGGTATCCCAAGCTTAGTACCACCTTGGAGAGTCCGACACGGAGCAAAGTATGGAAACTTTATAACGGTGTGTAAGGCAATTCTCCAAAAGTAAATAAAAAAGGGGTCCATTGTGATACCACAGAGATCAGCAAGTTAATCACCTACTGATCTCAGAAACCCGATGTAAGACTAACGAGCTGATCACCCATTAATCTTCCATTACGGGACTAGCCGGTTAATCACCCGCTAGTCGAACCACGCGGAGCTTTTTATGTATTTTGAAAGACTTTTAGGGTCTATGTAAGCTAAGTCGCTAGTATCATCGAAGAAGAATTCACCGAGATGAGTTTTCCTCCTACGAAGTAGATATGAAGGGCATGAGCAAAGAAGGTGTTGAACGGTTTCTTCCTCTTCTTCCTCTTCTTAGTGCATGCAGCTTCTGCAGAATTCATTGGAAACACACCAAGTCTTTTGGCGTGTCTCCCTATTAGACAGTGTCCCGTAAGAACACCTAGGGTAGAACCTAGATACAGGCGGTTCAAGACTAATAAACTCTTCGAGCGTTCTGATGGTAGACCTTATCAAACACTTTCAAATGAGCTTTACGTGGCCATAATTCCAAATACTCATACGAATTTTACTATGTTTTTTTTTTGCCTTTTTATTCGTTAGTGCACTTATGGGGTATGGCTAGGCAAGTACTATTCAGTAAGGCTCTGATTGGTGTCAACTTGGCAGTACCCAGATATTGAGACTTATAGAACACATCAATTGAGTTTATTCTACGTCATAGCGGCAACCACTAGGTACTTATCTCCTCCAACCGGACAGAGGAGAGTTGCTAAACTACTAAGAGCGAGCTACCAAAAGATCGCCAAACAGTTTTCATAAGACCTGTCGTTAGACCTGTTGTTAGAGAAAGAAGAAAAGAGCTTCTATTGACCCCAATGAAAGTTAAACTGTAACTTGAGGTGGTCAGTAAAGAGCATTATTGGAATGTTCTCTGAGTACCGGCTGACTGCCCGAATCTCAGTGGTCTACCAGAGCTTGTTGGGAGTGTCTCAGCGAATGAATTTGACTTACAGAATCAACGGTGGACTTCAGCAGCCAAAGAAGAAGAAACCCTTGAATAAGCTACTCTTACATTTTTAATTAAAAAGTTTTTCAGGGTCTTTTAATATTGGGACAGGGTCTTGAAATAAATATAATCCGGGCCATCACGGCATAACTGGGAATGAGATGGCCGATGAACTTGCCAGACAAGGATCTCACACAGTTTTCTCGGGACCTGAACCGTCGATAGATCTGCCACCGTCCTTAGGGCTTCAATCAACGATTGGATCTGTAAAAAGCATTACCGTAGAGGACATGCCTCCATTGGATGCAGACCAAACGTATGATCCCCAACGCAAATAAGAAGACTTGATCATTTTTATCAGAAAAGACTGTAGAAAGCTTATTAACGTTGTCAGCGGGCACTTCTCTTTTGTCAAGCACTTAAATGTGTTAGGCTTAAGTGATACCACATTCTGTGAATCTTGTGGAGAAGACGACGGCACCGGAGTTCTTCCTCTGTGAGTGTCCTGCTTTTTCTTGCATGAGGTTACAGATACTCGGCGCCAGACATAATGAGAGCTGGTAACTTAGGCTCCTTACCATGGCAGCGTCTTTTGGCTTTCCTCCGAACATCTGGGAAACTATAAGAAATAGAAGGTTGCTAACTGGTAGTAAAATGGACCGGTATTTAGGTCTGAGTGCTCCAGCTGGTATTTTAAGAACCTCCAACAGAAAAAAATGACACCGTACAATAACTTTTCTTTGTTTATATTTTATACCCACGTAAGCCTAAAAGAACTCAGAAAATATCAGTCTATCATCATTTCTTCTTAAAGGGTCAGAGCAATTCATTGACGTCCATCTGCGTAATGCTATAGATCTTTACTTTATGTCTACAGCACAACACGCTTATTGCAATGGAAAATGGGGTTATGAATATGAATATATATATATAAATATCCTTATAATGTTATAGAACACAGTGCGAGCATTTAGGAAAATAGGAGAGAATTTGAAATAAGACAGCGATGCATTTGCTTTTGAACCTTTGTGAATCGTACTGAAGGGGAAAGACAGGGTCAGGTAGAGCATTCCACATTCGGGTGGTGCGACTTAAATAAAAATCTCTATACTTGACTGTACACCCGAAGTTGGTCTCAAGATGAAACTGATGAGCATTCGTAGTGAGGAGGGTGTTGCGGCTAAATTATTTAAGGGGAGGAATGCAACTGGTATTTCACTAGAGCACTGTTTGTGAAAGAATCGATAAAAGAGAGAGAGAGACAGGTAACGTTTCTACGATCTTCAAGAGAATCAATCGCATCTACGATTGAACCTCATCTATAAATTTCAACGCCCTATTTTGTATCCTAACAAGTAGGCGCAAAGATGTTTGAAGAGCAGCGACCAGATATGGAAGTTATACTCCAGTTTTGGGCGGACGAAGGCCTTTAAATTGTAGCCAGATCAGAGGGGGTGAAGAACTTCCTGCATCGTCTCAAGAACCCTAGGCATTTAGCAACGTTTTCGGCGATTTCAAATATGTGGTCATTCCAAAGATGATCATCGTTTACACACATACCAAGTACCGACAGCTTTTCGGTTTCTTGGATGCCAGGTACCATTCATGGATAATGGCAATGGGGGAATGTTAAGTTTCAACGACAAGAGGCAGTATTGAATTTTCGAAGCATTGAATTCTACTCGGTTCTTATGACCCCATGTAACAATGCTATCAAGGTCAGAACTCAAGGAGCTTATCATACGCAGCCGTTCCAGTTCCCCATCCGAAGAGCAGGGACGTGAATTTGGAAACGAATATGAAAAGCTGAGGGTCTAGTCGTCAGCAAAACAGTTGAGAGGACTATAAATTTCAGACAAGAGATCATTAATGAAAATGAAGAAGAGAGTCGGAGACAAAACGGAGCCCTGGAGCACACCAGCATTTATGAAGTGGGTATCAGACTTGAAGCCATCCAATACAACTTGTATTGAACAAAAGAAAGAAATTGTTCAGGCCGTCCCAATCTTTCTCATATTGCACACAGTTCTTTTTGGAACTTTATCTTTTTTTACCGTGACGGAAAGCAAAAAATCTACCGAAATGACACAATGGTCCGATTTGCCTAGAGGAGAGATACTACATCCCTGTATTTTTGAGATGAGAAGTAAGAAATAGGTCAAGATCAAGAGTGTTGGCCGCATGGCCTTCAATATCTGGAACCCGAGTGGGCTCATCAACAAGTTGAGTTAATTGGTTAAACTCAGCGAAGATCTCAACATATTCTCCTTCGGGTGTTGTCTGGCCAGAATGTCGAAGCCAACCAGAATTGTGTACATTGAAATCGCCCGCAATTGCGATTTCAGTGTGAGGATAAAGGGAAACAATTATTATTATGGATTATCTGGTTGAATTGCTATCTAAATTGGGATTCTGTAAATGAAACAAAAGTAAATGAGGTGCTTACGGACGGAGAATTTAAACCACATGAAGTTAAAGTTCGTGGTCGAACAAGGGCCATATTGTGGTTGAATTTGGTAATGAACATCATTCCGAATATATACGGCGAGACCATAGGAAGAGATGAAAAATGGCACCAAGCTATTACCAGGCAGGAAGAACTCTGAAGGATCAGAATCAGCACCCAAACGGGTTTCAATCAGTGACAAAACAGCTGGCCTGCATTAAGTAGGATGAGCGTACGTACACAGAGAAAAAATTCGATCTAAGCCCCCGAATGTTGCTAAAATCACCCCGAAACTTACCCAACTTTACGAATGACTAAAACAAAAAAAAAAAACGAAGTTGATGAAAAATGTAAGATCTTGAAGTTCAATGAGGAACTCCTTCACATCTTAAATGTGGTATCACAAGGTACCTTATATGGGCAGTTGTTTTCCTGGCACCCATTTAAACCAAACCTTGTGCCATTCCGCTTCTTGACAACCTTAAATTTCATTAAATTGAAATCGAAATCGGCCCTGTACTTTAGAAAGATCGTTTGCAAAATAAACTTTTTTACTTCAGATGGTCTCAAACAGCTTCAAACAGCTCGGCGTCATCTGCATATTGAACCTTTTCTTTATATCCTTGGAACAATTGCTAAAAAACACATTGCATTTTTAAACAACAGGAATACAGTTTAAACTTTTATACTACTGAACAATTTCTTCTACAAGCAACTTTCAGGGTAGACTTAATTCATCACCGAGAAAATAAAATTGTATTCAATGAAATTAATGAAAATTACGGTTAACTTTATGGAGTCGTTTAAGTTCCGTTGACATGAAAATTGATGGGTTAGTAAAAAGTCCCAATTCACAATCTACATTGCGTTCATGGAAACACTCAACCTGCAGCACTCCCTCATGTTTAGTTTAAATGACGCGCGAAAAGTATAATGTGAAATAAATGAGTTATAAAAGTGTAATTATAAAAAAAAAGGTGAAAGTGTGTGTAAAATTTGTGTTTATGTTGTGTGTAAATAAAATGCAGAAAGTGTCAACTAATACCCTTCAACCCTCCCTAAAACAAAGAAAAACCAAAGTTCAAATCGAAATCAAAGAAAACAAGATTCAAAAATTAAAGAACATTTCACCGAAGCATCATATTTATTGCAGCAAAAGTATTTATTTCTTTCTCTTTTTATCATCATCAATGTTTTTTAATTTATTTAAGTAACTACTATATATAGTTTTTATTTAATTCTTATTTTACAATTTTATTTAGTTTACGATCGCGTTGTTCTATTCATCCAAGAAAAGAGCGTAGAAGAGAGACAGAGAAAAAAGGGGTAAAGCAAGAGAAACAAAAAAATTACTTTAATCTTAAACTTAACTAAACGAAATAAATTCGCCGAAGCAATGCGAAGGACTTTTTATACAATTCTTGCAAATAAAGGATAAATAAAGAAAAAATCAAATCAAATCAAATCGAAAGAAGAAATTATATTTCATAAATATTTAACTTTAATATTAGTGGGCATAATATTTATAAACAAAATCAAAAGGATTTTCTTGTATAAAGTGTAGGTATACAAATTTAATTGAAATAAATTGAACAAAACAAAAATAAAAACTTTGCATTTAAAACATAATTGTAGTGTGTTAGTATACAAAAAAAAGAAAAGAAATCACAACGAATAATTTATAATTTTTTCTTTTTTAAAAGTAAATTTACAACTAAATGTTAGATAAATGATAACAACATAAAATATTTTTTGTTTTTTCTTTCAGCTTTAAGCCTATTTTGATTAAAATTAAATTCAAAATTTTTAACAAAAATGGAAAACCAAAAATGGATATTACAACAAAATATTTATGTGAGGCTAATTCCATTGCCAGTCATGTGGTGTTGTGTGCAAATGGTCAAATGATATTTATATATTTTTTTTTGGAAAGAAAATGATTGCCCAAAACAGTCACACTTAGGAAGCACCACATATCTAGACACTTTCAATTAGGTTCGTTTATTTTTTTATACTTTTTGTATTTAAAGCAAATTTAAAAAGTTCTGTTTGTTTAGCTCGTTTGATGTTTTTTTTAGACGTTTGTAATTTGTGAAACTAAAACAAGTCGAGTGTTAGGTATGTATCGTCGATTTACCTCCAGATCCATAGCTCGTTGTTGAGGTTGGCCTTGGCCGCCCATGCCACCACCTGGACCACCCATGCCAATAGCAACTCCGCCTCCACCGCCACCACCGCCGCCGTACTGAAGCATATCACCGCCCAAAGTATGACGTCTGGGATCTTCACGGCGGGCGTTTCGCCTTCTATCGTCGGATACTAGAAATATAGAAAAAAAAATTGTTTAGAATTAAAAGTCAACTAAGAAGTACTTTAGACTATCAGAAATATGTACTCAATACGTTCCAAGGTTATTCAATACAAGAGTTTGGTGGCATTGCGATGTACTCAAATGTATTTGTGGAAAGTTTCAACTTGAACCAGAAATTTGTGTTGTAGCGAGTGAACTATGAGAACGCTGCCTAATTTATTAGAAGCTTTAACCATAGCGGATAGTGGAATAAATTAAAGAAATGCATGTTACATTTCAAAAAAATTAAAAAGACAGAATTTAAAATATAGTCAAAATTCTTTCACTTTTCCATTTTAATTTAATTGCTCTTATTAACTATAACTGTATACATATATTATGTAGAATCATTGCAAAGTTTTGGTTTTTTTTTTTAGAAAAAAAGAAAAAGCCTATGCTAATTTGGAGCTCTCAGACCTAATTGTTCTACCAGGGTAGCATCGTTCCCTTTTCTTGTGGGGTAGTAGATGAAAATAAGGTGTTTGTAATTTCGTATAACCTCAAGGGCGGCCGCGGCCGGCGCGACACTGGCGCACAGTAGTGCCGAAGTTGTTGTTTTGTGTTTAAAGTGATTATGTGAAAGAAAAGACGAATTTTTTGGGTATATTTGTTTGCATCAAGAAAATCGCATGAAATAACCTTGATATTTTATGAAAATATGGAAACAGAAGAAGGTTCATTTGATTACATATTTATGTACTACAGAATCAATATTCTGTTTTTCTTGTTAAATATATCCAATACATCATTTGCGTCAATATCTAACCATAGTGAATATTTATGAGAGCCAAGCCGTTCAGTCCGTTTTCACTCGTCATATTCCGCAAGTAGTTTTAAGTCTCCGTAGGCTTGAAAATGTCCTTTTTGGTGCTGTAGTGGAAACAGCTATGGTAGCCAATATCTGTAGCAATGTGTAAATATTTGGATATAATTTTTTACCGCACTTATCCAAGCATTCCAAAGCAAATTTGAACTACGGGAGAAGATAGTCATAGCTGATGTACTTCGGACGGGTAGCACTGCCGATGCCGAATACATAAAAATTGCGTCTTCAATTTCAGAACTGACTGCAAAATTTAAAGGTAGCACACCAGATAATGCCAATACTACTTTACGGTGTTACTCAAACCTCTCGATTAATTGGTGAATTGTGTGCTCTAGAAATGGGATGAATAAATTTATTTTGTAATACGTGTACATATGCGAAGCAGGAATGTTAGAGCGATTAAGTTGCCTTCCAACGATACGTGGCATTTGCAGTATCTATACCACCATTTTCTTCGAGCAGGGTTCATATAAATGATCGTACTCTTTGTCAACTTTATTTCTCAGAAGTTGCAAAGCACTAATTGCAACATCCACGTGACTGAATGCTGTTATGAGATCGATGTTAACTGTTTGCAGTTGTTTTGATGTTTTAAGTTCTTCGAGTGCATTGACAATAGCTGGATAAATTTCCCTAAATCTTAAAACGGTTTCATGCTTGTGAACCCACCGTGTTTCACACATGATTGCCAGCTGAAGTTTTTGATTTCCAGCCGATAATAGCTCCCGAATTTTACCATTCAAAACAGCAGGGCGTTCAGCAGAATGTCCAAAGCAGTAACCAACAGACTGCACTTTCCCAAAGCAATTTCGCACATCTGCTTGTTAAACGAGTCAGCAATAGCAAAGTTGAGAGAGTGTGCACTAACTACAATGTAGATAAAGAGCTAGGGCACATTCTTGACGAATATACGCTCGGGCACTGTGCAAATACCCACTCATTATTTATTATTAGATATACTATATTCTACTCTCTACTCTACTTTGGATCTTCTTAAAACAACCTATCGATTCAAAGATCGAATCATTTAGATAGCCGGTGATGATAAATGATAGATGATCGATACGGTTTTCAAAAATGATCGATTTACACAGGCCTAAGTGAGTGCTGATACGGCACGAAGGCTACCGAATGCGATCGGATAATCGACTACGGACGCAGGGGCGAAATGACGAAAAGCTGGTATTAAATCAACCAAAAGAGGTAGACACTTGAAATTTGGCACAAATCCTACTACTATCAATGTTAGTGCATAGCCAAATTTCTAATGGCCACGCCCATTTGTAGGGTTGCCACTCATGCAAAATTTTAAGATGTTCGAAATCACTCGGAAAATAAAACTCTTTATGTCTTTTATAAAATAATAATATACAATAACAATCATTAAAAAAATAAATAAAAATTAGGGTTGCCACTTTTGTATATATTTTTTTTTTAAATTTTATCATTAGTATTTTTGTTTAAATTTAATTTTCCAAATATTTTCTTATACATAAATACACATTTTATAAATAAGCGAAATAAATAAATTAGATGTCTTCATCACACTCAAAAAGTTGATCTTCATTTTGGCTTTCGTTTGGCGAGGGAGATAATAGCAAATCAAGTGCATCCTGAATTTTTTTCCTGGGTAACTTTCGCATACTCGCTAACACCGGATCTGATAAAAGCAAAAAAAAAATTAAATATAAATAAATAAATAAATAAAAATTTTATTATTTCACATTTGTGTATTAAATATTTATGGACGGTAGGGGCTAATGGTACCACGGATATACTTTCTGCGTTCAATCCATGAAAGGCTAGCTTATATGAGCTGTGCCCAGAACTTCCATCAAAGCTTCATTTAGAGATCAATCTAACGTTTTACAGTTCTTCGGTACTAAGCAGTTTAATGACGTCCTTTTGGACAGTTATCAAACGGTCAACCGTTGAGTTTAGCTAACCTTGTAGATCTGTACTCACAGAAGTCTCCGATAAGCTGACATATTCAGGACTTGGATAGCAGTTTTTTTACACTCCTGAATTATTTTGTAGGAAGAAAATACTGAAGGGGCTTTTGATATATCATTTCATATTGAAAACGGGATAAGTTTGCTTCAATTATTAACGCTAAAAGGCTTCTTCAGGCTTCACCAGTCACCGAAGTAGGTTCAATAGACTCTCTTAAAGCAACGCTACAAGTTTTGGTCTTCCTGGGATTTCTGGTCACTTCGTGAATTAGTTGCGCAGGTCCTGATTGCCCAGATGCTCTCAAACTCATTTCAGTCGCAAATGTTAGTTCAGACAATGAAATTGATCTCCTCAACTCCGCAGTTTTTTGCCGTTTTGTTCTATCCGATCCTTCTTCGAAAGAAACAGACGGGCGACAACCTTTAGGTTTTAAAGGACATTTATAATGGGGGTGTAAAGCCAAGTTCTGTTGCTATAATCTTGATTCTTTACGAGCAACTTTTTCCCAATTTTGTTTTAAAATCGTTAATTTTTTATTTATGTCGTTTTCAAAAGTACCCGAGCATTGAGTCCGCCTCACAACTTCTTAATTCAAAAACTGGAACTGGCTATTTAAGCCTTGGCGGCCTGACGTTCTCATCATATTAAAAAGGTCTTGTCTGGTAATTGACAACGTTTTAGATATTGTTGGGCCTAAGAAGGGTTAACAATTCAATAGTTTTAGCCAAAAACCTGTATTTATAGAAAGTGACGTCACCAACAAAAATGAACACTACACACAGGGCTGCAAATTGCTGCAAGAAAACTTTTCATATTCTAAAAGTAGATAGAACACTGAACAAATTGACACATAACACTTATGGAAGTTTAACGTTTAACACAACCAAACGACTAAGGCTTTCAGAAAAATGCTTTTTCATTTTTAACTACGAAATAAAATAACATGATTGTTTTTTTTATAAAAAAAAAAAAATTGTATAATAACGCACCTGCTTACTGATTCCATTTCAAAAAGATTCAACTTATTACACGTAATATGTAAAAAAAAGAACACAATTTATTGAAACAACTCAAAATAGTAAAAAAAACGTGTAAGCTGATGCAAAACGTGAACTTTCTCTTCAATTGACACGATCTCCTGAACAACACGTGATGCAAATTAATTTACTCTCTCTCATTTTTTACTCTCTATTATATTCGAAGAGAAATAGATCGGTCAGTTAAGACAAAGCTCACATTCATAATTTGATTAAATGCCAGCTTTTTTGAGTTTCGCCCCATAGTGGGACGGTAGGGTAGAGAGGGCGAATTGAAAATACATTATTAGTGTAATAATACGTAATAAAATAAGTTATGCGATATAAGAAAAGACGTTATTTTAATATCATTGATGTTGATATTCTCATCCCCCTTGGCTACACCCGTGGGTCTTGCTGTCTATGCCTAGTTCATTTAGGTGACTCCCTAGTTCACAATGTCCCGTTAGGAAACCGGTTAACATTCATATATTGTAAGGTTTATTACGTTTTTTAAGTGTTTGGGTAGAAGATGCCAAGTACAAGCTTAGCTTGACACATTTTTCGCAGTTCATTCAAGTGTTCAACTCTGTTGTCTTTCTCCGACTTTTTGTTTTCTTTTTTATGTGGCTGTTCGTTATTTCACAAAAAGGGTTCGGTCCTAAGAGAGGTGATCCGACTCCTGTTAGCTTGTTGTTACTGCCCAGTTCGTTCAGATTTACCCGCAATTCTCTTGCACGTTATTAGGGTTTTCTTATCTTTTTCAATTTAGAATTACGCCTAGATACTCTACCTCTTTGTAGGTTCGAAGATTTCTCCGTTTACCGTCCAGTGTTATATCATTCATAATGATGATCGTGAATGGTACAATTGAAATTTTAGTCGGGTTGATGTTTATTCCTACCGATGTGCACTTTCGTGATTACCAACCAAGCCCCTCTGGCTATGCCCATGTCGCGGTACAGCTCATACAGCTCGTTGTTGTATCTTCTTCTCCACACATTGTTTTCGCATACGGACCAAAGATAATTCGGAAAGTTTTTTTTCGAAGCAACCAAGGGTTTCCTCGTCCGCTTTCGATAAAGTCCATGTTTCCGCGCCGTAAAGCAGGACTGGGATGATCAAGGTCTTATATAAGGTTACCTTGGTTTTTCTAGAGTGGGTTTTGTTTCTCAATTGCCTTCTTAACCCAAAGAAGCAACGGTTGGCAAGAGTTATTATCCGTTTGATCTCCGCACTGATTTTGTTGTTTCAAAAGACCAGGACTTTTATAACAAAGTACTGTTATAAATTGTCGAAGAATTTACAGAAGAGAGGGAGGATTTAGGAAGAAAATTTGAAGAATTGAATGACCGAGATTTATTATCAGTCATTTAGTTAATATCTTTGGCATGTTCAACAAAGTCAACTTGCTGCTGCAGGGCGATGATTAAACAAAATTTAAGCGGGAAGCAATACTTACAGTTTCAATATTTTTCAAAATCATCAGAAATACTTCAAGAGGACACAGTATGACTCCGTAGAAGAAGCCAATGAAGAGTCAATCACCCTCAAAACTGACAAGAGCTTAAGCAAAAGTTAAATGAAGTCTATCAGAAGTTATGGTTGCAGCATTGAAACTCGCTATACTGCACTGAAGAAACATTGCTGAAAAAAAAAATTCTCATTGCTCTTCTATCATCATATTTTAAATAAAGAGATTAATACAATTTTAAACAGTAAAAAACACTTTTTATATTTCCTCAAATCCACATTTCAGAAGCAATGCTTCCATCATCAGTGAGATATATAATATATATATCACTGATGATGGAAGCATTGCTTCTGAAATGTGGATTTGAGGAAATATAAAAAGTGTTTTTTACTGTTTAAAATTGTATTAATATATATATCACTGATGATGGAAGCATTGCTTCTGAAATGTGCATTTGAGGAAATATAAAAAGTGTTTTTTACTGTTTAAAATTGTATTAATCTCTTTATTTATTAGATAAAAAAAACACGTGGAATATCTCTACTACAAAACTCATCATCATATTTTGTTGAAAAATGCTTTAGCGTTGTGGCAAACATTTTGACAAAAAAAAAAAGAAACCGTTTTTTCTCGTAATGCCATGTTTTATTGCTATCCCAAAATTTTCTTTCTACAGGACTGCAACACTTGCCTTAAAACTAGGCAAATAAAAAATTGTGATTTCGCATTTATGAAAACCCCAAATTGAAAATTTCGCATTTATTTCGCAAAAAAACAGTGTTAAAAACTTAATTAAAGGCTAGCATTGTTTTAATTCCTACATTTTCATTTTTAATTGTTTGCCTGCGATCAGTTAGAACAACGTTGTAAACACTAAAGTACCTCTCAGCCACCAACACTATTGAAAGGGCAATTGAGACATTGAAAAGCTGCTTTAGCAAATCCAGGGTAGCAAGATTTTGATTCCACTAAAAGTTGCATTACATCCACAGGAGCTTCTTGGCCAACCAATCGAAGTAATCGCCTGTATATTGAAAGTATCCGTCAATTAGTTCTTCTTGTGGTACACTTTTTCTTTCCACTATTGAATTTGAATTGACAGAAGAGGAGGGCATATTTGCAGCTTCCGATGGACAAAATGATGGTGATTTCTCTCACAAGAAAGCATCATATGCAAGAGTTTTCATATTATCTTAATTGCAACCCTCTTCAGAGAACTGAAAGATTCAAAGATTTAGGCGTAATTTTTGACTCCAAATTCTCTTTTACACCACATTTAGAAGCTATTATATCAAAAGCAAACTCGATGTTGGGATTTATAAAAAGAAACTCAACAGACTTCACAAACCCCTACACCCTTGTGTCTCTTTATACCTCACTAGTAAGACCCAACCTAGAGTATGCAGACATCATCTGGAATCCTCACCAACAATATCTTTCAGATCGAATTCAGAAAGTTCAGAACAGATTTACGAAGTATGCATTTTACAAAATGCGATGGAGTTTTCTTCCAAATTCCATAGCTAGGCAAAATCTTTTAGGTTTGCAGTCCCTCAAATCACGTAGAACTAGTCATGAAATAGTTTTCGTGCGAGATATTTTATGTTATCATATAAAGTGTCCTCCCTTGTTGTCTTTTATTTGTATTTATGCTCCGGAGAGACCGTTGAGGGATAGAAATCTTCTTTTTCAATCAATGCACACAACAAACTATGTCATGAGTGAACCAATTTCAAGATCAATTAGAGAGTTCAATGAGATTTGTGGTCATATTGATCTGTCTTTCTCCAGAGATAAATTCCGAAATGAATTGTATTTAAGAAATTGAAATCTTGCTATTATTTCATTTAAAATTAATTTTAAAACTTTTCTTTTATTTCGTTGTAATATGTAATCTGTTGAGCTGATTGCTCGTAGGTGAAATAAAAAAAAAAAAAAATAATAATAATAATAATCTGCCAATGTGCTTGTAGCACTCATTTGTTGGATTTGGCCCCATATGCACCAGCAATTTATCCAAGCTCTTTTGAGCTGCTGTCTTCAACATCATGCTGATCGATAGAGTTTTCAGGTGATAAAATAAGTATTTAAGTATTTAATTTTCAAATTTCGCTTTTTTCGCAAATAAAATGCAGATTTCGCTTTTATCGTTAAAACGAAATTTACGTACCCCTACTTATAACTAGTACATATAAGTAAGAGCAAGTAAAAAAGTTGAGACATGATTTTTTATGTTATTTGGCTATTGGGGTCAAGGGTATTAGTTAGTTTCAAGAGGCCTAATTTTGAACAATTTTTTTCAGCATTTGGGGCCGTATGTCAGCAATAACGCGTCTAATATTCTCTTCTAAGGCGTCAATGGTCTCGGGCTCATCTTCGTAGACAAGCGACTTTACTTAACCCCACTATAAATCATTCGATCTCGGTGGTAGCTCGATCGAAATTTTGTAAAAATCGTCGACAAGAGGGATTTGGTTTCGATACAATCAACCGAACGTAAACAATGCCCAACGGTACTGTGTCTTTAATTCTTACATAAAATAGAACCAAATTGAACTTAAATTAAGTGACAGCTGTGAATAAAGCCAACTCCGTCCCTATTGCCATATTGAAAACCCCACGTCTAAAAAAACACGCTAAACGGAGCTTTTCGGAACGTCAGAATTGAAAACACAATTTTGTTTATCATCAACCAAGGAAATCATCGATAAAATAAGATTTCAACAAAAAGTTTGTAAAATTAAGGTAAAGCTAGATAATATTTGGGCTGAAAGCAAAGTGTACGTCTACTTTTCATCCCGAATGTGTTCAACTGTTTTTGGGAATTAGTAAAACCGACGCAATTAATTGGTAGGTGACTTTCTATTAAATGGCGCCAGTCCGCACTTTGAATGCTTTGTTTCCCAGTAATCTCAAGTGCTGACCGTTCCATTGCTGCCAATAACAGAAATAATTTTTGTGTAATCCGCACGATTATCTCATAAATATCAAGACCACATTTTCAAAATAACCTCATCATGGACCCCGGCCAACAATATTTTCAATGAAGAGAATTATTAAATATTTAATTGACAACAAAAAGAACCACCATGCGAGATACAAAACGAAAATCGAAACTTCCGCATGGTTTTTCGTGCGTCAAATAAATAAAACCAACAACGCGCTACCACACAGAGAGGGCGCCTATTAATTCTCAATACACATGCAAAAATAATTTTCAAAATCACACAATCAACCTCAAAAACGAACAACAAAATTTGAAACTAAACAGCATGTGCTCTTGAAACATTTAAACAAACATCAAAAAAGAAGAACAACCGCCTCCTGTCAGCCGACGCACGCCGCGCCGCTTCGCCTCTCGTCGGTACTCGTATAAAAACCTCAACTTGAATGGAAAAAGCGTTCTGTTGAAAATTTCGCGTTTCCTGTTCATGTTGGCAGTGCGTAAATAAAGTTTTCCAACTCATTATGAAAAGGTTAGTGGTATTTCAAAATGTTGAAGAGTAAATTTGACAGACGATGACATGTGACGTAACTAGATCATCAACTTGACACCGATTGTTGGCACCTGTCATTTTAAAAGAGAATAGTTGGCAGTGTTGCTGTGTGTGATAACAAGTTGATGTGGTTTTCAGCGAAGATTAAACACCATTATGGCGGATAATAGAACTTATTATAGACTTCGACAGTTCAAATATCAGATGTCTAATACAATAGACCATTAAAATTGACCGCAGTAACAGCTCTCCGCAGCGCAATAAAAGTCCAAACATCCGAGGCGTTTTCTTTACCCCACTTTACTCGCACAGAAAGACTTCTAATTAATGTGTCGACAGGGCAATGTACTGAGCAATTAAAATTTGGGTCACCCTGAGAGATGATGGTCCGTGTTGTGTCGCGTTATGTGATTCAATGTTTAGATATCGAACGCGAAAGGAAATTGTGTGATTTATTTCATAAAAGTGTCGGCTGTGCCTGTGCAATGGGGAGGGATGATGATCGGGAAGGCGATAAATGCTTTGTATGTTTTTGATTGCTTTTTTAATTTCCACGACAACGGCGCGGCGGCAATAAATGCGTTATTAAAGTATCTTTGGAGTTTTTGAATAAAACTAAATGAAGACTTTGAGGCGTAACCCACTTTCCCCCACTGTCAAACGACGCGCGACGGAAGCAGGCGTATCCATCAGGAGAATTTGGTTTTTCCTGTGTAGACGTCTTATGTGATGGATGAAATTGCTTTGGAAGGAGTTTTCCCGTCAAAATGCTTCTACTTGACTAAGAAATGCCACAAAAATTGTATTTTCAGTTTAACATTTTTGTCGATAGGGAGGCCATTGAACTGGAAAATTAGTTGGCGAACTTTTGAAGTACCTAACGTCAAATAAGTTTTCAAACGCAGACTAACTTTCAACACATCGCTCACTCTTACAAGCCAAGTTTTCTATGGTCCCGCTTATAAAGCATGCAAAAGTATGTTCGGCAAATTAATTTTAGCTAAGAACAGTAAGGTGGAAGAACTTTGGTCAGATTGAGTGTTGAACTGAGAAGACAACAGAGATGTGCCAAGAACTCAGCCCTAATGGCAACGTTATGAGGAAAAAAGAAGGGTTGGTTGGTTAGCTTACACATATCAGAAAACTATGAGAAAAGTGAGACTTAAAATTTACAAAGTAACAGGAGATACTTGGCTTGTTAAGGCAGAAGAAAACAATAATTCTTGCAGTTGAGGAATTCGAGGCTTACAAAGCTGAGACGATATAGATAATCACGTACTACGATATTTTGCATTAGAAAGGAACCACTAAAGATCTCGTTAAATAGAAAGCTGTTCAGCGGTACAGAACCGTTTCATTATGCAGGAAGAGAATGCGACGCGCAAGTTGAAGTGGTAGATTTTTACAAAGAACCCCTCACAGGTAAAACAGAGTTAACGCAAGAAAACTGGAACTGGAAGTACAAAGTGGAGCTATTACCTTGTCAAATTTGTTTCATATGTATACCCAAGTTGGTATTACTTTTTTGTCACTCTTTGGTAGACTACATCTCGTGTGCTCACAAAAACATTTGACAGAACCCGTAGACCCTTAGTAGGTTTTCCGATGGTTTGGAATAATTTTAACGCCACGTCAATGGGAAAGTTTCGTCAAAGAAAGACAAAAAAGTTAAAGAAAAGTCATACAAAAGATAAAAGAAAAAATCTAAAAATGGTCTAAGCACGGTTGCCACTTGCCAAAAAAATACGTGTCCAAAAATGACCAAACGTAGCTTGAAATGACCAAAACTATGATTGATTCCGAAGAAGAAAGTAGGGAAGAACACCAAGTTCTCAAACGGAAAAAGCAGCATGAGAAGCGCTTGTTTGAGGAAATATAGAAATTTCATGAAAGTATGAGCTTCAAAGTTTACACCAAAAGTTAAATAATCATGCCAGGGTGAAAAACTAAGAACCAAGCCCGTAAAGACCACCAAGCAAACACAGCTGTAGAAGAACCGCATTCATCTCTGATGATCTTGAAAAGATAATTATGCAGATTTAACTTAGACGATCATCAAGAATGCCATACTCTAGATCAGAAGAAGTTATGGTTGCAAACTCGTATGTTAGCTAAAATCAAATAAAACTGGACTTCCAGACGGTCTGGACGCCGCAAATTTCAAGGAAGCTTGTGATTAGATTGGTAGGAGAGTACATCAGCTGCATGATTTAGTCGGGAAAAAGCATGTTCAATGAATGGAAAATCTAACAATTGGAATACTACTCCTTAACGTCTGATGCGTTGTCTTGTCTTTGTGAAAGTCTGAAAACCTCCCACGTCAACAAATTCGTACAGCACAGGGATATATTGCGTATGACAGTATTGACAGAAACAAGCTGTGCAGCATCATGTCCAGTTGGCGAAAAACCTAGGTTTTCAGTTCGTAAGACAGATTCAATCACGAAGTTACCACTCACCACACATGCCGGTCATTTGAAGAAAAGTGCGTGTCATTTGAAATCAATCACAAAATCCTAGTTCTACTTCAGGGCGACCACAGAACTCAAAAAACACCTAGCTCGGTATTAAAGGTAAACTAAGGTTTTTCAAGAGAACTTATTGCGGCTACCTCAGAGCAATCTTTGGGATTGAAAGAACAATCTTATGGATGCACTTTTTACATAATTCGATTAGAAAACTGGCTTACGTATTCATTTAAATTTTATGTCTATAAACTGAAGTGTTTCCTTTATTTCATTTCCTTGAAAAAAATGACCAAATGGAATAAAAAGTGACCAAGAGAGAGAGAGAGAGAGAGAGAGAGAGGGGGGAAGAAAGAAAAGAAGAAGATTGCGAGACAGACAGACAGGCAGACATAGAGAGGCAGAAAAAATTCAACCAAGAGAAAGAAAGGAAGAACGACAGATATAAATAAAAAAAGAGGATAATTAAAGTGAGTGAGTGAGAGAGAGAGAGAGAGAGAGAGAGAGAGAGAGAGAGAGAGAGAGAGAGAGAGAGAGAGAGAGAGAGAGAGAGAGAGAGAGAGAGAGAGAGAGAGAGAGAGAGAGAGAGAGAGAGAGAGAGAGAGAGAGAGAGAGAGAGAGAGAGAGAGAGAG